>JAVIAB010000073.1:53853786-54147411 GCA_032433765.1 Megaustenia siamemsis
TGTTTTTATATTATTATTATTTTTATCTCGCTTTTTCTTTCTCTATTTTTTCTCTCTCTCTCTATTTTTCACTTTGTTTTTCTCTATATTTCCTCTCTTCTCTCAGTGTCTCTTTCTCTCTATCTCTACTCACTAGAAAACATTTACAATGTCGAATGCAAATTAAAGATAACAAGAATGTATTTATATGTGTCTAATAATTTATGGTCATAACTTTATGATTTCTATATTCCACTGAGGTGGGTTCTGTCTGTATCTGAATGGTCTAAAGTGATAAGTAAGTAAATAACCTACTTAAGTATGTAACTTAATCAATATATAATTTAATGGTTTAGTAAGCTGCTCTTGTTCTTTTATCCTTTTATTATATTGAAGCATCATCAGAACACGTTTACTAACTGATACGGAAACTAAAGTAACAGGGTCATATAAGATCCCAAATAAATATTGTATGGTGAACTTAGGAGCGGAAAGAGACAAAAGAAGCAGAACAGTGTTGAGTTATAAGAATGTTTGCAGGGCTTCATTTAGTGAATTCTCTATCAGTGAACAAAAAAACTGGGAAGATCTGGCTGCACACGGAGAACAAAAATAAAAAACGGCACAACATTCGAGGCAGAAGTTGATGTCAAATTCAGAAGACAAAAGGCGCAGGAGAATAGAAGCGAGGCCAACTACTACGAATACATCTTGTTTGTTTTGCGGTCGAATCTGTCTATCCAATCTATTGCTTAGTTGGCCGTGTGCCTAGCACAGGGTTTTCGTGGCAATGCGCAGTCTTGAGGAGGATGAGTTCGATCATGCTTCGGGCTGTCTATATATTTTTATTTGTTTTGTTTTTCCTGTTGTTGATTAATTGTGAAATCTTCTCTGAGTGTTGTAAACATACCTCTTCCCCTAATAAAATTCGCTGATATGTCACCTCAGAAGGCTCCGTTTATAATACTCATTTATTTGCATAACAGCGACTGCAAGATAGTAATCATAACACTAATATTAATGTAATAACACACTGTGGTCTAAGTAATTTCAATAAGTACGTAATTTAGTAAGAGTGTAAGGGTGATAAGTTGAGAGAAAAACATATCGGCTTCATATATATATATATATTCATTATATATATATATATATAGTATATAAGCTTTTCACGGCTGTTTTGTTTCATCTCAAAATGGCATTTTAGGTGTAACCTTGGAAAGTTGTGCAGCGTTAATGGAAGAAGTAATGAGTCTAGCACATTCCCCTCACTCTTAAATTTGTTATTTGATAGAAGTGGTTCAAATTTGTAATACCAAATGTGACATTTTTAGCTTAAAGTTGTATTTGATAGAAGTGGTTCAAATTTGTAATACCAAATGTGACATTTTTAGCTTAAAGTTGTTATTGATAGAAGTTTCAAATTTGTAATACCAAATGTGACATTTTTAGCTTAAAGTTGTTATTTATAGAATGGTTCAAATTAATAAAGTGACATTTTTAGCTTAAAGTTGTTATTGACAAATATACAAATGTGATTTTAGCTTAAAGTTTTTTTTTGTTTTTTTAGTTTTTTGGGGGGTGGGGGGGGGGTGCAATTTTTAACCACAAAAGTTTTTTTTTTTCATTTTAAGATACAGCTTCTTATGATCACTTTAAAATGAATAATAGAAGAATTATGTATATCTTATCACGTGGCCGTGCGGCTAAAATCACTGTTCCACTGGCTGAAAAGCTGACGTACGGTGTTCGAAGCCCACGGCAGACAGAAAGGATTTTTTCTATCGGGTGTGAAATAAAAATTCTGAGCCTCACACGTCGTGGCGACTGCTTGACCAAGCGGCCTTTATCCTTGGTTCTATCTCCCCCCCCCCCCCCCCCCCCCCGACATACACCAGCAATGGTACTATGTGTCGTAAAGATTAGTTTTTACAAAGACACAAATATAAACATCAACTAAAGTATCTGTGACAAACAACTGTGTTTTGCTATATATTTTTAACCGCACGACCTGCATCGATCACTACCAAGTCGAGGCTTTTCATTAAGATCTTGAGAACAACAGTTGGCTGTGGTCTTCACTTACTAAATCACGTCAGTAATATTTTTCTTCAATATTCACGTGACAATATCATTTACTTATATATTAAGGTAGCCGCGATAGCTCAGTGGTTAATGAACTGGAGACAGATAATAATAAATGAATATTATTATAGAGGGAAACTTCCGGAGCGATAATCAGCGAATCAATTCAGAGGAAGAGGCATGTTTACAGCGCTCGGAAAAAATTGACAAATAATCAACAACAGATAAAAAATAGGAACCAAAGCAGGATCGAACCCGTACTCGGTGACACAGCGCTTTGCCACGAAAAGCCAAACGCTAGGTAACACTGCCACTCAGCTAACTAATAAATTAGCTTTGTAGACAATGTCTTTAGTGCAGGTGTTCTCATGACTATAGCATAAGGTTGCGATCACAGCTCGGAAATACATAGTGTATCTGTATTTTTTTCCTGTTAAGACAAGTATCTCCCGGATAGGGTAGGGCTGAATACTTGCGTTGCAGACAAACATTTAGGACGAAACAGCACGAATAGTAGTTTCCAGTGGTTTATGCTGGAGACAAATAATAATAAATGAATATTATTATAGAGGGAAACTTCCGAGGCGATAATCAGCGAATCAATTCAGAGGAAGAGGTATGTTTACAGCACTCGGAAAAATTGACAAATAATCAAAGAAATGCAGAATCTAATTATCTAATTCATCATCCACATTTTAAATTCATTCATGTGCGAAGGCGCCTGTCATCGCCATGTTTGGAGATATACAGTCACTATAATAATACTGGGAGATATACAGCCGCTATAATAATACTGGGAGATATACAGCCGCTATAATAATACTGGGAGATATACAGTCGCTATAATAATACTGGGAGATATACAGTCGCTATAATAATACTGGGAGATATACAGCCGCTATAATAATACTGGGAGATATACAGCCGCTATAATAATACTGGGAGATATACAGCCGCTATAATAATACTGGGAGATATACAGCCGCTATAATAATACTGGGAGATATACAGTCGCTATAATAATACTGGGAGATATACAGCCGCTATAATAATACTGGGAGATATACAGCCGCTATAATAATACTGGAAGATATACAGTCGCTATAATAATACTGGGAGATATACAGCCGCTATAATAATACTGGGAGATATACAGCCGCTATAATAATACTGGGAGATATACAGTCGCTATAATAACACTGGGAGATATACAGCCGCTATAATAATACTGGGAGATATACAGCCGCTATAATAATACTGGAAGATATACAGTCGCTATAATAATACTGGGAGATATACAGCCGCTATAATAATACTGGGAGATATACAGTCGCTATAATAATACTGGGAGATATACAGTCGCTATAATAATACTGGGAGATATACAGTCGCTATAATAATACTGGGAGATATACAGTCGCTATAATAGTATTTCTTTATGCCATGAATGTAACAAATATTCTAGAACTTCTATCCAGAAACGGGTTTCCCGCGATATCTATACCTTGCAAGGAAGCGCGACTCTCAAACGGAAATCCGGGATTTCAGTAATTCAACATTTTATATTGTTTCGTTTCTAAGTTCTATTAAAAATGCATCATATTTTCATGTTTTATTCGTGATCTTCATTTGTCCGTGGGGATCCTTCTATTAATTTACAGACTTAGTAATGCAAGGCACGTATTGTCCATGTTTTATTTCGGCACGTATTGTCCATGTTTTATTTCGAGAGACTCCATACATCTTTACTTTGTTCTATTTCTTTTGGCCACAGACGAAAGAACAGTTACTCAGTTACTGGCCTTGTTGAATGTTTTTTAGGCCAGCAGCAAGGATCGCCATTTTACATGGTCGGTGCAGACAGACGGTAATAAATACTTGTTATTGTTCATGTTTTATCTGTACAGACTTGAAACCATAAAAAAAGTAATGTTCATGTTCGGTGTTCTTTTTTTCTGGAAATAAATGGTACCGGTACCATTGTAAATGTTATAATATCCACTTCTATACTTTTAAGATATCACCTTGCCTTATATACTCTTATCTATAGATCGTTTCTTGCTTTGTGCCAACAACTGGAAAATAACCATTTAGGAGCAGCCCTCTACATAATTGTTGGAGCTGAACTTAAACTGAACTTAAGTTCAGCTATATATATATATATATATATATATATATATATATATATATATATATATATATATATATATAAATTTAAGTTCAGCTCCAGCAATTATGTAGAGAGGCAAGGTATTATACTAATCAGCACAAGCACAAAACTTAGGCTATTCAAATCAAATGTACTATCAACCCTTACGTATGCGTGTGAAAGCTGGAAAACAACAAGAGATATAGAAACAAGGTTGAACGCATTCGAAAATAAATGTCTAAGGAAAATACTTGGTTTAGCGTGGAACGAATTCAAAACAAACGAGGAAATTAGAGAAATCGCCAATCAACCACTAATATCTTCAGTAATAAAGAAAAGACGATGGTCATATGTTGGACATGTGATGAGAAGAGATAATAACCGAATAGCAAAGCAAGCCCTCATATGGGAAACAACAGGTAACAGAAAAAGAGGAAGACCCAGGGAGACACTGAGAAGAACATTGATGAGAGAGGCAAGAACAGCAGGATTCGGCTCCCTCAATGAGATAGAGCTGCTTGCACAGAACAGAGACAGATGGCGAGATTTGATAAAATATATTTAGAAGAAAACTGCTAGAACAAAAATTCAGATAGGAGAAGGAGTATCTTGGTCTACTCCCTATAGGCCGGCTACGGCTCGAAAGGACAATAGATAGATAGAAGGTATTATATATATATATATATATATATATATATATATATATATATATATATATATATATATATATAGTAAAAAAGTAGAGCCCCCGTCACGCCAAGTGACGTATATGGAATATGGTATTAGTGACCATAAATTTTACAGACCTTGAGCACATGATTTTGGGGTAATGTGGTCGGTATTACGCCCGTGCCGCTTTACTTTCCCAGAAAAAAATCCAGTACCTATTAAAGGCTGGGTGAAAAGGAAGCCGTCGATTGGGATCGAACCCAACCTCTTGTCCTTTGTAGTCCAGTTCACTAATCACTGAGCTATCGCGGCTCCCATTCTAAACTAATGCCTAATATTAAAGCCACCTTCTTTACTGCGATACGCCGGTTCTCCTTTATCACCTTTTCACGTCTGTGAGGTTTTCTTCCGTTACTGACTCACACTAACCCCCCCCCCCCCAACTTCCCCTTTCCTCCTACCTTGTTGAGGAAAATTATCGACGCTAGTGACGCCGTTCTTGAACATCTCGTCCATTTATACTCGCGTATGATTCATTCACTTGTCACCGTACGAAATTCTCACCCGACACGAATCTCTATAGGTTTCACATCTTCACTAAAAAAATAATTTAGCAACATTTTTTTGCTCTTGCTTATACACTGTTACATGAATGCCACCATCTTTTCGAACTGTTTTCCAGGTTCCCAATACTCCGCAGGCATGCCAGCGTCACCACCACCGCACACCACATGCACAATGAGATCGATCGTACGTGCGATTGAATAAAATTGTTCCGGTTTCTAACTGATCGCGACCCTTATGAGTGTGTGTTCTATACAGTATATGTATGGTAATTTATTTTACCTTGTATTTAAAGTAAAATGACTTATTTAACCAAGTGTTACATTTTTATAGATAAAGTGATACGGTGTCATTGGTTAATATAAACACAATATAGCATAATGCAGTGGAATAAACATAAGTTATTCCAAATGCAGGCATATTCGGCGGATTAAATATCATCCAGGATGAATGATTAAGCAATCAGAAAGTCAGTATAAGGACTATCACTATAGTAATTCATCTCGTGAAGTCCCGTCGCATATATGCCATGCTGTTTTCTATTCTTTGAACGTTCATGAAGCCATGCAATTGTTAAATCGCTTTTTCACACTAAAGGAGCATGTGTCGGCCATCAGAAATCGATAATAAAATGTAAATATACAACTTGTAAACTTAGGGAAGTGACAAGACTTTCGCATGTAGATTAAAATAAGAGTAAATAAACTAACGTACGGTCATAGTACGAATAGAGCAATAAATATTCAGATGCGATTTGTATTAAGGGCTTTGCTTTTTGTAATTACTTTCTTCTACGGTTTTAACACATTCTTTACGTGCATTTTCCTTTATTTGTCTACTCTTGAAGTCATTTCACTGCGTCTGTGTATTTCCATGTTACCGTTAATCACTGGTATTGAAGTGTTAAAAAAATAATAAATATCTTTACGGCATTTTCATATTATTGGGGTCTGTCGTAGGGAATTACAGGACCGGACAATAAAGGCCGCTTGTCTAATGCTGTCGCCACGAGGTGTTCAGGTCTCAGTTTTTGTTTCAGGTTGAAAGGCTATGTTTTGTTATTTGGGTTTTCATTTCTTTGTAAAACTCTTCATCCATTCTCTGTCTTGTTATTTCTCCGTTGTCATTACAAATATTTATTTTGTGTTGCTTTTTGTTTTGTTTCATCCCTTTCTCTGATACCTGATAAGTTAATGACTGTTTTAACACTTTTCACTTCGATTGTTATAAATTCCGTTCCGTTTTTCAATGATCAACGATTCATGCATGATACAAATCCTCTCCTTTGAGTTTTTATAGAAATATTATATTATATATATAAATACTTGGACACAATAATAACATCATTTCCTTTTACACCTAAATGCTCTTGAAAAGAATGATGTCAGTTGTCATCAATCTTGCTCTTTTCAGAGACTTCAGTCACTGCCTTTGAGCTCAGGTTATTTTGATCTATCTGAGCATAGTCGTTGAGTCATACACATATAAAGGTCTGTTCTCCAGCTGAGCTGTTGCTTTTGTACTGCCATGACATTATCATTACATTTTCCTGTTTACAATGAAAACGTTCTGACAGAGGCCAAAACAAGTCCGGCTTGTTGCAGGAGCTACTGAGTTAAGTGCTCTGTGCACACCGTGAGCTGTGTGTCTCATCCGTTTTGATCATGCTTCGACATTCCAATTGTTTACGATGAATGATGATATCGTATGACAAGGAACAGTTGGCTGTGTTTACTTTCTGTGCGGTTTCGCCTTATGTCTTTTGGTGTGTGTTGAGACTGCTGTGATAGGGATTACAGCTACATTTCTTTGTTTGGGAGATGAGTTAGTAATTCAGATGATTCTACTGGCACGGACGGTCGAGCAATTATGGATTTTAATTCGTTTGCAGTGATACCGGGGCTTTCCATAACTATAACCATAATAACATTAGATGGAAGATGCACCACAGAAATAAATAACAGAATACCTCAGGCAAAATAGCATTTCAGAAAATGAAAAACGTCTTATTCAACAAATCTATGTGAAGAGAATTGACAAAGAGAGTTCATCGGTGCTATTTGGAAGCGAATCATGGACAGTAGACAAACAAATGAAAATACGATTAGAGGCCACAGAGATGGGATTTCTCAGATGAATGTTGAGTTCCCTGGACAGTTAAAAAGACCAATGAAGAAATTCTCAATGAGGCCAATACAAAAGGGAGCTCCTAAAAAAACATCAGAAAGAAACAATCAAATTTGTTTCGAACACATCATGAGAAGAAGAAAGTTGGAATATTTGATTACAACTGGCAAAATAAAAGAAAAGAGAGATCGCGGATGACAAAGAGAAAAAAATGCATGATAGCTTGGTGTCATAGCATGGAAAACGGTCAACAACAGAATTGATACGATGCACTATAGATAGAATATTGTGGAAGGACATGATCGCCAACGCCAACCGGTATGGCACATGATGACGATGATGATGATAATATTAGTGAATGCTAAACGGACATTTTTCGTCTAATTAGATAGCTCATCAATGGGCTATTTCTGGTTGAACAGACATCAGTAACTAAAACCTATTCACTATTTCGGTTTTATATTTTATAGCTACATTAATCATGATGTATATTGTTATTCTTGTTATAGATCCAGAAGCCTGAGAGCTGACATATTTCGGCCCTCATGATGTGTGTGTTAATAGTGCATCCTTTTTTTTATTTTATTTAATCTTACTTTACGTTTTTCTGTAATTAAGTCACAAAGCATAATGTATCGCAGTCTGCATGTGAAGTTATTAAGCCCGTTATAATGCTACATTTAGAGTTTTGTTCAATTTAAACGCAAGATATCAGAAGATCGAAAGAAAAGAAAGGAAAAATGATATGCTTAAAGCCTTACGATGGTAAGGGACAACACAAAATCAAAACGAGGTAACCATACCACTTTCCTTTTTTTAATTCCGTATCATCAGCTTTACAGCAGCTTCGCGTTTTTATTTCTTTGCCCCTAGTAATATATTACTATGTAAATGTATGAAGTTAAATTGATCGAGAAGACACGATGAGAGAAATGTAGAATCGAGATAGCAAAATCGAAAATGAATCAAAATCTTTGAGAAAATATGGAAATCAAATATCCTGATCTCAAAAACAAAATCTGGAATATTCAAATCAAATGTATTATCACTCCTACTTAATAATGTGAGGGTTGGAAATAACAAAAGAAATGTAAAATAAATGAGATGAATCAGGAACAAATGTTTTAGAAAATACTGTTTATACAATGAAATAATTCCAGGCTAGTGCACCAATCAGAAAAATTACCATGCAACCAACAATTTCGTCTACAATCAAGAAAAGAAGGGCAGTTGGTAGCCATGTCATGTAAAGAGATAATCAGAGATTCGTAACGGAAGCTCTCAGATGGGAAACAGCAAACAAAAGAAAAAGTGGTCGGTCGACTTAAGAGAAACATTCAGACGGGGAAAGACAGCGGGAATTGGCTCACTTATTATGGCCTGCCCAGTGCACGGCTCGTGGCAAAACACTGTGGATCCTGTACAAGGTTGGATGACACTAGAAACATAACAGCATTTAATCGTGGAACATGAAAAGTTGACTTGTTTTTTCTTTCCCTAGCTCTCTGTGCCGTCTTCGGCTCGAGGAGAAATGGCTATCATGCTTTGCATGAACAGAGCTGTTTAACCCCGGAACTATTTTTCTGTGTTCACAGAAAAATAGTTCCGGGTTAAACAGCTCTGTTCATTATCTGGCTTGGATTTGTGCACTTCTGAACTGTCGCCCAGTTGAAATTTCTGAACACTTTGATTTTGATTCTAATCTGACAAAAATGTGAAAAGAAAGGTTCCTTCCACGCTTGGTATGCAGAATATGCTGTTAGTGACCAGATTTTTCTACGACCACAGCACATATTTGGGTGATGTGGTCAGTATCACGTCAGGCCACCTTTAATTCGCAGGAAAATCTCTGGTACCCATTTTTAGAAGTGGGTGAACCACGGAGCCTTGTCGGTCTGAAAAAAAAATCCACCACTTCTGGAGACCGAATCCGCACCCTTCTGATAATGAAGCGAGTACACTAACCACTCAGCCATTGAGGCTCAAAGAATATTACACGCCTTCAAATATTGTGAATTTGACATAACATTAATGGTTAAAGGAGCATAGAAAATAGACAGAAACAATACTTTCGAATCGTCATAGCCGTGGATACGGAGTTAAAACAGTTAAATATTATGGTAAAAAAAAGTAAAGAGCCCCGTCACGCTAAGTGGCGCATTGGGAATATGGTGTTAGTGACCATAAATTTTACAGACCTTCAGCACATGTTTTTTGGGGTAATGTGGTCGGTATTACGCCCGTGCCGCTTTACTTTCCCAGAAAAAAATCTGGTACCCATTTAAGGCTGGGTAAATCCGGAAGCCGTCGATTGGGATCGAACCCTACCTCTTGTCCTTTGTAGTCCAGTTCACTAACCACTGAGCTATCGCGGCTCCCTAAATAGCATGGTGGTTGTAATAAAATTGTTTCAGAAGAGAATGAAACTAAAAGTCACCTCTTTCATAGTCCTATCAGTATATGAATATATGTCTTCCACTAGCCACGGATCGGTACCGCAGTCAGTGGCCAACATGACTTTTAATGTATTATTATTATTATTATATATGATTATTCAATCAATCAAGTACCGGGCCTGCTGGCGTAGGTGATCGTGTCTCTCCACAATTTACGAACTCGACAGTTATTTATCATTTCTGTTGTTGACCTTCTGCCAAGCCATTCTCTTAAGCTGTCTGGTATTTTTTCTCTTTGCTTTCCTCTATCTCTTCGTCCCTCAATTTTCCCAGTTGTTACAATATATTCCAGTTGTTCTCTTCTCATTACATGGCCAACAAATGATGATTGTTTCTTCTTAATATTGGAAATTAGCTCTCTTTTTGCTTTGGCCCCCAAAGAAGGTGTATATTATTATTATTATTAATAAAATTTTATTATGTTAAAGGACAGCCATGTTTTTCGATCTTTCACGTGCCGTGGCCATCCTTCACAGAGTGATTTAAGTATGGTCCATACTTTGTATACCTTCCTCCATTGTTTCTCTACAAGATCCCTTTTGTTTTCCTATATTTCGTTTTCCCTCTAGAAATCTAATACGTGACTGTTGTAGTAATTGTTTCTCGATCTAATATGAACTATTCAACTAGAGTTGTGTGCCCTGAAATTACTCTTAAACCAGTCTTGCTTGCTTTTTTTCTGTGTAGCCAAATAGTTCAAGAGTTTGTCTCAGGCAGATTGTAGGAAATTATGATAGTCTTCATGTTTCCGCTGCACTTCATGTGGACTCACAGGTGCTAAGTTCTTCTCAATTCAGGACGCAAAGTATGCAGGCTGATATTCGTGCAGCACGCTAGTTATATACACACTTAATACGCCCTTTCTATCAACCCATTCTACTAGCATCCAGCTTCATTCTCTATACTTGGAATCCCATACCTAAATCTTTATTAATTTCCGTGTTCACAGGGGGAACAAAAATCACAAAAAGCTTTTCATATATAATAATTATCTATTTAAAATGTTCCCACCGCGAGCCTTCGAACCACATCTATTATTTATTTCAATATGTTGGGCTCTGAATGGCTATGACAGCAGACCCAAGAAGCAATTTCTTGAAGGCCCGAGTTATCCGGCTGTTCATGTGGAAGCCACACGCTCGGACCTCTTCGAAACACAGACTGGGAGTCAGTCAAGTTCACACACACACACACACACACACACACATACATACACACACACACACTCACACACATGCACTCTCGCAGAGAGAGAGAGAGAGAGAGAGAGAGAGAGCGAGAAAGAGTTAGGGTGGTGGGAGGGGCATGCATATTAGAGTTAAAGCTGGAAATAGAGGAAACAGAGTGTCGAAAATAGCGTATAGTTAAAAGCTTGCGTTGACAAAAGACAGCATAAAGTAATCCCTATTTAAAATTTGTTGTAGTAATCATTATTGTTAACTGTTATGTTTTAGTTGTTGCTTTATGCTTCTTTAGTGTCTTCTTTAACTTAGTGTTCACCTGTTAAGTGGACGTGGATATTTGGTGTCGTTAGTTTACGATAAAACCGCCTAACACATCTGCGCCTAACACATATCGGTCTTCGGCATTGGTAAATTTGCTTAGCAATTTTTGTCCGGAACGGCAATAGTTGGTCTACTCTCTCTTTTAGACTTTCATCTGCCAATGGTTCTGTAAAATGCCCAAGCACACACGATACCTCCCGTTTTTCGCCGTTTTCAGAGAGGAGTAAACAATGAATCTCACTACTCAGAAACCAGGGGAGGAGGATAAAGCCACGGTAAATGTTCGTTGTCAGTGACGGGACTCAAACTCTGGACCTTCCTGTTTAGAGGGCGATGTTTTACCTCTGGACTACTTAGTCCCAACTCCTCTAGTGTTAGCGTGTACTGTTTAGAGGGCGATGTTTTACCTCTGGACTACTTAGTCCCAACTCCTCTAGTGTTGGCGTGTACTGTTTAGAGGGCGATGTTTTACCTCTGGACTACTTAGTCCCAACTCCTCTAGTGTTAGCGTGTACTGTTTAGAGGGCGATGTTTTACCTCTGGACTACTTAGTCCCAACTCCTCTAGTGTTAGCGTGTACTGTTTAGAGGGCGATGTTTTACCTCTGGACTACTTAGTCCCAACTCCTCTAGTGTTAGCGTGTACTGTTTATTTTCAAGCAGAAGACCACATTTTAGACCGAAAGGTCGGATCGTTTAATATTGACTTTTATCACCGGACAGCTTTTTTGTTGTCTCCAACACACACACACACATACACACACACATACACACACACGTATACACACACACACACACACACACACTTTATTGACTGAATCCTCTCTCCCTACTCAAATCGCGTTTGGTTCCAAAAAATTCGTTATATCAATCGATAAATTAGAACAGTTTAGTAGGTTATTAAAGAAAGAAAAATCCCCTTTGATTTCTGTCCCTTGATGAAGTCAATGGTATTGTAAAAACACGATATCGATCTGATAACCGTGTGATAACACAACGCGTGGGCATAAGGGAATATTCATTTCAAAACACGAAGTAGCTGCTAGTTAATCAGGAACCTGTTGACATTTTCTATAGCGTTCTGCGTCCTCTTTCACCGTCACCATCATCGTCGTTTTCCCTGACAGTGGTCCAGTTTTTCTTGTGTGTCTTGGCACAATATGCAGTGAATTTTCTTACGATAGTTAGGCCTTTCAGCTCCGCAATGCAATTCAATTTCGTTATTGTGTTTACGTTTCCTTTGGACACCAAACTCACTTGTCCAGGCAATGTAGCTGCCTGACCCACACTGTGAACGTGGAATAGAGATATGGCCACCTTTAGTTCTCAGACGATAAGGATGCAAGATGCCCTAGATGAACTTGAAAAATGGACGAACACCTGGTTCTTACAAAATAACGAAAAAAAACGACATATTCAATTTTCAGCCTATCAAGAAACACACTCTCTGCAAACTTGAAGATAAAAGACCATACACTCACTATTGATCAAAACCCAACACATCTTGGCGTCACAATGAATCGCAGAAGGACTTGGAAAAATCAGATAGAGAGAACAAGAAAAAAAAGCCAGAAAACGAACTAATATTATGAAGAAATTGGCAGGAACGGTCTGGAGAACATACAACAATATCTTGAAACAACTATACGTAGGAAGAGACAGACCAGTCCTAGAGTATGGAGTCACAGCCTGGGCTATGGCTTCCAAATCACACCTTAGCAAAATTAACAGAACACAGAACCAAGCTGTCCGTATCATCACTGGTGCTATGAAATCTATACATATTAAAACTCTAGAAACAGTAACAGGTTTACAGCCCTTAGATGACAGACGGGTCACTCAAGTATTGCAACAAGCGGAGAAATATAGAAGGCTCCTTAGCCAGCCCATGCACCAAAGAATAACTGGTTCCGGAATTGTACGACTAAAGAGGAGCAACTTCGCTGCAATTGCCAATGAACTAACTGCTGGAGACCCAGTACTTTCCCAAACAATATCGAAACCCTTGGGCCTATCTGATATGTCTCCTCATGGGGAAACATAAAATACCAGAACTTAAGGAAAATATAACAGGAATCTTGAAAAAAGGCACCCAAACAGACACAGAAAGAAAACACGAAGCAGAAAAACACATACACGATACCTACCAACAGGACTCTTGGTCATACATATACACAGATGGCTCTGCTACAAATGCCATCAGAAATGGAGCGGGAGGTGTGTTCTTGACGCTGAATAACCAGGACGAGATCACCAAGTCAATAGCTACTGGGAAATTCTCAAACAACTTTAAAGCAGAAACTAAGGCCTTCAGAGATGCTGCAACACTGGCTACTCAACACAAAAATAACATGCACAATAAATTGGTGATTCTGACTCATGCACTGTCAGTACTATCAACTCTAAAAAGCCACAAGAACAATGAACTAGATGACTTGAGAACAACCCTGGACCAACTATGCAATAACTTCCAGAGAGTTGTCATTCAGTGGATACCATCACACTGTGAAATACACGGGAACAAACGCGCAGAAAAATTAGCTAAAGAGGGAGGGAGATTACCACAAGAGAACCATCCACTAAGTTATGATAAAGCCAAATCCATCCTCAAAGGTCAGTACCATGAAAAATGAAAACGAGAACACCCAAACCATAACGAGAGGGACGGATATCATCAACTATCAATGAGGGATCAAGTCATCATACTTCGCCTACGCACTGGCCACAATAGAATGAGAAATCACATGTTCACCAAATTCAAAATAGGTACAACCAGCCTATGCCACTGTACACTGGACAATATGACAACAAAACATGTTCTACAGGATTGCCCCCAGTACACAGACCTGAGAAGAGCAATGTGGTCCACACCCACCTCCCTGGAAGAGAAACTATATGGGGCAATCGAATCACTCAAATAGACAGCTGACTTCATGAGAGAGTCTGGAATCCTACTCTGATTGAGTCTTGATCGCAAAGAGAGAGAGAGAGAGAGAGAGAGAGAGAGAGACGATAACACCAACATACAGGTATGAGTCTCTGATTACTATCAATCCCTCCGTTGCACGGCTAAGGTTCCGTGCCAGTCATTAAGACAAACAAGTTTAGTTACCTTTCAAGAAAGAATATTTTTCCGAAAGATAATCTATAACTTACCACTGATCAACCTGTACATTGTTACAACAACATGATTCACTTATTACACGGAGAACTGCTTCTTCTGCACAGCCATCTATAGTATTCATAAGGCCCGCAGGCTGAAAGGAATCGCGTAAAGTTGTTAGCATTTTCAGTTTTGCAAGCGGGGCGATTGTGGGTAAAATAACGTCAGCTGTCTATAGCCTTTATAGCTGAAGACGTCACAAACTTTGAGTGATTTCGTGATTTAACTCTCAGCCAGTAGGCCTTACTAAAACTATAGATGGTTGTGTTCTTCCTCTGTTCCTAGCTGCTTTCTGCTTCGTCGTCTGACTTGGTGAAAGAAGAGAAAGCGTGTAGTAGAGGGCGATAGGGTGAGGAGCGAATGAGCGTAACTGTGGTTCCCAGCAAACAGCAATCCGACTTCAGTATGGCTTTTCTTGGATACCAGCGTCTCTCTTCGATTCTCACTGGCTTGACCAGTCTCGTTAGAATGTCTCTAGAGTCAAAGCGAGGAACAGGAACTTGGTCAAGTATGGTTCGCTGATTGAAACTTAGCGATGCCTTATTTATTGTCCCCATTAAGTACAGAGTGTCCCAAAAGTTCCATCACCCCATCCCCTCTTTTTCAAAAATATTAAAAGTCACTATAAAATATTATTTCAGCATCATCATGTGTATGATGAAATCAAATTTAAGTTAGATAGATAGGAACAGTTTATCTGTAAATTATGTGTTTTTCGTCTCAAAGTACCCTGTGAAACACCCTCAATAACATTGCCAGCCTGATGGGAGTGTATAATTCGAACAACTTCTTTATGCTGGAGACGGATATGCCGAGCCGAATGGTGCAAATATCGCGTCTTGTCGTAAACTAACGACGCAACACTATTTAACGTCCTTTTAAACATGCACATTGAAGAGCATCAGTGGCCAGGTGAACGCCAAAAAAAAAAAAAAATTAAGAACAATTTCTCCAAGTTCCTGTTGTTCGATAACACCTTTACTCATCGTCCGTTGTTTACACGATTCATATCACCGGCAAATGAACCAACAAGTATTTTGCATTATCTCTCAAATTCAGAGGGAGAATAATGGAACTTTTGGGATATTCTGCAGAACAAGACACAATTATTAATTGCACAATCATCTATAGAAGTAAGGCCAGCGAGCTGAAAGGGACCCCCCCCTCCCCCTCCACACCCCCCCCCAAAAAAAAAAAAAAAAAAAAAAAAAAAAAACACAATCGTAACATCTTCCGAGCTATATAGAGCTCACGTCGTTCTACCCACAGTCTCGCATGCTCGCAACACTGAAAACGTCATAAAATAGAGGTATAAGCTCCTTTCTGCAACAGACATTACTTACTGTAGATTAAACAGTTTATAGCAAATCTGAACGATCTAAATAGTTGTTGAAACATTATAATGTTTGTTTACCTGACGTCATTCTTCCTACCAAATATCGATCTCTTATTATTTGTTTGTTTGTTTTGTTTTGTGTGTAAAAGAATATGTTTGGGGTAAAGTTCGGATTGTAAACAGTTTTTTTTTTACATGTTGGTGATCATCGATTTTTTCAAAGTAGAATAGATTTTAACAATTTGATCTTTAGGTGCGCGCATAGTCCGGTGACAAACAACAATATCCAAGCAGCAGAAATAGACTCAAGATACAATAAAACTTGTCAAATCATCGGACAAACGTCACTAATGCCGTCCAACAAGGAAATAACACTAGAGTCAAAATGGGCACTCTACAACGCGATCTTCATCCAAACATTGTGCTTCCAGTGTTTGGCCAGGTGATTAGTCAGAAATATCACAATAAAACACAACAAGCCTTTAATAAACATTGCGATAACACCAGACTCGAGGGTCGACCACGTAAAAGATGGATTGATGGAATATTAGAAACACTAAAAATATAACAGCAGAAGAGACCAACAGAAGAACAAAAGACTGCAAATTCTATCTCCCCTTGACGTTGAAATGCTAATAAAGGAGGAAAGAAGAATTGCACGTACAACGTTTTCCGCTTGATAGTTATGTCATTTCTATATGTTGTGGTCAAATGACAGTCTATATAATATCATAGGCGTATTTACCAAATGCTCTCTGTAACTCTCTCTCTCTCTCTCTCTCTCTCTCTCTCTCTCTCTCTCTCTCTCTTGTTTAGCTTCATATTTCCGGTGTCACTCCTACAACACTTCAATTATATACACGGACAATTTCAAGTACAAAACCGGTAGTCTTAGACATTGTTGTTACGTTTCCATTTATAGAACTCAAAATTAGTGGTAGTCTTAGACATTGTTGTTACGTTTCCATTTATAGAACTCAAAATTAGTGGTAGTCTTAGACATTGTTGTTACGTTTCCATTTATAGAACTCAAAATTAGTGGTAGTCTTAGACATTGTTGTTACGTTTCCATTTATAGAACTCAAAATTAGTGGTAGTCTTAGACATTGTTGTTACGTTTCCATTTATAAAACTCAAAATTAGTGGAAACTGCTCACGTGACGCAGGGCTGGAGTAAACGCGAGAAAACGATATCCACGTGGGCGCTAGCATTGAACGGCCAGGCTGCCACGAACTGGTTCCAGCTGTGAAATTTATCTGCTCATAATTCCCCCGTGGGACATTATCAAAACGAGTGGGCGTGGCAAAGATAACAGGTAACAACTACCCATTGTTAACTCTTTGTGCACACTGGATTCTTCTCATATCGTTATTAGTAATCATCATTCACAAACGATGGTGACAACAACTTCAGACTCCTGTGGTGGCTGGTAATGTCTAATTCTGGCATAAAGTAGCCTACCATACGATGGGCGCGTATAATCAAATATGAATATGTGGGTGTTCATTGTTTTCTTGTCCCTGTGCCCGCATTTGAGCTTTCTTCATGTTTCGTAGATTCTTCATTTCTCAGCGTAGCGGGCACTTATAGTACTGTGATATTCTTTCATCTTGTAGCTAGCGTCTCCATAACGAAGGCTGGCCACCATGGAGCGCTATTACGCTCTGCCTCTCGCCCTGGTGGTACATGTGTGAAAGACATTGCCAATGATAGATATATTTATAGGTAGCTAAGTTGGTCGTGCGCTCTAGGGTTTGGTTTTTGTGACAAGGGGCTATGCCGTGGAGTACGGATTCGATCCTGTTTCGGACTATCTATTGTTCTTTGTTTCTTTTCTGTTGTTCATTATTTGTGTTTTTTTTTCCCGATTGTTGTAAACACACATTTCCCCTGAAATGATTCGCTGGCACATGTCTATGTAGGTTTTCCAGTACATCTCTTGATGCTGTTAGTCAGCAGCCACTCATATTTGTGTCTATAGACCCACCCCCACCCCCACCTTAATTCGACCGAATCTCCGTCCATGTAGAACGCCCCGAGCTATATTATCTTGATACCGCACCAATTAATTAAACAATATTGAATAATCACCGAACATAAATCGATTTAATCCCGTTATCTGCTGTGTTATTATTTGTTACCCGTCTGATATAACTACGGGCGACAGTTATGTACGTTCGATTTCTGTTTGTGCTTCCCACCATTGAGATAAGAGAACAGAAATAATCACTTTCTGTCACTCTAGTTTTGCGCCTCTGAAATAAGGTGATTTATTTCCCCATATATGTTATTGTAGTCATGTTGAATTATTTGCACTTCTTTTTCAGTCCGTTTTACTGTTATAGTCCGTTCAGAAATTCATAATCACACCTGAATTAGCTTTGCGTGATAACCGCTTGTTAATTTGGTTTCGAATTTTGCATGCAATCTTAGAATATTGATGACGCAAAAGTTTTGGTATTTTTTATTCCACAAACACAACAGATTTTGCACATCAGCGAATCCCTTTGATCTTTTATGACGATATCACACAAGTTGATTCAAATTTTAGAGTTTACAGTAATCGTGTTAAATTTTCCAGTCTACTGCAATTCTTGTCAGAAGCGTATCTACATAGTGCTTAATTGTGGGTGTTGTTCGTTATGTGTATTTGCAAACATGAATTCAATTGGTTACAATTAGTCTTGTCCTTCGGTCACCATTAGACCCCAGGACGTCCTAACTGCAGCTGGAATTGAATTCATCTTAATTTTAATCATTCCGAATCTGACGATTCCAAGAGGTTGATAATCATTACTGACTGGACAAATAGTAATCCATCTCGTTTCCAGTACTCATCTTCCACCCGCAACACATGTTCAACACACTTCTTTTGCATAGTTATAAATTTGCATTTCAAACTCATTGTAATTTAGATATAAATATTGGTATTTAAAGTTAACAAATTGTCTACTGAGTCTACACACAATTAATAAAGATACGTCTTCCCTTCGGTAATTAATGCCCAGGCCGTGGTGCGTCATGCCGTTCAATAACAATTCAGTTTTGTGCACGGGATTTTCCTGAAGTTAGTGTTTCTGCAATAGCCAAACTATTTTACGTCAACGACTGCGCCAAATTAATGTATATATCCTAAAATGGTGTCAAATTCGAGCAGGGTGAATTTAATATAGCCTGAAGAAGAAAACTTTTAAACTAGATCAAATTTCTCAGAGCAAAAAATATTTCTATAACGTCATCAATATTCTAAGATTGCATGCAAAGTTTGAAATAAAAATAACAAGCGGTTATGACGCAAAACTAATTCATGTGTGAAAATGAATTTCTGAACGGACTATAGTTCGTTTTGAATCGCGCGAGCGCTTCTGGTGCTCGAATGGAAAGTAAAAAATAGCGGCATTGTACCCTTCAGGGCATGTGGTTAGAGACGACTAAAGAAAGTTGACATGGGATGGATTACCCGACAGTGTAAAAGAGAACAGGCCTCAAAAACTTTGCAAACACGGACGGTGGAGACAAGGAGCTGAGGCCTAAATTTACTTTGAAAAGACAGATGGAAATAGATATGAAGTAGATATGAAGTAGATATGGAACGAGATCTTAAAAGAATTGCACCAAACAGGACGGCTTGGAAAGTGTTTGTTGAAAACTTATGTTCTACATGATGGGGGACTGGTTAGTCTCGAGGCAAGACGCCGGATTTATTTATGATTTCTCTCTGCGACAACCACCCCTGGTCTCAGCAGCGAGGCCCGGCTTGAAACGTCAGTTACTCATCAACGGATGAGGTCGGAGTCGGAGTAATCTGCCTGTGCGGCGAGGGCCCTCTGTGCCTGGGCCCCCCTTCGTCAGAGTTGAAGCTGGCGAACGCAACAACAACAATGTTCTACATGGAGTGAAAGATAGAAACATGGAAATGAAGAATTCGCTTCGAGTATTGTGTGAATTTACTGTGAAATTATGCTGTGAATGACTTGTATGTTCAATTGGATGCTGGAGGAGAATGCTTAGTGTACATTGGAATGAATTCAAAACTAGTGCAGAAAAAAAGATATAAGGTCATACAGGAAAGTATAGTTTTTAATCGCAGGGGAAATGTGGAGGGGGACATATGTAGGCTATGTGATGAGAAGAAATAACTAAAGAATCACAAAGCAATAGAAACAAAGAAAATGATACTGCTGATTTGCATGATGAAATGTCTTGTATTATGGTTTGGATATCTTTCGTTGTTATATCTTGTATTGTGGTTTGCTGATTTTTGTTGCATGTCTTGTGTTGTGGTTTGCTGATTTTCATTGTGTCAGGGATTCAGCTGTTACCGAAGTCTGTAAAGAAGCCTTTTGTGTGTGTGTGTGTGGGTTCCTCGTTTCTTTGTTTAAGTGTTCTGATGCCTTCATATCGATCTATTGACTCAGCTCTGTAGCTGGAAGATATTTTGCATATGGCTAAAGCCTTTTAGGATCTTCAACTACTGTACTTTATGTGGTTGCCCTCCTCTATGTTTGATCAACATCTATTATGGACTCACCTCTGTAAACTTGGATCCGCTACGATGGGTTGTAGTCGCCGATCATTTCCGGGTCAGGGTTTGAGTCTCTGTTTGGGGGTTATCTGTTTCTTGTAATGCCGGTAACTCTGTTTTGATACCTTGTGCACTACCAAGTGAGTGAATAAATATCGAAGATGGAAGCCAAAGTTTGTACCTAAAATTATGACAAGTCGGATGCGTCTGACCAAAAGGTGCAAATAAAGTAGAATCACTGTAAACTACGACACTTTTCAAAACACTTAATACTCACATTTATGTATTTTAAACAAATCTAATACTTGATTTTAAATAATTGTATGTAGCTTTTGATTTTACAATATTTATTTGATATTTATCTTTCTATATTTATCTAACATTTTATCTTGCAAAAAATGTTATCTAACATTTGTTTTTGCAAACAATTTTATCCAACATTTGATTTTGTAAACAGTTTTATCCAACATTTGAAATGACATAATTCTATAATTATTATATAATATTGAGTTTATCTAAATGTTTATTTTGTTTTATATGATCTTTGGCGTCTTGGCAGACAGTTGGCAGCACACAATCATAAGTCAGTAGTTTGGTCAAATATTAGTGTCTATGTTGGATGCTGTTTTATTGAACAGCTTTTCTTGTGGCTGAATCTGTCAATATTGAATAGTTAGATTGGACCGCAGAGTAAACAAGATGTGTTTTGGTGCCTGGCCTCGTTTCCTTTCGCCTTGCTCCTTTTGTCTTTTGAATTTGATATCAACGTAGCCTCGAATGTTGCAGTTTCATTTTGTTTATGTTTGTTTTCCGTGTAATACGAACTGTAGCCAGATTTTCCCAGTTTCTTTCGCTGATAGAGAATTCACTAACATAAGCCTTGCAAACATCCTTATATTACAGCACTGGTCTGTCTTTTGGTCTCTTTCCGTGCTTAACTTCGCCATACAATATTTGTTTGGGATTGTCTGCCATTCTTCTTACATGAATCAGCCACCTTAGCCTCCAACCCCTAAGTGTTGCCATGATGGATAGAATTTAGTTCCTTGTAAGACATTATAGTTTTTATTTTTTTTTCTAAATTTGCTTTTACCAAACGTTTATCTAATAAATAGTTTTGCAGTACTCTTATCTAATATTTAATTTTACATTCTTTTTAATATATTATTTGATTATATATATAGTAAGTAAAGAGCCCCGTCCCGCCAAGTGGCGTGTGGCGAATATGGTGTTAGTGACCATAAATTTTACAGACCTTCAGCACATGATTTTTGGGGTAATGTGGTCGGTATTACGCCCGTGCTGTTTGGATCGAACCCTACCTCTTGTCCTTTGTAGTCCAGTTCACTAACCACTGAGCTATCGCGGCTCCTATATATATATATATATATATATATATATATATATATATATATATATATGTATATTCTTTTTATGACACGTATTTTAGTACTGTGTTCTGTCACCGGATTTGTTTTCACTTTACAGCGAATATATTATGAGATCAATAGTAGACAAAAAAGGAATTGAAGTCAACGGTCACAACATAAATAATTTGCGATATGCGGATGACACAGTCTTAATAGCAGAGACAGAGAACGAACTACAAGAAATGATAGACATAATAGTAGAAGAAAGCAACAAGAAAGGTCTCAATCTGAATAGTAAGAAAACATAAGTAATGGTTATATCGAAGAAACAATCATCACCATCATGCAGCATAAAAATAAACGAGACAAATCTGAAACAAGTACAACGTTTCAAATACTTGGGCACAATAATAACATCAGATGGGAGATGCACCACAGAAATAAAAAGCAGAATAGCTCAGGCCAAAATAGCATTTCAGAAAATGAAAAATATCTTATGCAACAAATTTATGTCAATAAAAATGAGAAAGAGAGTTCATCGGTGCTATATAGAACCAATTCTGACCCATGGAAGCGAATCATGGACAGTAGACAAACAAATGAAAAGACGATTAGATGCCACAGAGATGGGTTTTCTCAGAAGAATGTTGAAAGTTCCCTGGACAGATAAAAAGACCAATGAGGAAGTTCTCAAAGAGGCCAACACAAAAAGGGAGCTCTTAAAAAGCATGAGAAAGAAGCAATCAACATTTTTCGGGCACATCATGAGAAGAGGAAAGTTGGAATACTTGGTTACAACTAGCAAAATAAAAGGAAAGAGAGATCGCGGACGATAAAGAGAGAAAATACTGGATAGCTTGGTGTCATGGCATGGAAAACAGTCAACAACAGAGCTGATACGATGCACTGTAGATAGAAGATTGTGGAGGAACATGATCGCCTACGCCAACCGGCATGGTACATGATGATGATGATGAATCTTAGTACAAAGATTAGTCTAATTAATTTATGTTTATTGTTATAATTAAATGTTCTTTGTATCATTCCAGCTAGGGTTTAACTCACCAACAAGAGTGCCATAGATGTTCCGTACCGCATTCTTGAATGCAATATCCGAGCTGATGCTTAACCTCCTGATTCTCCTATGTCTACTGGCCACTTCCAGCCTCGGTTGTGTCTACCATGACTATTGCGTTGTTGGTGCTGGCCCAGGTGGTCTACAGGTCGGCTACTTCCTTCTCTCAACTGGCCGGGATTACGTTGTCTTTGAAAGGTCCAATAAGTCAGGTGTGTGTGGTATTTGTAGCTACATATAACATTATTATTGGTCTCTGCAGCAGTTTGTATTTTAATAACCATTGTCTGATCACTTCAGTCATTCCCTTGGTTCAATAAACCAAAGAACAACTCCATCTTTGTTTAATATTTCATGCTGACTACATCCTTAGTTCCTCGTTTCATATTCCTCTCATCAATTGTTTCATCTATTTTCACACTTCCCTTTGGTTGAATTAACTAAACCACAATCCCATCTTTGTGTGAGATCTCATGCTCACTGTATCCTTGGATCAATGTCTCCTGTCATCACGTGTTCCATCTTTTTTCAACTTTCCACATTGATTCCATAAACCAAACAATCTTTGTTTGACATCACTGGATCCTTGTTTCAATGCGTTCTTGCTCATTACATCTTTGCTCACCACATCCTTGTTTCAATGCGTCCTTGTTCACTGAATCTTTGCTTGCTGCATCCTTGTTTCAATGCGTTCTTGCTCACTACATCTTTGCTCACCACATCCTTGTTTCAATGCGTCCTTGCTCACTGAATCTTTGCTCGCTGCATCCTTGTTTCAATGCGTTCTTGCTCACTACATCTTTGCTCACCACATCCTTGTTTCAATGCGTCCTTGCTCACTGAATCTTTGCTCGCTGCATCCTTGTTTCAATGCGTCATTGCTCACTACATCTTTGCTCGCTGCATCCTTATTTCAATGCGTCATTGCTCACTACATCTTTGCTCACTGCATCCTTGATTTCTAGTTTCCAGTTCAATCTTTCACCTTCCCTTGGTTCACAAATCTCATCCTCACCTTTCTCTTGGCTCCACAATCATTTTCTCCCTCTCAGTTTCATAATCATATTCTCTCCTATCTTTGATTTTTTGTCTTGTCACAATCCTCAATTTGTTTCAATAAACTAATTCTGCCCTTAACTACCCATATTCCCCCATACAATCATTGTTTGTATAAGTTGTTTGCGATTTACTCAAGCTAGATAAAGTGACTGGTTTGTTATAATAAAATGAAATAATTGCCCATAAACATGGCTGCCTTATCAAAAACATTATTGTTGAACTATATCATAAAGTGATTTATAGGGTTCATTAAAAAAAAAGAGTGCAATCCAGTTGACAACAGCATAGAGAGAGAGAGAGAGAGATTTGTGATTAACTTCTACAATCATAGGCTGTAAGTTTGTTTACGTTTAAAACACCGTCATAAATCTTGTAATTCTCAAACAACAGCTGCTCAATGTTACATTTCAAGTGCTGTTAGTCTTAGCTCCAACCTTTTATTTATTTGATTCTACCTCCACTGCGGGGTTCTATCTTATCTTGAACTGTGAAAACCACTCGATTTAAAAATATGAAGATTGACGTTAATTTGCATACCTTTGACGTGTCCTCTTCAGCTTTCCTCAGAATATTAAAGGCTTCCATCTGGATGTTCTTGCATGTTTGGCCATGAAAGTGTTCTTCCAATCTTGTTATCTTTCACATTGAAACTTACCTTCGATGTTTCTATGTAACAGATTATCATGTCTCATGTTTTGATCAAGCTATAATAGTCTAGTTATTGTGCTCCTTTGTCGTTCACTCACATACTTCCTATTGTTCTCCTTCGTCGTTCACTCACAGAATTCATATTGTTCTCCTTCGTCGTTCACTCACAGAATTCATATTTTTCTCCTTCGTCGTTCACTCACATACTTCCTATTGTTCTCCTTCGTCGTTCACTCACAGAATTCATATTTTTCTCCTTCGTCGTTCACTCACATACTTCCTTTTGTTCTCCTTCGTCGTTCACTCACACACTTCCTATTGTTCTCCTTCGTCGTTCACTCACATACTTCCTATTGTTCTCCTTCGTCGTTCACTCACATACTTCCTATTGTTCTCCTTCGTCGTTCACTCACACACTTCCTATTGTTCTCCTTCGTCGTTCACTCACATACTTCCTATTGTTCTCCTTCGTCGTTCACTCACACACTTCCTATTGTTCTCCTTCGTCGTTCACTCACAGAAAGCCACATCAATTTGCCTTCAGAGTTTCATCTGGTGCTAATTTTTCCTGCAGTTATTTAAGAAGGTCAAGGACAGTTGTTACTCTACTCCTGAACAAATAAATTAGTTCATTCACCTGGAGAGAATATCTTGTGTTTCTGTACCATACATGGCTTATAGAGAGGGGTACATAGGTCCAAAGTTAACTTAGAATAAGATTGACATCGCCAATGGTCTACAACAGCATTACATGATAATGGCTCGTGTTATCAAAAGTGGAAGAGTTCTTTGTATAGGTGGTGGGTGAACTAGAAGTAAGGTGTTGGCTTATGGATAAGAAGGTCCAGGGTTTTAATCCCACCAGAGAGAACCGGATGGTCAAGAGGTAAGACGTATGTCTCTGGACAGGAATGTGCCGAGTTCGAATCCCACCAAAGGTGGTCGAAATTTAAAAAAAAAATCAAATTGTAGTTTCTTGTAGCTTTACCCTTCCCTGGTCGTTTGGTGGTATGTCCCGATATCTAGCCCTCTTGGATAACAGCGAGAAATAGGACTCTTGTACAGTCACATACATTAAAGAACCGTTATATGACTCTTGTACAGTCACATACATTAAAGAACCGTTATATGACTCTTGTACAGTCACATACATTAAAGAACCGTTATATGACTCTTGTACAGTCACATACATTAAAGAACCGTTATATGACTCTTGTACAGTCACATACATTAAAGAACCGTTATATGACTCTTGTACAGTCACATACATTAAAGAACCGTTATATGACTCTTGTACAGTCACATACATTAAAGAACCGTTATAGAACTATTGTACAGTCACATACATTAAAGAACCGTTATAGAACGCTTGTACAGTCACATACATTAATGAACCGTTATAGAACTCTTGTACAGTTGCATACATTAAAGAACCGTTATAGAACTCTTGTACAGTCACATACATTAAAGAACCGTTATAGAACTCTTGTACAGTCACATACATTAATGAACCGTTTAATGACTCTTGTACAGTCACGTACATTAAAGAACCGTTATATGACTCTTGTACAGTCACATACATTAAAGAACTGTTATAGAACTCTTGTACAGTCACATACATTAAAGAACCGTTATAGAACTCTTGTACAGTCACATACATTAAAGAACCGTTATAGAACTCTTGTACAGTCACATACATTAAAGAACTGTTATAGAACTCTTGTACAGTCACATACATTAAAGAACTGTTATAGAACTCTTGTACAGTCACATACATTAATGAACCGTTTAATGACTCTTGTACAGTCACGTACATTAAAGAACCGTTATATGACTCTTGTACAGTCACATACATTAAAGAACTGTTATAGAACTCTTGTACAGTCACGTACATTAAAGAACTGTTATATGACTCTTGTACAGTCACATACATTAAAGAACTGTTATAGAACTCTTGTACAGTCACATACATTAAAGAACCGTTATATGACTCTTGTACAGTCACATACATTAAAGAACCGTTATATGACTTTTGTACAGTCACATACATTAAAGAACCGTTATAGAACTCTTGTACAGTCACATACATTAAAGAACCGTTATATGACTCTTGTACAGTCACATACATTAAAGAACCGTTATAGAACTCTTGTACAGTCACATACATTAAAGAACCGTTATAGAACTCGTGTACAGTCACATACATTAAAGAACCGTTATAGAACTCTTGTACAGTCACATACATTAAAGAACCGTTATAGAACTCTTGTACAGTCACATACATTAATGAACCGTTTAATGACTCTTGTACAGTCACGTACATTAAAGAACCGTTATATGACTCTTGTACAGTCACATACATTAAAGAACCGTTATATGACTCTTGTACAGTCACATACATTAAAGAACCGTTATAGAACTCTTGTACAGTCACATACATTGAAGAACCGTTATATGACTCTTGTACAGTCACATACATTAAAGAACCGTTATAGAACTCTTGTACAGTCACATACATTAAAGAACCGTTATAGAACTCGTGTACAGTCACATACATTAAAGAACCGTTATAGAACTCTTGTACAGTCACATACATTAAAGAACCGTTATAGAACTCTTGTACAGTCACATACATTAAAGAACCGTTATAGAACTCTTGTACAGTCACATACATTAAAGAACCGTTATAGAACTATTGTAGTCACATACATTAAAGAACCGTTTAATGACTCTTGTACAGTCACATACATTAAAGAACCGTTTAATGACTCTTGTACAGTCACATACATTAAAGAACCGTTATAGTACTCTTGTACAGTCACATACATTTAAGAACCGTTATAGAACTCTTGTACAGTCACATACATTAAAGAACCGTTATAGAACTCTTGTACAGTCACATACATTAAAGAACCGTTTAATGACTCTTGTACAGTCACATACATTAAAGAACCGTTTAATGACTCTTGTACAGTCACATACATTAAAAAACCGTTATAGTACTCTTGTACAGTCACATACATTAAAGAACCGTTATAGAACTCTTGTACAGTCACATACATTAAAGAACCGTTATAGGACTCTTGTACAGTCACATACATTAAAGAATTGTTTAATGACTCTTTTACAGTCACAAACATTAAAGAACTATCTAATGACTCTTGTACAGTCACATACATTAAAGAACTGTTATAGAACTCTTGTACAGTCACATACATTAAAGAACCGTTTAATGACTCTTGTACAGTCACATACATTAAAGAACCGTTATAGGACTCTTGTGCAGTCACATACATTAAAGAACCGTTATAGAACTCTTGTACAGTCACATACATTAAAGAACCGTTGTAGGACTCTTGTACAGTCACATACATTAAAGAACTGTTATAGGACTCTTGTGCAGTTGCATACATTAAAGAACTGTTATAGAACTCTTGTACAGTCACATACATTAAAGAACCGTTATAGAACTCTTGTACAGTCGCATACATTAAAGAACCGTTATAGGATTCTTGTACAGTCGCATACATTAAAGAACCGTTATAGAACTCTTGTACAGTCACATACATTAAAGAACTGTTATAGGACTCTTGTGCAGTTGCATACATTAAAGAACTGTTATAGAACTCTTGTACAGTCACATACATTAAAGAACCGTTATAGAACTCTTGTACAGTCGCATACATTAAAGAACCGTTATAGGATTCTTGTACAGTCACATACATTAAAGAACCGTTATAGAACTCTTGTACAGTCACATACATTAAAGAACCGTTGTAGGACTCTTGTACAGTCACATACATTAAAGAACTGTTATAGGAGTCTTGTACAGTCACATACATTAATGAACCGTTTAATGACTCTTGTACAGTCACATACATTAAAGAACCGTTATAGAACTCTTGTACAGTCACATACATTAAAGAACCGTTATAGAACTCTTGTACAGTCACATACATTAAAGAACCGTTGTAGGGCTCTTGTACAGTCACATACATTAAAGAACTGTTATAGGACTCTTGTGCAGTCGCATACATTAAAGAACTGTTATAGAACTCTTGTACAGTCGCATACATTAAAGAACCGTTATAGGATTCTTGTACAGTCGCATACATTAAAGAACCGTTATAGAACTCTTGTACAGTCACATACATTAAAGAACCGTTATAGAACTCTTGTACAGTCACATACATTAAAGAACCGTTATAGAACTCTTGTACAGTCACATACATTAAAGAACCGTTGTAGGACTCTTGTACAGTCGCATACATTGTAAAACTCTTGTACAGTCACATACATTAAAGAACCGTTATAGGACTCTTGTGCAGTCACATACATTAAAGAACCGTTATAGAACTCTTGTACAGTCACATACATTAAAGAACCGTTATAGAACTCTTGTACAGTCGCATACATAAAGAACTTTTATAGAACTCTTGTACAGTCACATACATTAAAGAACCGTTATAGAACTCTTGTACAGTCACATACATTAAAGAACCGTTATAGAACTCTTGTACAGTCACATACATTAAAGAACCGTTATAGAACTCTTGTACAGTCACATACATTAAAGAACCGTTGACGTTTAGCGTGAAAAAAGAGAAGGCAAAAAATGGCTAATGTCAGCTAAATTGATAGGAAATCTACCTATATCGAAAATGGATGTCACAGGGCAAAAAGTGCTGGTATCGCAGCTTTGCCATGGTCTAGCAGCACAGCGTATCTATGTTCACTAAATAGGTGAACACTAAGGGGAAAAAAAACCCACCACAAACTAGGAATCTTGCTATTTGAATTTGTGGTTTCATCGCGGCTTTAACACCCCCCCCCCCCGAAAAAAAAATCTCCGGGTGGTGAAATCAAATCTCTAGCCCTCTCGATTGTTGGGGGAAAAAAAAAAAAACAGGAGGTTCCATGTATGCTCATTAAAGAACAATCGACAGTTGGTGATGGGAAAGAGTAGTCGAAAATGGTCGCAGCCATGACAGAATAATTGATAGGAAAAAATCGATAGAAACGTCAGATCTTTTGATGATGAGAGTAACCCTGAAGTCGCAGAAAATCGACCTGTGTAATGCCAATGTACAGACATCTAAATATAAGTCTGCCTGAGTGAAAAATGGCAACAACAAAAAAAAAAAAAACCTGAATTTTGCACAAAATTAAGTCCCTCGGTACTTCGTTAAAGATGAAAAGCTGGCATAAGCTAACAGCAAAAATCTGTGTCTCCAATGACATCTGAAGGGTCTAAGAGGGGGTGAATAGAAGGAACAAAACGTCTTTGTTGACATGTAGGTTGACGGAGGGGGCGGGTGGACAGGGAAGGGACACCACGTCAAATTTATTTGGACATCTAACATGATCTGTAGCCGGCAACATCCCTATGACAGCATTAATAGGAAGAGATAAAAAGGCTGACTTAGAAGATTCTTCTTCTACTTTTCTCTTTTCACTGATACCTAAAGGTGGCGTGGTTATATCATTTGTCGGTCTTTGAGCTGCTCGAACTGTCTGAATTAATCATTTTCCTTTGTTGTTACATGTCTCTGTCACTGCACCTATCCATCTTCTTCTGGGTCTACCTTTTGGTCTTTTTCCATGCATTCTTGAGAAGAACGCCCCTGATGGTGATTGGTGAGGATTCATTCTGACCAGGTGGCTAAACCATTTAAGTTGTTGTTCTATATATTCTTGGCAGGGTTTTGTTCCTACCATTTTTCTTATGGTTTCATTTGGTATTCTACCTCTTCTTGTGTTTGTTACTTTTCTTAATTGCATCGCATCTCACATGTATTAATATTTCTTAATAGAAGATTATTAATTTATATATATTAACAATGAGATCAATCGTAGGACATTGATCCAAACACTTTATTTTCTTTCTGTGTTGAAAAGCAAAAGAGATATGGACAAAAGTAAAGTAAGTAAGCTTCTAACTTAGATCCAATGGGTCTTGGAAAAAAATTATGCTATTTATGTATCCTCTCAACACAATTTGTCTTTTCAACAATTATAGAAATGCGTATATATATGTGGATTGAATCTATAGGAACTGCTTCACAATTGCCTAGCTATTTATATGTTTTTATCTAATATAATAGGTTGGATACAATTTATTGGAATTGAATAATTGCATATATAACTTTATAACTTCATTATGAATTATCATTGTACATATCTTTTGTCATCCATTTAATAAGAAGTGGGCACCTGTGGATCCATCATGCATGTAAATGAGGTAAATTATTTTTTTTAAATTCAGCAATTAATTAGTAATCAGTCATAAATTTAGACACGTTTAATTTGTGCTGAAATAAATTTAAAAAACATATTTAGAGTTTCCCACTGGAGTTGTGCTCCAAAGTTTAGCAACTCATATTGTCTTATTTTTCTTTATTATCCAGGCAGCTTCTTTGAGTTATATCCCAGACACAAGAAACTAATCAGCCTCAACAAGCGCCACACAGGGCAGGCCAATACAGAATTTAATCTCCGTCATGACTGGAACTCTTTAATATCTCATGACGAGAGTCTGCGAGTGACAAAGTACTCAAATGTGTTGTTTCCCAATGCTGAAGTTCTCCTGGACTATTTGGATGACTTCCAGGTAGTGATAAGAGACTAGTCATTTTATGGATGGTTTAATCCCAGAAATGAAAATTCTATCATTATGGCTTTACTCCATTTCAGGAGTGCACTGTTGGTTTGTTATAGGCTGGAGAATAAAGGCCACATGCCGAGTGCAGTCACAGTATAGTATTTAGATCAGAGGTTTTATTTCAACCTTGAGAAAAAAAAAACTAATTTTAACTTTAATATGGTATGACTTTGCATTCGCTTTATGTAAGTAAAAAAAAAGTAAAGTACCCCCGTCACGCCAAGTGGCGTATAGGGAAATGTGGTGTTAGTGACCCTATATTTTACAGACCTTCAGCACATGATTTTTGGGGTAATGTGGTCGGTATTACGCCCGTGCTGTTTTACTTTCCCAGAAAAAAATCCGGTACCCATTTAAGGCTGGGTGAACCCGAAAGCCGTCGGTTGAGATCGAACCCTACCCCTTGTCCTTTGTAGTCCAGTTCACTAACCACTGAGCTATCGCGGCTCCCATTCGCTTTATGTAGAGAGTGACAATTTTTTTAAAATCCATTTATCCATCAGTTTCCCAAATAAAAATAATAAATATTAATAATAATAATATAATGAATAAATTTGAAATTGTAGAAACAAAAGACAGAGAAGTACAAGTAATGGATGTCAAGTGTTATCTGTGTGCAAGACAGCATACAGTTCATGGGCTGATAGTGGTCAGTGAGTTATAGCTGACAGCTTGCATCAAAATAGGTGATCCAGAATTGATCAAGATCTTTCTTCACCTCCCTGTATTTGCACTGGAAACACAGTCTAGCCAAATGAATACAGATCAAAGAGGGAGGGAAAACTCAAGATTAAACAAATTGCCAAGCTGGAGTTAAATATTTTGGGTGAAAGATACAGATTTCACAGTTTATAACTGTATAACATGACAACATAACATCTACTAAAGATCTTTTTAAGTGAGGATGAGGAAGAGAAAAATATCTCAAGAGACGGACAAAAAAAATATCTGACACCACTTAATAGCTGTGTAAAGGGAACCAATGAGTGCGTTTAAAACACTAGATTTATCCTTGACACTGCACAGCCATAGAGAAAAAAAAGATGAAGAACACTGATCTAGCAAATGCAGCAGAAGAAGAAAAATGCAAATATTCTTTACATCTCATGCAGAGACTACATTCATCATCATTGAGTGCCATCTCCACATCGAAGGGTTGGCTAACAGGGAGTGCCATTCTGCCCTGTCTCTTGCTTTGATGGTGCAGGTTGTCATAGGCTGACTTGTCCATCTTTTTATGTTTCTTGTTGCTAGTTTTGTTCTGTCTCTTTTACCTTGTATTTTCTCTTCCAAGAGACTACATTACAGATTAAAATGTTCACAAAATCATCAATGTTAACATAAAGAGCTTCTTACACAAATAACAAAAATGAAATTATCAAATTATCCTTGTAAAGCATGTCACCAAATTTAATGGCCTGACCAAAACCATCTAGTAGATATCTAGAACAATGAAAGATGGGAAAAGAATAAGCAAAGGAAAAGACAAATTCAAATTTAAAAAAATGGACAGGAAAACATTTAAACAAACGTAGATATTGCCACACATCTTTAAAGAATGCATAAATTTTGTGAATAACTCGTTCATGACCCAAAAACTTCTTCTTTGTGATCTTGCAGACAGAGCATAGTTAGAACCATAATATTTTATGGATAAGTGACTTTTAAACATTCGCAATATAATTTCATTTTCTTATTGTTCATTATTTTGAGAATATGAGCTGAGTTTGTTATTTTGGTACATTTTATTCCATATCTCCTCTATAGTAGAATTCATCAGTGCTAACTATATAGGACCAGAAAATGTGAATTCAATTACTACTTTTGTCTGGAACAAAAATAATATATTTTACATTTTTCATCTTCATCAAAATTTCAAAACTAAAAAGAAATAATTTGAACAATCTGTATGCATCAACAGCATCAAGAAATAAAGAAAGTTCAATTGTTTTTGTTTTTTTACAACATCCGTCAATTAATTTAAACATTTAAATCAAGCAAGCTGTGAAAATTAATTCTAGGCTGGCAGGATTAGAGAAAATGGTAGCATTTAGAGAGAACAAGGGTTTCTTTCAGAAAAAAAAAACTGTCCGTGGGGAGGGGGGAAAGGATTTTTCCTAATAAATATTTAAAATAAATAGAATTTAAAGTCTTAAATAATTTATCTCACTTATCCTTAGTTAATGTCTCTTGTTTAGGTTCTCATTTAAAGCAGGCATACTATCCGTTATTTTTTAAGGGCATAGCTCTCCAGACTTTTGCATAAGAATTCTTCACATAGAATCTTTTCTCCTTCAATATAAATCCTCATGCAGTGATTCGGTGAACTATCTCCAAGCTGGTTTCTTAGTGGAGTCATTATTCTTTTCATAGCCCTAAGGGACCTTTCAACAGTGGCTCTTGATGTTAGTACAGTCAATATGTTTACACTAGCATTTCTCAGTTCTGCAAACCAATTAAAGATTGAAGATGTTAGTACAGTCAATATGTTTACACTAGCATTTCTCAGTTCTGCAAACCAATTAAAGATTGAAGATGTTAGTACAGTCAATATGTTTACACTAGCATTTCTCAGTTCTGCAAACCAATTAAAGATTAAAGATGTTAGTACAGTCAATATGTTTACACTAGCATTTCTCAGTTCTGCAAACCAATTAAAGATTGAAGATGTTAGTACAGTCAATATGTTTACACTAGCATTTCTCAGTTCTGCAAACCAATTAAAGATTGAAGATGTTAGTACAGTCAATATGTTTACACTAGCATTTCTCAGTTCTGCAAACCAATTAAAGATTGAAGATGTTAGTACAGTCAATATGTTTACACTAGCATTTCTCAGTTCTGCAAACCAATTAAAGATTGAAGATGTTAGTACAGTCAATATGTTTACACTAGCATTTCTCAGTTCTGCAAACCAATTAAAGTTTGAAGATGTTAGTACAGTCAATATGTTTACACTAGCATTTCTAAGTTCTGCAAACCAATTAAAGATTGAAGATGTTAGTACAGTCAATATGTTTACACTAGCATTTCTCAGTTCTGCAAACCAATTAAAGATTGAAGATGTTAGTACAGTCAATATGTTTACACTAGCATTTCTCAGTTCTGCAAACCAATTAAAGATTGAAGATGTTAGTACAGTCAATATGTTTACACTAGCATTTCTCAGTTCTGCAAACCAATTAAAGATTGAAGATGTTAGTACAGTCAATATGTTTACACTAGCATTTCTCAGTTCTGCAAACCAATTAAAGATTGAAGATGTTAGTACAGTCAATATGTTTACACTAGCATTTCTCAGTTCTGCAAACCAATTAAAGATTGAAGATGTTAGTACAGTCAATATGTTTACACTAGCATTTCTCAGTTCTGCAAACCAATTAAAGATTGAAGATGTTAGTACAGTCAATATGTTTACACTAGCATTTCTCAGTTCTGCAAACCAATTAAAGATTGAAGATGTTAGTACAGTCAATATGTTTACACTAGCATTTCTCAGTTCTGCAAACCAATTAAAGATTGAAGATGTTAGTACAGTCAATATGTTTACACTAGCATTTCTCAGTTCTGCAAACCAATTAAAGATTGAAGATGTTAGTACAGTCAATATGTTTACACTAGCATTTCTCAGTTCTGCAAACCAATTAAAGATTGAAGATGTTAGTACAGTCAATATGTTTACACTAGCATTTCTCAGTTCTGCAAACCAATTAAAGATTGAAGATGTTAGTACAGTCAATATGTTTACACTAGCATTTCTCAGTTCTGCAAACCATTAAAGATTGAAGATGTTAGTACAGTCAATATGTTTACACTAGCATTTCTCAGTTCTGCAAACCAATTAAAGATTGAAGATGTTAGTACAGTCAATATGTTTACACTAGCATTTCTCAGTTCCGCAAACCAATTAAAGATTGAAGATGTTAGTACAGTCAATATGTTTACACTAGCATTTCTCAGTTCGCAAACCAATTAAAGATTGAAGATGTTAGTACAGTCAATATGTTTACACTAGCATTTCTCAGTTCTGCAAACCAATTAAAGATTGAAGATGTTAGTACAGTCAATATGTTTACACTAGCATTTCTCAGTTCTGCAAACCAATTAAAGATTGAAGATGTTAGTACAGTCAATATGTTTACACTAGCATTTCTCAGTTCTGCAAACCAATTAAAGTTTGAAGATGTTAGTACAGTCAATATGTTTACACTAGCATTTCTAAGTTCTGCAAACCAATTAAAGATTGAAGATGTTAGTACAGTCAATATGTTTACACTAGCATTTCTCAGTTCTGCAAAACAATTAAAGATTGAAGATGTTAGTACAGTCAATATGTTTACACTAGCATTTCTCAGTTCTGCAAACCAATTAAAGATTGAAGATGTTTGTACAGTCAATATGTTTACAGTAGTATTTCTCAGTTCTGCAAACCAAATAAAGATTGAAGAAAAATATTTAAATGGTAGTACATCGTTATTCACATTTGAGGTCAAATATTTACAAGGCTTTAGATCTGCTTTGTGACAATGATCTTGATCTATGTCATGCAAATACTGGCACTGAGAGTTAACATCTGACACATTTATCTGCTGAATGTGATAGAATGATTCAAAAACTGAACATGCTTAAATTAATTCCAAGGCTTCCTTACTAAACCTTTTGTTCATTTCAGATATTACAGTTCAAATGAGTGTACTTATCATTCAAAATTTAACATCTCAATTCTCAATTATAAGTTTGTTTTCTGATCAAACTAAACTGCAACTACAACCTCATGGAAGGAAAACTGTCGTGGTACAAAAATTTATATAATGCTCTACATACAGATTTTGTTGGCAAACACCTAACTCAGCTATTTGTCACAACTTTGATTTAATAATAGATTTGTATCTATATATATCCAAATAGTAGTTGAAAGTAAATTATGTGGAGGAATCCATATAACAACATAGTAGAGATCTGAGCAACTTATGGACTGGACCTTTTTGTACAGTGATTTTAATGCACTTTAAAGTGAAAATATTATGAGATCAATAGTAGACAAAAAAAGAATTGAAGTCAACGGTCACAACATTGATAATATGCGATATGCGGATGAAACAGTTTTAATAGCAGAGACAGAGAATGAGCTTCAAGAAATGATAGACATAATAGTAAAAGAAAGCAACAAGAAAGGTCTCAGTCTGAATAGTAAGAAAACAGAAGTAATGGTCATATAGAAGAAACAATCATCACCATCATGCAGCATAAGAATAAGCAGGACAAATTTGAAACAAGTGCAACATCTGAAATACTTGGCCACAATAATAACATCAGATGGAAGATGCACCACAGAAATAAAAAGCAGAATAGCTCAGGTAGAATAGCATTTCAGAAAATGAAAAATATCTTATGCAACAAGTCTATGTCTTCAGAAGTGAGAAAGAGAGTTCATCGGTGCTATATAGAACCACTTCTGATCTATGGAAGTGAATCGTGGACAGTAGACAAACAAATGAAAAGATGATTAGATGTCACAGAAATGGGATTTATCAGAAGATTGTTTAAAGTTCCCTGGACAGCTAAAAAGGGCAATGAGGAAATTCTCAAAGAGGCCAACACAAAAAGGGAGCTCCTAAAAAACATCAGAAACAAACAATCATGATTTTTTTGGGCACATCATGAGTAGAGGAAAGTTGGAATACTTGGTTGCAGCTAGCAAAATAAAAGGAAAAAGAGATCATGGACAACAAAGAGAGAAAATGCTAGAAAGCTTGGTATCATGGCACAGAAAACAGTCAACAACAGAACTGATATGATGCACTGTAGATAGAAGATTGTTTAAGGACATGATCGCCTATGCCAACCAGTATGGCACATGATGATGATGATGATGATGATGATGATGATAATGACGATGATGATGATGATGATTATACTGATGATTGATCCTATCAACTTAAACTGACTCTAATCTAAAAATTCCAAATTTTGAAACAAGCACAGAAATTCATGCAAAAAAACTATACCAGCCCTGATTTGAAAAACTCAATTCTGTACTTTGTTTCAACAAAAAATTTCCAAGCCTTTCTGTTTCTTGCCATTCTTTTAAGATTATTTCAATATCGTCCCCATCATCTTCATCTCTGCTTCCATCTGTCTTCTCAAAGAATATTTTGGTCATCCTCTTTGTCTTTTTCCTTGGGGATTCCAAAAAATGGGCCTGTTGTGTAATACTCTCAATTGGTTTCCACAGTGTGTCTTATCCAGTGCCATCATCATCATCGCTGTATCTCTTTATCCACTGGTATTTGACTGATACATTTCCATAATTTTATGTTAGTGATTTTGTCCTGCCATTTCCATCCTTTTAAAAAGGATTTTTGTTACCTTTATTTAAATATTTTAATCACTGGATTATTCCCCTCTATGTAACCCAACTACTCTCTTTCCACTCTTTATCTAGCATTTCCCAGTAATTCTACAACTCTTTTTCTACCCACAGTGGGCCTGTGCATCACCTCATGCATTCTCAAAGCATCCATTTCACCCTAATAAGGATTAATACCTTTGCCCGCTCCAATCCCATTCCTGATCCTACAATCCCCTGGGCATGAAAACCATTAATCTAACTCCAATGGCTCTAATCCTGTCAGAAACACCTTGTATTGAAATAATAATCAGTTTTTTTTCTTCTTTTTTTTTCTCTGATTTTTATACTTTCTAATATTAACAGCAATACTCATTTATTCATGATTGTCACATTTGTTACTTATATAAACAGCAATACTCATTTATTCATGATTGTCACATTTTGTTACTTATATAAACAACAATGCCCATTTATTACTTGATTGTCACATTTTTTACTTATATTTACAGCAATACCCATTTATTAATGATTGTCACATTTTGTTACTCATATAAAACATCAATGCCAATTTATTAATGATTGTCACATTTTGTTACTCATATAAACAGCAATGCCCATTTATTAATGATTGTCACATTTTGTTACTCATATAAAACATCAATGCCATTTATTAATGACTGTTACATTTTTTTTACTATGTTAATTTTTTACTCATAAACAGCAATGCCCATTTATTCTTTATTGTTACATTTTGTTACTCATTGACAGCAATACCCATTTATCCATGACTGTCACATTTTGTTTCCAGCAAAAGTTAAACATTAAAGTGCAGTTCAACACTGACATTCAGAACATCCACAAAGTGCCAAACAACACTGCCCCAGATGGTCATGTCTTCAAGATGAATGACCAGAACCAGCAGAGTTATACTTGCAGGTAAATAGCTTTGTTGACATGCTGATGACCTGATTACTTGATATACTTATGTTCATATTGTCCTAGATTTTTCCAGGTACACATTGGCCCTAACAGTGATATTTACCGATGATTCAGCTGGCACGGGCGGTTGAGCAATTATGGATTCTGATTCGTTTGCAGTGATACCGAGGCCTTTCATAACCAATAACCAGTGATATTTACTCACACAGACTAAATTAACAAGTTGATTACAGGAATTGTCTTCATTATTAGTAATAGACAAGCACAACAACAAACATTATTGTATAAGATATGTAAGAATAACAAATTATCACGCCTTCAAAGCTGACTGACACATTCAGTGAATGAGTTAAAAGCTATTATTGATAGAGTGAAAGATGCTCAGAATTTCCGGGACAAATTGGAAGATGCTTAGAATTTCATGGCAGATAAAAGATGTTTAACATTTCTTGGACAAATAGAAATGTGCTTAGAATTGCATAGATAAATAGAAAGATGCTTATAATTTCTTAGACCGATAGGAAGACAAAGGAAGACAAATAAAGAAGTTCTTATGTCTCATAGCAACTCAATCTCATGAATCTCATAATAAATGATAATCACAATTATTCGAAGATGTTAAAGGAAGAGAGAGGTTGGAGGTTTTGCATATCTCATGAAAAATGGAGACATAGTAAGTAAGAGAAAGACCAAGAGAGGAATGTTGTACAGGATTATCCAGATGAAGCAGTGAACAAAAGATAACCTCAGATGGAGAGAAGTTGAGAAGTATGATTATGAATAACATAAGCAAAGTACTCCTTCATTAAAATGAACACAACTAGTATTTTGTAATTATTTATTGTAAATAGAATATTAAAAGGATTAAAACATAACAAGGTGTACAGACTGAGTGGATTCATGGAGAAGGGCTCCTGTGAAAGAATGTCAAAGTTGGCCATTTTGGCTAGTCCAGAAGGAACTATTGGGACTAACTTTTCACCCACTTATCATCAAGGAACATATGTATATATCTGAAACTTCTGAAAGTTACTGAACAACTTTGATGAGCTTTTGAATTGGATGCTACATTTTAAGTAAAGGTTCCCTCCACGCCTTACTAGGCATATAGGGAATATGGTGTTAGTGACCATATTTTCTATGACCGCTGCACATTTTTGGGTGATGTGGTCGGTATCATGCCAGGCCACCTTTACTTCTCAGAAAAATCTCTGATACCCATTTTTAGAGGCTGGATGAACCCCGGAGCATTGTCAGTCCGAAAAATATTCTGCCACTGCTGGGGATCGAACCCGGACCCTTCTGATCAGTAAGCGAGCACACTAACCACTCAGCCACTGAGGCTCCTTGCTACATTGGTTATTGCTAAAATAGATATTTAATTGTTTTTCCCTCACTTCCAACAAAGTAGGAACTCAGTGGAGAAATGGGTTAATTTTGGAGTATTGAGCAATGGGGGTTATGTTCATTCTTCAACTAACTGGATTCTGTACCCACCTCTACTTAAATGAGTACTGGAGACCTGTTTAGGATAGAAAGACATTGTTGTGCTGGCCAGGCCAGATTACCCAAAAATGTATAGATAGTAAAAAAAATATTGGCACTTGCACCATTTCCCCTAAATACCACAACTGAGACCTCAAAACTTGGACTTTTTTCCCCCAACAAAGTGAATTTTTTTCTCCCTCAATTCTGGAAGCAGTATCACAAAAAATATTTAATTTCAATCACATACAATATCGTTTTTGTATTCAAACATTCATTTCTGTACAACAGGACATTGGCAGCAATCTTGCTTCTTTATCTCTATCAGTCTCGTTCATTGTCCCAATATCTTTCTATATCTCCAGGTTTTTGTTTATTATTTTTTCTAGTTAACCTGTCAACATACTTTTTTTTTCTCTTTACCTTTATTTTTCCAGTGGTGACGAAGTGCTCCAACTTCTCTCACTCTCTCTCTCTCTCTCTCTCTCTCTCTCTCTCTCTCTCTCTCTTTCTCTCTCTCCCTTTTTCTCTCTCTCTCTTCTCCAAATTGACAAAGTATTTTGTGACATTTCACAGAACTCTCATAATGGCAACAGGGATTTCCACTCCCAATATCCCTGAAATGCAAGGCATAGAGTTGGCCAAGGGATATGAGTCAGTTTCAATCAACCCAGATGATTATGAAGGGAAGACTGTCTTAATATTAGGTAAAGTGACATTAACCCATTTTATTCTTTGTTGTTGAATTTAAAGTTTTGTATTTGCTAATAGGACAAGGAGGAAGTCAAGGCATCTCAGTCTAGAGATAACAAGCAGACACTTAAACCACTAGCTTCTCAGTCTAGAGATAACCAACAGGTACTGCAGCCACTTGCTTCTTTCTCCCATAGATAACAAGCAGGCACTGCAACCACTAGCTTCTCAGTTTAGAGATGACCAGCAGGCACTGCAACCACTAGCTTCTCAGTTTAGAGATGACCAGCAGGCACTGCAACCACTAGCTTCTCAGTTTAGAGATGACCAGCAGCACTGCAACCACTAGCTTCTCAGTTTAGGGATGACCAGCAGGCACTGCAACCACTAGCTTCTCAGTTTAGAGATGACCAGCAGGCACTGCAACCACTTGTTTCTCAGTTTTTGGAAATATTTTGTTTCCAGCAAAAGTTAAACATTAAAGTGGAATTCAACACTGACATTCAGGACATCCACAAAGTGCCAAACAACACTGCCCCAGATGTTCACGTCTTCAAGATGAATGACCAGAACCAGCAGAGTTATACTTGCAGGTAATTAGCTTTGTTGACATGCTGATGACCAGCAGACACTGCAATCACATGTTTCTCAGTTTAGAAATGACCAGTAGACACTGCAACCACATGTTTCTCAGTTTAAAGATAACCAGTAGACACTGCAACCACATGTTTCTCAGTTTAGAGATGACCAGTAGACACTGCAATCACATGTTTCTCAGTTTAGAGATGACCAGCAGACACTGCAACCACATGTTTCTCAGTTTAGAGATGACTAGTAGACACTGCAACAACTCTTTTCTCAGTTTATAGATGACCAGCAGACACTGCAACCACATGTTTCTCAGTTTAGAGATGACCAGCAGACACTGCAATCACATGTTTCTCAGTTTAGAGATGACCAGTAGACACTGCAACCACATGTTTCTCAGTTTAGAGATGACCAGTAGACACTGCAACCACATGTTTCTCAGTTTAGAGATGACCAGCAGACACTGCAACCACATGTTTCTCAGTTTAGAGATGACCAGTAGACACTGCAACCACATGTTTCTCAGTTTAGAGATGACCAGCAGACACTGCAACCACATGTTTCTCAGTTTAGAGATGACCAGCATGCACTGCAACAACTTGTTTATCAAGTAGAGGTAAACAGCAGACACTGCAACCCACCACAATGAAATAGTGGATCACATGTTACAACTGTCACCACCTAACAACATGTGTTGTCAGTATTTTCCAACACATCCAACCAATGACAGTACACACAAACAGAACAACAAGAGAAAAAGCACCTTTGTACGAGACAACTTAATAATGAGAAAATAATACAGCCTTGATTTAAATGAATAGCCAAGCTAAGTCAGTCTAGAGATGCAGATTTTGCACTTTTTATGGACACATTCCAAGGAATTTTTTTTTTCACTTAATTGAACTATTTGTTTGCCAATCAGAGGATAGGTATGGAAGTGATAGGTAACTCTTTGAACTTGCTGTAAAACTGATGACACAGACGGTAAACTTTTAAAAAAAACTGATATGGTAAGAGCTTCATGTTGTTAACATTTGTAACAAGACACGTTTATGTTGTGACACAATGCAGTCCTTCTACAGAAACATGTATAGTTCCCAGAAACAATTTAAAAACTAGAGATATAAACTATATTTTTAGACATTAACAAACTGCATTATAATTGACATTTATACAATGCCTCATAGAAATGTCAGCTGACTCTAACAGGAATAGTCTAATGTATGTATTTATATTTAATTGTCACGAACAGGTCGAGGGAATTCAGCTTTTGAATTCGCAGATAGTGTTTATGGAGCCACAAACTATATTCATATGATCTCACGCTCTCGTGTCAGGCTTTCATGGGCTACACATTATGTTGGAGATTTAAGGTATGTGGGCATAGTAATGTGGATTTATAGAAGAATAGGAAGAATTGGATGGAAAGAAAAGAAAGAAATGATGAAGACTTAAAACAACTAAAAATTAAAAGCGAACTACTAAACACAATTCAAACAAAACAAATGAGATTTTTGGAGCATGTTAAAAGGCACAGCAGCCTACTAAAAGTAATCTTGGAAGGGGAAAATACAAGGTAAAAGAGACAGAGGCAGACCAAGACTAACGTGAACGAGTAACATTAATAGATGGACAAGGCAGCCTATGACAATCTGCACCATCAAAACAAGAGGCAGAGCAGAATGGCACTCCATGGTAGCCAACCTTCAATGTGGAGACAGCATTCAATGATGATGATGATAGGCATAGCAACCACCAATACATAGTATGTTGCACAAAGTTGTAATTATCACTCCAGAGTGCAAGAAGAGGAACAAAATCTCTTTGTGCTACATTTGGCTTAGAAAAAACACAACATAACACAACAAATTATTAAAATAATGTATAAATATTATGATTATAGCAAATGGTAATATATAAATCTCAGAAGAATGTTGAAAGTTCCCTGGACAGCTAAAAAGACCAATGAGGAAGTTCTCAAAGAGGCCAACACAAAAAGAGAGCTCTTAAAAAACATCAGAAAGAAACAATCAACATTTTTCGGGCACATCATGAGAAGAGGACAGTTGGAATACTTGGTTACAACTGGCAAAATAAAAGGAAAGAGAGATCGCGGGGTGACAAAGAGAGAAAATACTGGATAGCTTGGTGTCATGGCATGGAAAACAGTCAACAACAGAACTGATACGATGCACTGTAGGTAGAAGATTGTGGAGGGACATGATCACCTAACGCCAACCGGTATGGCACATGATGATGATGAATATATAAATAATGAGATTTTGTGTTACAGACATAGTGAACATATTTTTTAAAAGAAAAAGCAAACCGCAATTTTATATTTAAAAATCTGTTATTATGGAAATCTTTTTTTTTCATTGATCTCTCATTGTGGAAATCTGTTTTTCAGTCTTCTCTCACTGTGAGAATCATTTTTGTAGTCTGTCATTATTGAAATCTATTTTCAGTGATCTCTCATTGTGGAAATATTTTTTCAGTAATCTCTCATTGTGACAAAATGACTTATTCTGAATAATAGTCCAATGTTCATTGTGAAAGTAGTGCTTATTAGTTAGATCACATTTTTGTAGTGAAGAGAGAGAAGACTCATTTGACAGGCATTGTAAAAACACATATAAGAGTGATATTGTTGGTGGGTTGGAGATGCCTGCAGGGCAAAAATTTCACAATATAACATGATGTGCATGTGACAAGAACATATGTATCCGTTCAAAGAATAATTTATTATAAAAAAAACAGCATTGATAATCAAATAATGGAAATGGGAGCCAAGCTATTAATTGTAATTGATGAAAGTTAAGAAAACAGTTGAAAACAGAAATTAGTTGAGATGCTGTCTAAGGTAAATTGAAGGGATAGATACGGCATGTGATTATATTTTTTATCTGTACGATCTATTTTAATTACATACTATTTCCGATAGTTATTTAGCAATATTTATATCAGATTTTGGAAGTAATTTAAAAATCAATTTCTAAATATTTGCAAAATCAAAGTTTCTGTATTCAGAATTACTTTACGTATTTAGTCAATTTCATCATAGTTATTGCTGCATCTCTACCTTTATCTTGTTACTTTCAATTTTTTTTTTGGCATTTTATCTCTTTCATCTTTGTGTACATATTGATGTGTGTTAACCAGAAAAATTACATTAAATTCTTGTCTTCACATTCATTAGAAGTGTAGTAGATCTAACTCAATGTTCCAGTGTTCAAGGAAGACAAGAAGATAAAATGAAAGTGCACAAAGAGAAATGTTAGTGTAGAATCTGTTGAAAATATATGTTTTCATTATGTATTTTTTGTTTGCTTGTCAGGGCGCTCAATAACGCTCTTCTGGATACTTATCAACTGAAGTCATTGGATGGTCTTGTGGAGTCTTCCCTCTCAGATATGGCCTTGGTCAAGAAAGGAGACAAAATTCATGTCACTGTAAACTCTGATGACATAAACTCCTTAAATTTTGATAATTTTGCCTTACGGGAACCATATGATGTTGTCATTAGGGCTTTAGGATTCACATTTGATGATACAGTTTTCAAGTAAGTTGATGTTGCTACTACTTTTGTTTTGAGTAGTTGTTTAAGAAACTGTAAGGATTGTAAATGTGTAGTAGCTTTTTATTTTTCCTGGGGAAGAAATATCTTGTTCTTGTATAAAAACTTGATAGTTATTAATATATTCAAAGGAGAGAAAATTGTGAAATGAAATGATCATCACCAAGTCACATGTTTTTTACAGAACATTGCCCTCACCACAACTCATGTGAAAAAATCTCTGCCTCTAGCCAGATCTCCCACTTCTTCTGTTGTCATGTTCAAGTTTTCTTTGATGTCAGAAACCACTTTCTTCTTGGTCTGGATCTTCTATGATTGATGTGATGTTAATACAAGTCTTGAAAAGTCCTTCATAATTTGTTTTTGTCTGGAGTCAATATATTCAGTTCTTTCAAGGTTCTACGTGTCCATCTAGCATCTGCCTACCACCTATGGTGGGAATCAAACCCAGAACCTTTTTGTCCAGAGGCAGATGTCTTACCCCTAGACCATATCTCTTGGTAATGATATCCCATGTTGCGTCCTCTCAACAGTGAAAAAACACAGGTTCCATGAGCACTTTAAAGAACCCTTGGCAGATAAAATTAAAAAGAACAGGTTAAAAATGACTAGTGCCCAGGTTAAGTAGTTAAAAAGCTATCCATGATGAAGATGGATGTGTTCAGCTTTACATTTTGCAGATATTGTGATTTGTCATAAATTAGTGACACAGTGCATCCAGGCCTAAGTAGTGGGTGAAACTGAAGAGGACAGCGAATTACGATATTTAACCAAAGACATCCAACATCAACAAGACGATTTTAGTTACTGGATTGTCTTCCCTCTTAATAAGCCCAGGGTAACTGACATTTGACACCATGTGTGACAATTATTTATATCTCACTTCTGTTATTTCATATCACCATCTTTTTCTTTGCTTTTTAATTATCTAACATAAGGTTCACTTAAATCATTTGACTTAAGTTCACTTCAACTGTAGATCACTTTATATAATTTTTAATTTACCTAAAAAATAATGGCCTTTTTTTCAGTGATACAGTAATCACACGAGGCAAGGCCAGGGCCAAAAAGTACCCAGCTATTCACTACAACTATGAGTCTGTGGACTTTAAAGGTTTATTCTATGCAGGGACTACAGCTCATTCTCTGGACTTCCGCAAATCTGCAGGTGGATTTATCCATGGATTCAGGTATACTGGTGAGTTAATATCTTTCCGGGTCCTTATTTAAATTTGCCATGACTTGTAACAAAATAGCAAAATTTGTTTCCTTTATGATTTTGAATTTTTTATAAACCAGAATTACAGTTTGCACAAACAACAACAGACTGTGAGGATAACCTTGAAAAAGATGGATTTAGAGAATATAAGAATCTTTCAGAAATGTGATAGCAGAAGAGCTCAACCCAAGACCAGAAATTATCTCTTCCTTAGACACTCACTGAAAGCAAGTGGGAAGGAAAGAAGTAGTAGTTTAAGAAGAGTGAGTACAGAAAATATATCAATGAAGATGATTACATTGGTTGCTTATACTTATTTTAAGTCATTTGAAGACAGTCTTTTACATGACATTATAGTAAATTTATGAACTATGGTAGAGTAAAGATTAGCAAACTGCATTATATGGAGCAAAAGGAGAGAGAGAGAAACCTTACAAAATAATATGTTAAGCTATACACTTTTTCTTCTTCTTAGCGTTTCATCCATTAAGTGGGCATGAATGCATTGTGTGACTAGATTACTGCAAAGGTGCGATATCTGTGTTGTTCAGTTCAATACATCATCTTTGGCATATGTAGATTTGGTTATCAATTTTGCCTGGCCAAAAGCCATGTGGACCAAGTCTTTTAAACTTTTAACTGTCAATGGTTCTTTAATGCACGTGAGTGCACACAAGACATCCTGTTTTTTTGTCATTATACGAAAAGATTCTAGACACCTGATCTCACTATCCAGAGACTATGGAAGGGTAAAATAATGAATTCAAAGTAAAATATTCCCACTGCCTGAGGCAGGGTTTGAATCCAATTTCTTCCTTCTCCAGAGGCTGACATCTTACCTCAATACTACCCTGTCCCCCAGGTTGTACACTAACAATTATATTTAAAAAGTAACAGATAGAAAATAGCCCTGACAAACTGGGGAGCCACGATAGCTCAGTGGTTAGTGAAATGAACTACAAAGGACAAGAAATTGGGTTCGATCCTGATTGACAGCCTCTTAGTTCACCTAGCCTTAAATGGGTACCTGATTTTTTGTGGAAAAGTAAAGTGGCATGGGCATAATACCAACCATATTACCTCAAAAATCATGTGCTGAAGGTCTGTAAAAATTATGGTCACTAACACCATATTCCCTATACGCCACTTGGCATGACAGGGCTCTTTACTTTACTTACTTTTACCTTACAAACTGATGGACATAGTAGATATTAAAGAGCACTTTTGATACATGAAGCATTCAAGAACACATAATATGCATGCATCATTTTGTGCTCTTAGGTATTTGGGATTACTGGAGAGACTTTTATGCTGTAGCTATTTCCTTTTTGTTTCTCACAGCTCGTGTTTTACACAGACTCATGGAGTGGAGGTATGAGGGTGTTCCATGGCCCTCAATCAGCATTCCCACCTCACAGCTGCTCAATACGATCCTCAAACGAATAAACGAAGCCTCGGGAATTTATCAGATGTTTCAAGTTGGTGTCCCTCATTACTTTTGGAAAACAAATTACTATTTGAAACCCAATTAGCTGCATTTTTGTTTTTGCTAAGATGTTAGATTTTAACAAATATTTCATTTTAATGCAAAATCATTCAAATTTATGGTCACTAACACCATATTCCCTATGCGCCACTTGGCGTGACGGGGGTACTTTACTTTACTTATATTGTAAAATAACTCATGATGAAATGGATGATTTTGTCAATTAATGCAAGAAATTTTCACATTTTATTATTTTGTATTTATTCATTACTCAGTGACACTGAAGTTGTGGATTCTTTGATAAAGTCTACTTCTGTTTCAAAGTCTCAGTTCTACAATATTTTTATTTTTTTATCTTGTGTATGTAGGCAACATTTTTCTCAACAAATCTTCAGGAGACAGAGAACATATTCTGCTATCATTTTGCTAGGCTGCAATGACACAGGCTTCTGGTAGCTATTTTGAATTTAGGCAATTAGTAGTGACTCATTTTGTTTTAGTCCGTGCAGAGAAAGTGTATAATCACATGGACAGTTGGCAGTATCCATTCTGTTTATTTTGTTTGGAGTGGGATTGTTTCTAGTTTATGTTGTATTGCTGCTAATTAAATTATTGATTTTGATTTGGAAAAGATAATGTTCTTGTAGAAAGTTCATTCCTTCTTTGACCATTCTATTTGCTTCTTTATATCCATAAAAATAGGGTTTCCTTTGGATTAAATTACTCTGGAAATTATAAGATAATCACAGTTACCCTTGTCCTCAGCTCATGCAGTTTGTCTTCTTTTGTATTTGTCTGATGACTAGCTGGTTTGTTAGCCATAGGATTATCCTTATCGCACATCAAACAACTGTTCATAAGTGCTCAGATCTTCTCCCCAGCAAATCCTGCAGCATGAAATGATAAACTAGTTCACAAGTCCTCCCCTGTTCTCCTGGTAGCATTCCTGAATCTAGGCATCATCTCTATTGGCTAGCATGAAATTACGGGAGTCATACCATGCCTGTAGATTCATGAAAAGCATCAAAGCCTTTATCATCTCACCATTCTTTCAAGCATATAGTTAGGGATATGCGATTTATCCATCTTTTTTTTTTATGACTGCTGTCTGATGACTACTGTCTGATGACTGCTGTCTGATGACTACTGTCTGATGACTACTGTCTGTTGACTACTGTCTGATGACTACTGTCTGATGACTACCCCTTTTCATTGTCTGTTTTTAAAAAAACATTAAGTGGCCATAGTTTCATTGTGTCATGATTTACAGCAAGTTACAAGATCTACAACTTTTGTACCAATACATCCACTTTCAACACTTTCAGCAGAGCATTTTTGGGGGTATAGGATTCACCTTTCTTGGTCTGCTTCCATGGCTATCATGAGGAAGTGGGGAATGGAAGATCCTGATTAATTCTGTTCACTTATCTTGGCACAAATTATAACAGTGCTTGCTTGCGTTTGCCCGATGACTAAAGTATTCTAGAGTATTCATAGACTGTAGAATTCCTCTTCGTAATCCGTCCTTAAAAGACGTTAAGTGGACGTGTCTGCGTTGTGTTGTGGTTTGCAGTATAACTGTTATATTTGTGCCTTTCGGCCCAACACATCCGACTTCAGCACGACATTTTTGAGTACCGGGTTGTCTTCCCTCTTCGATCCCTGCTCGCTTGGCCAGACTAGACAGGTTAGTCTGTTACTGGAGGCACCACGGAGAGGTGGAGCAGGGTCTGGATGGTTCTGGTTCACCAATCCTGGCACAAGCCATCAGCTGTGGGTCGCTGACAACTTCCAGCTCTGGTGCTAGGAGGCGCGCCTTCGCCTCCATTATAAAAAAAAAAGTAAAGTACCCCCCGTCACGCCAAGTGGCGTATAGGGAAATATGGTGTTAGTGACCCTATATTTTACAGACCTTCAGCACATGATTTTTGGGGTAATGTGGTCGGTATTACGCCCGTGCTGCTTTTACTTTCCCAGAAAAAATCCGGTACCCATTTAAGGCTGGGTGAACCCGGAGCCGTCGGTTGGGATCGAACCCTACCCCTTGTCCGTAGTAGTCCAGTTCACTAACCACTGAGCTATCGCGGCTCCTACTAATTTTTAGGGAATTAGTAAAACCCAGGTGTCCTCGCCAGGATTACGAACCCCGGCTGTTGCCGTGGTAAGCCAACCGCCTATCGATTGCGCTAACCGGACACCCGCCTCCATTATAACAGTGAGTTAATTGACAAAAATTCAGCTCATACATTGCCCGATATCTTGGTTCTATTTACCTTGTAAATCTTTCAGAGATTAGATTTTACATTAAATTGCACTACAGTTATAAATAAAACACCAGTCTTTCTTTGTAATTTCTCTCTTGCTTCTTCTTTTTTTAATGAATATTTGTTTTATTGTTTTCTTACTTTTTGGTGCATAACCTTGGATTTTTGTTAATTTATATTGTAAATTTATAATGAAAAACACATTTTAACTACCCACAGAATCTTGGTGACATTGCAGTTCTTTCAGAGTAAGTCTATGTCATATGCCATGTCAGTCATGAATTAATGTAAAGAACTATTAAGAAAGAGTAAAGAACTAAAGAAGAAATAATGTATTATGTTGATTGAAGGAAGAATGCATATTGTAGAAAAATATTTATTTATTTTGCTTATTTGCTTACCAATCCTCCAGGAAACAGGCTTTCATCATTTATCTCATAGTCCTTGATAGTCAAATATACACATCCTTTCAGCTACATTGAATCCATAATAGAATACTAACATCTAAGTGGAATGAGGTAGAAGTATTTGTCACCCGAAACACTCCAAAGCTCATGAAATTGTATTTTCCCTAATAAATACATATTTAGGTAGAAGGGAGTATGAGCATGGCCTGTGATTGCCATTGCCAGGTCAATGACCTACAGTTGATTATGATATTACCTCCCTTCTAGTTTGAATCTCTGGTAACAGTGTCAAAAGGATGCACACTACTGGGATTTGTTGATGGTGAGGGCTAACTTTTGCAGTACTGAAGTTTATTGATGTAATGGGCTTACTTTTGCAGTACTTTTTTTTGCTCGCCAGCTTTTACCTCTGGTGAAATCCCTAAAGACTAGGAACTGAATTTTTGTGAGTTAATCGGTTTTTCCCTGGCAACCATGTGCACAGGGGGCCCTCCTCACTCAGACAGATAACTCCGTCTTTGGAGGTACTCATATTTTTTACGTTGATGAGTAATTGGCATTTCAAGCTGCGCCTCGCTGCTGAGACTAGGGGTGGTTGCCACAGAGAGAAATAACAAATTAAAATCTCAAGTGGTGCAACCGGGATTTGAACTCACAAAACTCTCTGTCTCGAGACCGGCGTCTTGCCTCGAGATCAACCAGTTCTCCCTTTTGTAGTACTGAGGTGTTTTGGTGAAGAGGGCTTACTGTTGCAGTCCTGAGGTTTGTTAATGTAGATGGCCTACTATTGCTGTAATGAGGTTTGTTAATTTAGATGGCTTACTATTGCAGTATTGAGGTTTGTTAATGTAGAGGGCTTACTGTTGCAGTATTGAGGTTTGTTAATGTAGAGGGCTTACCATTGCAGTACTGAGGTTTGTTAATGTAGATGGCTTACTGTTGCAGTTGAGGTTTGTTAATGTAGAGGGCTTACTGTTGCAGTATTGGGGTTTGTTAATGTAAAGGGCTTACTGTTGCAGTATTGAGGTTTGTTAATGTAGAGGGCTTACTATTGCAGTATTGAGGTTTGTTAATGTAGAGGGCTTACTGTTGCAGTCCTGAGGTTTGTTAATGTAGATGGCTTACTATTGCTGTATTGAGGTTTGTTAATGTAGAGGGCTTACTATTGCAGTATTGAGGTTTGTTAATGTAGATGGCTTACTATTACTGTATTGAGGTTTGTTAATGTAGGGGGCTTACTGTTGCAGTATTGAGGTTTGTTAATGTAGAGGGCTTACTGCTGCGATACTGAGGTTTATTAATGTAGAGGGCTTACTGTTGCAGTATTGAGGTTTGTTAATGTAGATTGCTTACTGTTGCAGTATTGAGGTTTGCTAATGTAGATGGTTTACTATTGCAATACTGAGGTTTGTTAATGTAGAGGGCTTACTGTTGCAGTACTGAGGTTTGTTAATGTAGAGGGCTTACTGTTGCAGTATTGAGGTGTGTTAATGTAGAGGGCTTACTGGTTCAGTACTGAGGTTTGCTAATGTAGATGGTTTACTATTGCAATACTGAGGTTTGTTAATGTAGAGGGCTTACTGTTGCAGTATTGAAGTTTGTTAATGTAGATGGCTTACTTTTGCAGTATTGAAGCTTGTTAATATAGATGGCTTACTGTTGCAGTATTGAGGTTTGCTAATGTAGATGGTTTGCTATTGCAATACTGAGGTTTGTTAATGTAGAGGGCTTACCATTGCAGTACTTTTCTTTTGCCAAAACGTACTAGTTTGTCTTGTCTTTCTATTTGTTCAGCTGCTCCATACCATTTTATGTTTATTATATATATCGCAGTACTGAGGGTTTTTTTATGTACAAGGCTTACTATTGCAGTACTAGGGTTTGTTGATGTAAAGGGCTTATTATTGCAGTACTAGGGTTTGTTGATGTAAAGGGCTTACTTTTGCAGTACTGGGATTAGTTAATGTAGAGGGCTACTTCTGCAGTAATAGGGTCTGTAGAAGGTTTACTATCGCAGTACTTCTAGAATAGACCACATACATTTTCTTCAGCACAAACTGGGAAACCAAAAAAAAAAGCCAGAGCACTTTTCTAGGTCTAAGCAGTAACAGCTTGTATCAACCCCATTGTTATCTTATATAGCTTACAAGACAGTCTAAAGCTAAGTTGGTTAGAGGAAGGCAAAACACTCAAATCAACAATTGTAACTATGAGAGTCTTTTTATGTTTGTTTATTTTCTGCACAAGCAACTTAAAAAAATTGTGTATTCTTCAATCTGCTCACACTCTCTGCTAATTTTTGTTTCTCTCAGTGATAGGAAAACAGTCACCTATATAGAGGAATTCCCCATTCATCTCCTTCATAATCTGCCACAGCACACTGGTATTGAGGCTATCTCAGTGTTGACTATTGTTATGGAATATGGTCGTAATTTTTCTGGACCAGGTAATGATATTTTCCGTACAGGACGGGCCACCGGAGAACCTTCAGAAGCTCACATATCCAATTTCCTCCATCCTGTGATATATTACTACAAGTCCTTACCAACAGGTAACTAAAGTTCGGTGACAATGTTTAAGCCTTATGCTTTCTAGACCATTCAAAATGATTAAAATATGTGGTTACAGTATTAAGATTAATACACGAACCTTACGAATTTGCAGCTATACAATTATCTTCTTGAGGGACATAGACAATATACATAAATAGAAATAAACATCTAATTATAACAAGGTAAATATAAAATAAAGCGTCATAGATAATAAAGAGAAAAAAGGAACACTATTCTTGCATTTTCCATTACTAAAACATCAGATAAGATGCTTGAAAATAAGGTAGACAGCATCTAGATTCAAATGTTGGGTGATTACTTAAATGAGCAAGTTTGACAAGAAGTGGAGGAGTTGATCTAAAACTGGAGGTGGGGCATACAGGTGTTAAACAAAATGGAAGAGCATATTATATAACATTAAACACCTGCTCTTTCAGATGAAATGTGAAATCAAACAGAGATTAGTCCTTGCCCCTGCTCTATTCGGAATATTTTTCACTGCCCTTCTACGAAATGCTTTTGAAACCATTTCTGGAGACATCTACATCCAAACAAGATCTGATGGTTCATTATTTAATCTAGCATGTCTGAGGTCAAAATTAAAAGCCACTGAGACCCTAATCAATGAGCTTCTATTTGATGTTGATGCAGCCCTGGTTTTCCATGATGAAACTGTCCTGCGGTCTATGATTGGCAATCTGTTTCTAGCTAGATCATGTGATTTATCTTCTTGTCATTTAGTATTCAGAAGATTGTGGTGCTCAAGCAGGGTATAGCTATACTCGCAACTATAACATTAATTAACAAACTCCTTGAATCTGTGAGAAAGTGCACCTCTATCTGTGCTATAATCCCAACCATCGCCTCCTTTGAAGAAGAAATACATCTAATCTCAGAATTGTAAAGACAGCTTCAACGTTTGATATACTTAAAGATAGAGCATGGGCCAACACCATACTAACACTCAGGACTAAGATTCCAATTTACCGAAGTTATGTGTTTAATATACTTTTATACGGATCTAAAACTTGGACTACCAATGCAGGAGAGAAGGTTGAAACAGCTTTCATGTGCGTTGTCTTTGCAAGATAGTGAATATTACATTGCAGGACAAAGTAATCAACTCTAATGTCTTGCAATGAACCAAACTACCATCTATCATGGCAACACATATTAATTAGAGACTAAGGTGGCTGGGTCAAGTAAGAAGAATGCAAAACAATTGTGTTCCCAAACAATTATTGTATGGCAAACTTAGGGACGAAAAGAGACCAAAGGACAGACAAGTGTTAAGATAAAAGAATGTTCACCATGACTAATCATTTATGCTTGCTACCAACAGTCTGTCAAGATGCCAAAGGTCATATATGAAAAAAAAAACAGCTATACACATCCACTGATATCTAAATATATATGCATGCTTATTCTGACTGTCCTAATGATAGGTGCTGCTGCATATAATTATTCAAAGAGTAAAGGCATCAAGATTCACCAAGATGCATAGAGATGCGAAGCTGCTGTAAAGCTGATGATGATGACAATTTTTTTATTTTTATTTGTGCCCACTTATTTTAGTTCAATCAGAAACTGACCATGCTCTGGATCGCAGGGAAATTACCTTTTCCTTTATTTCCTTTCTTGAGTATCTAGCATATTATTGCCATGTAGTTAGAGATGTGTACATATCCTTATATATATTTTTGTGTTGTTGTTTGTTGTTCCAGCTGAAGCTCTGCTTCTCTGAACTTTTGTTTTGTTAATTACCACGTAAAGCTGTTACCATACCACTTTTTTCTCTCTTTTTTTTTAGATTGTGCATATAATTATTCCTTTTTAAATTTTATTATGTAGAATGCTTTATTTGCATACTAATGTACACACATACACACACACTCGCACACACACATCACAAACACACACACATATTCATTTATACACATGTATACACATATTCATACATATCTTGCAAATAACAATGCAGAAAATTGTTTTTTTTTTTTAACAAAAGGCTACAAAAAATTTCTTAGGATACCTTGGATAATGAAAAGAGCAATGAAGACATGAAAAGACCTAAATACTGAAAAGAAAAAAAACTGGTTTATAAACATCGTATAGAGGAATTAAAAATAAAACGGCCACGTTAAAACACAGTAGACTGAAAAGAATAATAATGGAAGGTGTGGTTCTTGGAAGATGAGGCAGGTGCAGACCCAAAAATTCAAGATATTAAAGAGACCATGAACTTGACAATAGAAGGTGTGAGAAATCTGGCTAGAGAAAGAGATTCTTTCAAACGTGCTGCGATGATTATATGTGTGTATATATATGTAATAATAAAATAATATTTAATATAATAATAAATAATAAATATAATATATATATATATAAATATATATATATATATATTATATAATTATAATATATATATAAATAATATGTGTCCGGTTAGCGCAATCGATAGGCGGTTGGCTTACCACGGCAACAGCCGGGTTTCGTTCCCTGGCGAGGACACCTGGGTTTTACTAATTCCCTAAAAATTAGTGGGAGCCGCGATAGCTCAGTGGTTAGTGAACTGGACTATTACGGACAAGGGGTAGGGTTCGATCCCAACCGACGGCTCCGGGTTCACCCAGCCTTAAATGGGTACCGGATTTTTTCTGGGAAAGTAAAGCAGCACGGGCGTAATACCGACCACATTACCCCAAAAATCATGTGCTGAAGGTCTGTCAAATATAGGGTCACTAACACCATATTTCCCTATACGCCACTTGGCGTGACGGGGGGTACTTTTTACTTATATAAATAATATAATAATAAAATATGTAATATATATATATATACATATACACACACACACACATACAAATAATCATCAATTTGTATACTTGTATATACATGAAAACACACACACTTTTACTTTATTGCTTCAGACTACCACACGGATATTTTTATTTATTTTAGTGCTAAACCAATGTCGGGAAAAACTTTGTACTTTCTTAACCTATTTAAGGTTTAAAAAATACACTTTTACTTAATTGCATTTGTAACCCACGTTAATTTTTTTTTTTCTTATTTAAATCTTATTCTAGAACAAGCAATGAAATTCAAAAGAAAACATGAGACACTGCCAAGAGCTGATAGACTCCATCATGTTGTGGAAGACTTCAATACTCGATGGAATGCTGCAGTCAGTCATGTTCTTCCCTTACGGCGGTTCCTTGAGGAGGTCTTTCAAACAGACCATCGAACATTCTTCTCACAAGTCTGCTTCCAATTGGTTATGACTTATGACAGAGTACCAGAATACTGTGACGAGTATTATTTGAGTGGCCGCGGATTTTATGGTACAAGCCAGATGGTGCAAGTGGCTGCATCACGTGGATTAGTAGATTTGTAAAATTTATTTCCACATTTTGTTTACTCATTTATTGCTTTTTCTTCTGTTGGTGCATTTGCCTGAAGACTTTGCTCCATAATCCACCAACAACATGATGCTAAATCAGCATAAATGCAGTGTATTGTTTATAGGAAGCTGCAATGTTTTGCACATTTGACCTGCGACATCTAACTTCAGCTCGGGAATTTGTTGGTTACAAGTTTATCACTTTTAAGAGGTTAAACTCTGCAGAGAAGTTTCTGTTCATTTATTTTTACTATTATTTTTGTTTCAGATATCTCATTATTATTCTGTGTGGTGTCTGGTGTGGGGGAGGGTGTATGTGTGTGTGTTCTTTTAATGCATTTTTAATATTATTTTCTATTTCAGATATTTCATCATTATTCTTCTATGTAGTGTTATTTAATTTTTTATTTCCTTCCATATATGTGTGTGTGTTGTCCATTGTGCCCGCTGAAGGCCTATTGAGCCACAAAGTCGTAGATTGTGTGTTGTCCATTGTGCCCGCTGAAGGCCTATTGAGCCACAAAGTCGTAGATTGTGTGTTGTCCTTCACCTACGTAAAGCTTGAACCATATTTTGTTCACTTCTATCAGACTCATTAGTCTCTTTCCATACCCACCATGAGAAGTTGTAGTAGGGTCTTGATCAGTTCAGGTTCCTGGTTCTGATGCAAGCGGTCAACAATGACATGCAAACTGTACTCGGTACAGATGCTATTGGAAATCTTGAGCCCTATTTACTGCTGAAATATTGAAACATTGCTTGTTTCACACTATGCAAAAGAAATAATTGAGTGGCTCCATCAGTTGTTTTATTTATTGTTTTTTCCTATCTCTTCTCCTAATTTTTTGAGGAGCATAATGGAAAAAGCAAGGATAGTTGTATAGAGATGTGAAGTGTAATTAACCATTTGGCATTTTGGAAGTGAAGAATCTTTTCACTCTTAAGATAAATGCTCTTTGTTACAGTTTGCTCAAATGAAACATTTGTAACTAATGATCTTTATGTTGTGTAACCCACTCTTAGCATTTAAGATACTTTATAGTCTTTCCTTCCTCATTTGCCTTTTAGCGTCAAGAGGAGATATTACTTGTGGTCCTTTGCTCTTCTGTTGGCTTCTCCAGCTGTTATGTTTCCTAGTGTTTCTTCTTCGTAATCCTCTGAACTCCAATTGGAGCATAAGGGCACCTACAGGAGATCTCCACCCAATCCAGCCTAGAGTATGCATGGACAGCTCCCTCTCAGACCTGCCAGCCTCTTTCATTTCATTATGTATGGTTTGTCGCCATTTCCCCAATGGTCTGCCTCTTCTTCGTTTGCCAGGTGGTATCCATATTAATGCTAGGTGCCGATGCCTGGTTCATTTCATTTGTAGCATGTAGCCTAGCCATTTGCATCATCTTCTTTTCACTTTTTGATTGATGTTGTAATGCCTGATCTTCTTTTGACTTCTTTGTTTGTAATGTGTTGATCCCAATGGATGTTTAGAATTTTCTTAATACACCGACCTTCAAATCCTCTAAATCGACTTTCTGTCTTATGATTCATTCTCCATGTTTCCGCTGCATATAGGAGTATGGATTGTACATTTGACTTGCAAATTCTAAGCTTGGTGCTGAGATGGAGAATAGTTAAATGCCAATGTTTTGACTTAGTCTATTGAATGCCTGGGCTGACATGCCTATTCTAGCAGAGATATCTTTCTCAATGTCGCTATTTGATGAAATATAGCTTCTAGTGTTCAAGTGACCCACTTCTTCTAGTCCCACGCTAAATGTAACTTTCTTTGTACTTTTGACATTTATCTTCATAATCTTAGTTTTCTTTGCATTTATTGTCAGTCCTACTGTGTTGAGTCTATAGAGGAATGGACTTACTATAGGGGGGCACTATTTTTCAATATAAACCTTTTCAAAAAACGTGAACATCATCAGATGGAAAACTACCAACCAAATCGACCATATCGCAAGAAATTGAATAAGATCAATGCATGCTGTCAAAGCAATCAGAGGTGCAGGTGCCGAAACTGATCGCAATATACAACTATGCAAAATGAAATTAAAATTGAAAAAAGACACTTAGAAGACACAGCCTAGTGTTAATAATATTATTAATCCATCTTTTTCATGGGCATCCCTTGGGTTTAATGTTCTTGCAGTGCTTATTGCACGCTCATTTTGTTTGAAGGTTCATTTTGATCTTTCTGTCTTATCATGTGGCTAAACCATTTTATCTGTTGTTTCTTTATGTATTCAATTGTGGGACTAATTCCCAGTTTTTTTTTCTCAGTTCTTCATTTCTGATCTTGCCTCTCAGGCTGTGACATAAGTCATACAAACAATATATCTATCTATTGTCCTTTCGAGCCGAAGACAGCACATAGGGCAGAACCACAATCTCAAAAACAGAAACCTTGCGTGCCAAAGTGGCACATATTGCAGAGATCACTGCTCTAAAATATATGGCGCTGTTTCCATAACAATACTTTTTAAAATGACAGCTTGTCAAGCCATCGATCAACCTCCTTAGTCGCCTCTTATGACATGCCTGGTCACAGTGTCACTATTCTTTACTTCCCTCATAATGATGCCCCGGTAACACACAGGAAAAACAATATATACACAAACAATATTCAAAAATGACCAGGACACAGTTTGTATGAGCCAGCTCCAGCCATCCCAAGTTTTCATCACAAAAGCCAAACATTATCTCCACATTTTAAGACAGTATACATTTCCAGATTTCCTTGTGCAAGAAGCAACAGTAGGTGCTCTCTTCTCAGTGATGTTTGAAAATGTCACCAATGCAGCCGAATTCACTTGCATATATGGTTTGACAATAACAATGTCATAAACGACAGTGCACAAAGCTGTACATGCCATCATATTTTTGCAGATAGTAGCAGAGTCGCTTAAACCGTTTCAGTTCTTTCCTTTTCAATGTTTTTTTTTCTTTCTTGGAAACAAGTGAGGAAGTGACTGTGCACTCTCTTTAAAATGGAAGTTGTTTGGAATCGTCACCTGTGCTGCCGATTAGGAGCTTGACAGAGGTCAACCTTGTTAACAGAATTTGGCAATACACTTTGGGGAATGCTGTAATATGTGGTGCTGGTAATTGGGAATTCTCAACTGGGGTGAAATTGATTCCATGGACAGAATAAAAAAGACTGTTATATCAAGGTCAATTTGTTGAGAACTCTGCATCCCAGAAGTAATCACTCAGTATTTGCACATAATTAATTGACATGAATACACATTTTTTTCAGTTTAACATTTTTATTTCCATTTTTCTTGCAACAAAATACCAACAGATTGTGTTTGATGACACAAAAGTCTGAGCACAAATTGTTTACAATCAAAGATGTTGATGAATCTCATGCAAAAACAGATCTATGAAATAATTGGCATTTACTTCACAAGACATTTTAAGTTTATCAAAATGGAAAAAAGATTCAACAGTTACATATACATAATATTTCAACCTTCACTTTTAATTTACCATCTCCATTGATTCCAGATTCATCTAGAAATATGTAGATCTGAAGAAAAAAAATATCAGCAACAGGAAACAATAAGCTCTCTGTAATATTAACTCCATGTTGTCACTTCTTGACATAAAGCAATAACATTACATTTCATTGTTTGTATTTTTGATGCTTATATTGCCTTCACCATCAAAACTATATTACATCAAATTAACATTGCATCCTTATCAATATATACATTATTAACACAATCATCAACTGGTGTGAAATCAAATCAATAACTAACATACATGTGAGTCAACATACAATGGAACATCATAAAACAAGCAAAACATTTACAAATTACACGCGCTACAGCAGAAAAAAGGCACAAGATGAGTTAATTATTTACTTATGCTCTTTCTCGCTGAACTATTTTTATTTCACTCAAATCACAATCTGTTTTTTTTCTATTATACACACGCACGCGCACACACACACACAGACAGATATACCAACTGCATACATAATTTATTCAAAAAGTCTTTCACTCTGCACAGAATGATACAATGATAATATTTAGAAAAAAAAAACATTTCCACATTTGAAAACATATTATTGCACTTTTTACGTGCAATGTTTTTGTCAACTGTAGTGCTAAGTACCTATTATATTCACACATTTGTCAAGTTCAGTAGACATGTTAGAAATTCAATGCCCAAAGACATGTTCATGAACAGGCAAACTGATGAATATCTAGAATGTAAATGAATGAAAAGTACATAGAAATGCTTCATAACCTAATATATCATATTCACACAACTAATCATTCAAAGCTACATATAGATCGCTCTTTTATAAACTTTCAGCACAAACCATTATTTTAATTAAAGTAACCATCTTATATGGCATTTATCCCATTCTCTGTTACTCTGTGATGATTATTAGCTATTTGACTAGTTAATTAAATATGTTTAATGAAGTAAAAATGTTGAGCAAACTCCTGAAACCTTCTTTACTTCTCACTCTCATTGAAATGTCACTCACAAAAGTTGGCAATCTGACATGTGCTCTATGTTGTTGCCCCCACATTCAGCTATTTATTATTCTCCTATTCTCTAAGAATATTACTAAGAAATATTACTGAGAATCATCATGAGACGTGTAAGAAACAAAATAAAACCAGAAATAAGTGAGGAACAATGTGGATTTGTGGAAGGAAAAGGCACCAATAATGTAATAAACATCTTAAGAACATTGATAGAAAGATCTATAGAGGTAAAGAAAGATCTATATATGTGCTTTATAGACTACACAAAAGCATTTGACAAAGTAAAGCATGTGGAAATAATCAATATGCTGGAGAAATTAAACATTGATGGCAAGGATCTGCAAATCATAAAAAACATGTACTGGCAACAAACAGCAGCAATACGAATTAATAACCAAACAGCACAATTTCAACTTATAAAACAAGGAGTCGGACAAGGCTGTGTTCTGTCGCCGGATTTGTTTTAACTTTACAGCAAACATATTATGAGATCAATAGTAGACAAAAAAGGAATTGAAGTCAATGGTCATAACATAAATAATTTGCGATATGCGGATGACACAGTCTTAATAGTAGAGACAGAGAGTGAACTACAAGAAATAATAGACATAATAGTGAAAGAAAGCAACAAGAAAGGTCTCAGTCTGAATAGTAAGAAAACAGAAGTAATGGTCATATCAAAGAAACAATCATCACCAGCATGCAGCATAAAAATAAACAGGGCAAATTTGAAACAAGTGTAACACGTCAAATATCTGGGCACAATAATAACATCGGATGGAAGATGCACCACGGAGATAAAAAGCAGAATAGCTCAGGCCAAAATAGCATTTCAGAAAATGAAAAATATCTTGTGCAACAAATCTATGTCAATAGAAATGAGAAAGAGAGTTCATCGGTGCTATATTGAACCAATTCTGACCCATGGAAGCGAATCATGGACAGTAGACAAACAAATGAAAAGACGATTAGAGACTACAGAGATGGGATTTCTCAGACGAATGTTGAACGTTCCCTGGACAGCTTGAAAGACCAACGAGGAAGTTCTAAAAGAGGCCAACACAAAAAGGCAGCTCCTAAAAAACATCAGAAAGAAACTATCAACATTTTTCGGGCACATCATGAGAAGAGGAAAGTTGGAATACTTGGTTACAACTGGCAAAATAAAAAGGAAAGAGAGATCGCGGGGCGACAAAGAGAGAAAATACTGGATAGCTTGGTGTCATGGCATGGAAAGCAGTCATCAACAGAACTGATACGATGCACTGTAGTTAGAACATTGTGGAATGACATGATCGCCTACGCCAACAGGTATGGCACATAATGGTGATGATTCTCTAAGAATTAACATCTAAAATATGCCCCACTATTTGTTCATTTCCCACATGAGACAAATTAAGAATGTATTATACAAGTATACATGATCAATGAATCTTACAAGAGCTGGTTCACAAATGAAATTAACTTGATAATATTGTACTATAATAGTATTGTAATATAACTATGATACTTTATAGTGTACTATAACTTATGCTCTTAGTTGCTTGAGCTATTTTATTAAACTAAAAAATCACAATTTCTATTTCTTTTGTGATTACAAGGGACATGAAATGATTAATATGAATTGAGCGCTAACTGCCACAATGAAACTGGGGCCAAGGGTCTGAACAGCACACTGAAAGTAATATGAAAGCACTCAACAAATCATAGCTGACTGCTTGTATCAGAATAAGTGAACTAGAACTGATCAAGATTCTACTCTGCCTCCCTATATATGTATGGCCTTAGAGATGGACTAGCCAGTAGGAATTTAGAGCTAAAAGAAAATGCTAAAACAAAAGTTTTAGGACAAAAAGCACAATTTGTAGTAAACCGAAGAGATAATATAATTACTCCCTTTGAAGTACAGATGACATTAAAAAGAAGCAATCAATAGACGAGCACTGCAGGAGAAGAATTAAACTATGACAGCTCTTTAATGTATACTTACTGCCCCAGAACTTCAAAACAGAGTGAATGAATACATTACGTTACATAATACATTCCACAAAGTCATTTGTATTCACCCTCACCCTTATTGTTCATGCTCAACAGATCATTACAAATATGTTTGTCACTTAAAACCAATTCACTATCAACAGAGCTGCAACCTACTTCACTACCATAATCTGCACTATTGTAATCACTTACCTGTAAAAGTCTATTGAATATTTGCCAAACTACAGTTTTATTTATATGTCTTGGTGGAAGAATGAAAATAAAATAAATTAACCAAAACCTGCAATGAACAAGGTCTAAGATTGCTACTTTTTTGTTGTTGCTCTTTTATACATGTTTATATAAAGCTGCAGAATGAGTGTTGCTTTCTTTAAATATGTTCATGGCCATATCTACAATTATATGCAGAAGAATAATAGAAACAAAAAGAGGAATAAGACATTTCTGTTACTGTCTTTATTTCAAACAGCAACGCACTCTGGTAATCCATATAAAGTAAAGTAAAGAGTCCTGTCACGCCTAGTGGCGTATAGGGAATATGGTGTTAGTGACCACAATTTTTATACACCTTCAGAACATGATTTTTGGGGTAATGTGGTCTGCATTACACCCATGCTGTTTTACTTTCCCAGAAAAAAAATCCAGTACCCATTTAAGCCTGGATGAATCTGGAAGCAGTCAATCAGGATTGAACTCGACCTCTTGTCCTTTGTAGTCTAGTACACTAAACACAGAGCTATTGTGGCTACCGATACTCCAAATAGTTCATTTATAATTACATGGCAGAATCTTAGCAGCAGCAGAATATGTACCTTTGTTTTGGACAACTATTGACTAAGAGACTGCATCATTTTTCTATATGAAGAATAACAAGGTTCATCCATAGCCTATCTACAGCAGGGTAATCAAAGAATGGTACATGCTAGTCTTTCTCTGGTTGTTCTTGCAGCAGGGTAATCAATTTATGGTCCATGCTAGTCTTTCTCTGGTTGTTCTTGTAGCAGGGTAATCAATTTATGGTCCATGCTAGTCTTTCTCTGGTTGTTCTTGTAGCAGGGTAATCAAAGAATGGTCCATGCTAGTCTTTCTCTGGTTGTTCTTGTAGCAGGGTAATCAATTTATGGTCCATGCTAGTCTTTCTCTGGTTGTTCTTGTAGCAGGGTAATCAAAGTATGGTCCATGCTAGTCTTTCTCTGGTTGTTCTTGTAGCAGGGTAATCAAAGAATGGTACATGCTAGTCTTTCTCTGGTTGTTCTTGTAGCAGGGTAATCAAAGTATGGTCCATGCTAGTCTTTCTCTGGTTGTTCTTGTAGCAGGGTAATCAAAGTATGGTCCATGCTAGTCTTTCTCTGGTTGTTCTTGTAGCAGGGTAATCAAAGAATGGTACATGCTAGTCTTTCTCTGGTTGTTCTTGCAGCAGGGTAATCAAAGTATGGTCCATGCTAGTCTTTCTCTGGTTGTTCTTGTAGCAGGGTAATCAAAGTATGGTACATGCTAGTCTTTCTCTGGTTGTTCTTGCAGCAGGGTAATCAAAGTATGGTCCATGCTAGTCTTTCTCTGGTTGTTCTTGCAGCAGGGTAATCGAAGTATGGTCCAAACCACTCTTTATCTGGTTGTCTTACCAGCAGGGTAATCAAAGAATGGTCCATGCTAGTCTTTCTCTGGTTGTTCTTGCAGCAGGGTAATCGAAGTATGGTCCATATGGTTCTTTATCTGGTTGTCTTACCAGCGGGGTAATCGAAGAATGGTCCATATGGTTCTTTATCTGGTTGTCCTTACAGCAGAGCAATTGAAGAATGGTCCATACTTATTTTTATCTGGCTGTCCTTGACCCATGCTCTATTACATTCTCTCCACCCCCCCCCCCCCCCCCCCGCAAAAAAAAAACAACAACCTCGTGAGCAGTTTTGGTTACCTGGGTTAAATGTTCTGATTGGCTGCATAAAAACTGTCTGAGAACAATTCTGAACATCATTTGGTACAAAAGGATAAGAAATGATACTTGGAAAGAACAAAGCAACGCCTAATTGAACAACAGATTATGAATATAAAATGTAGTTGAAGTTGCACACTAAGAAAACCTGATGCCAACACAGCAGATAGGCAATGTCATAAAACAGGGGGGGAGAAGAGACAGTGAGAAGAAATACATAGTGAAGAGAATGGGGACTGGTTGGTCTCGAGGCAAGACGCCAGCCTCGAGACAGAGAAGTTATGGGTTCATATCCCAGCTAGCTGGGATTTTTATTTATGATTTCTCTCTGCGGCAACCGCCCATGGTCTCAGTCAGCAATGAGGCTCGGCATGAAACGTCAATTACTCATTGATGGAAAAAATATGAGTACCTCCAAAGACGGAGTTATCTGCCTGTGCGGCGAGGGACCCCTGTGCACACGGCTGCCAGGGAAAAATGGTTAAACACACAAAATTCAGTTCCTAGTCTCTAGGGACTTCGTCAGAGAGACGAAGCGATTCGCTGGCGAATGCAAAAAAAAAACAGTGAAGAGAAATCTTGGAAACCCTCAAAGACAATAGACCTTGGTTGGAAAGAAAATGATAAAAAGTCAAAGAATAGAGATGGGTTGACTGGCTTTGTCCAAAAAGGAACTGAAGGACTTTGAAGCTTCCTTTTCTCTTGTTTTCCAGCATTCATAACCAAGCTAAAGCCCCTTGAAGCACACGTCTATGATATATTCTTAATTTGGTTACTGCACTGGGTGGATCTAAAATGTTTTTATTGTTGCAAAAACTATTCTGGCCTTATTTGTTTTTTAATTAATAACACTTATTATTCACTTATTTCCCGCACTTATTTCTGTTTCCTAAGTATGTGAACACATTTGATGCTGCAAAGTAAGACTACAAAATATCAAATAAATAATGTCATATCTGCAGGCAGTTGGTGCCAGTCTTTTAACAATAAAATAACATTTTTATTTAACCTTGATGTTGAATCTGTAACAGTCCTAAAGATATCAAACTCACACCCTAATATTTTTATAGTAAAATGTCATAATAAAAAATTAATATTTCCTAGAAAAACACTTGGATCAAAGATGACATTTTAAAAAAAAACATTCAAGAGTAAAAGTTAAGTTCTCCAAAAACAAAATATATGCAAGGACAGCCCTATAGAATGGTATCTGTAATATATAGCACACATTGTTTTTTTGTTTTTTTTACAACTCTATCCAGAATTTTTTTTAATGGCAACGTAGCGATTAGGAAAGAACCAATGACATTAACAACAGATATAAAACATGTTCAGGCAAAAAAAAAAATAAATAAATTTCTGAAAAATAAGACAGATTATTTATTACATAATCTAGCACATGACATTTTTCACTAATAGACTGGAAAATTTTGTTGGACTGCCACAGCTTCAAGATTCTCAAAATGGGAATCAGAGATTTCTCTTGGTAAATAAGATGGCCTAGTGTGATACTGGCTACATCATCCCTCTATATGTCAATGGGAATTAAAAATATGGGCACTAACACAACATCGTCCCTATATACTGAAATGTGTGACAGATATTTTGTTTATTTTCATAACTAGTCAAATATTTTTTTTTAAATCTTTGACCAGCCAAATTAGATTATCTTATTTAGCATAAAAGTCACAGTAGCTGAGTAATTTGTGAGCTCGTTAAGGGTCAGAAAGTAGTAAAAAAGTAAAGTACCCCCGTCACGCCAAGTGGCGTATAAGTAATATGGTGTTAGTGACCATAATTTTTACAGACCTTCAGCACATGATTTTTGGGGTAATGTGGTCAGTATTACGCCCATGCAGCATTTACTTTCCCACCAAAAAATCCGGTACCCATTAAAGGCTGGGTGAACCGGAAGCCGTCAGTTGGGATTGAACTCTACTTCTTGTTCTTTGTAGTGAAGTTCACTAACTACTGAGCTATCGCGGCTCCCTGGGATCAGAAAGGTCCAGGTTTAATTCCCAGAATCGACATGTTTTTTTTTGGTTTGGACTGACAGCTTCAGGATTTACAGTCTGAAGATGTATGCCATAGTTCTTTGTTCTGTGGAATGTAGTGCATTCTGACATGATACTGACCAAATTATCCATAAAATGTGCCACTGGTCATTAAAAATTATGGACACTTAATACTCTCTATATGTCTAATGGAAGGGAAGAAACTTTTTTTTTATTATTTAACACAAGATATCAATGTACCTAAATAAATGCTGATATGGTCAAAAGTAGCATACAAAATGTGGAAATGATTTTATCAAATCACAAAATTTAAAAAAGACTGCCACAACAGGAGGACCAATAATTTCTGGTCATGTACACTGACCATGAAAGTAAGGAAAGAGATCTTTGTATTTGGTGAAAACCAGTCCTAGCATTCATCAAGACTACAAAGTGCAACCAAAAAAAGAGTACTCAGGACTTTCTAAAAGTGCTCAGGTTAAAAAAGGTTCTAAATAAACAAAAACTTTATCAATATCAAGAAGAAATAATCATTTACAGGCCATGTAATAAAAAGGGAACATTTGGAATATATTATGAGAGCTGAAAAAAAACTGAAGGAGAAGAAAACAGAGGAAAACAGAACAATTTTACTAGGCAGTTAAGAGATTGGCTTAGTAAGAAATCAGCAGCAAGATTGATAACTGCAAAAAGGCAGATTATTGTGGTGAGATATGATCACACTATGCCTGCAGGCATGGTAAGTGATTATTTATAAGGAGATAATAGGTAATAAATAAAGGCTATAGTAAGACATGAATGCAACTATACCTGAATAGGTTTTATCTATCTGGACTGAATATCAACAGTGAATGAAAGCAAGCAAGTTTTAAAGTATTTATAATTTTCTAGATAAATGAAGAAAACAAATGCCTAAGAAGGATACTCGTGTACAATGGAAAGAATTATAAAGAGTAATATAGAAATACAAGAAATGGCTAAGCAACCGACGATCACATCTACAATTAGGAAGAAGATGGATATATTTTGGGCATGTGTTGAGAAGAGACAACAAAAGAATTACAAAACAGTCTTATACGAGTACATTTCAGGATACAGAAAAGGAGGAAGACCTTGAGATACATTGAAAAGAACACTCGTAATACATAACTCGCCCAGAATAGAGACGGATAGGAAAACATACAATGTGACATATAGTGGCGCAGGAAGGGATCAAGATAATTGACTTTTATCCAGAGAAGACAAACTAAGATAGCCTGTACCCAAACACCACAAGAACTAGAAAAGTAGAAACAAAAAAAATTTTCTCCCTTAGCTTCTGAAAATGGGTGGTGGGAGAGGGGGAGGGGGAGGGGGGGTTGTTGGGGTTCTGGCGTGATACCGACCACATCACTCATGAAATCTGCCACAATCATTGATAATTGCCACAAACACTATATCTGGCAAGAAAGAAATATTTACTTCCGTCGTAAAAATTACCATCCCAAAAACAAATTCTTTAAAGTTAAGTTTGCTATGAACAACAGCCCCCCGCCACACTACTTCTGGTGACCCATGGGTGTTGGATGAGATTCATTTGCCCCCCCTATAAGGCACATATATAGATTTTTCTTTATCTATCAATGTTCTTAAGATGTATATTGCATTACTGGTGCCCTTTCCTTCCACAAATCCACATTGTTCCTCACTTATTTCTGGTTTTATTTTGTTCCTTACACGTCTCATGATTATTCTTAGTAATATTTTAGTCATATGACTCATGTAATTAATAGTGCGATGGTCTTCACAATCAGTGGCTCCTGACTTCTTCGGTATGGCTACAAAGATAGATTTTAGTAGCCATATGAATAGATAACGTAAAACCTCCTGTAGCCATGACGCATTGCGTTCGAATTTCAGGCCATAAACCTAACGTAATCCAGGAAATTATTACAGCATCTGATTCCCCATGTGTCAGTTTGGGTAAACACACAATTAGGTAGCAGACTTCAAAGAAAATACTATTTTTGGATGTAACATCTGTCATAGTAATTTTTACGACGGTATCAGGAAAATGTCAGCCACAGATATATATCGTTATCTAGGGTTAAATCAATTTTCCCATAGATCTATATTTTTGCTAGATCTCACCAGTTTTCACTAATAATATGATCAACAGAACAAGTAACAAAACTTTCTATGATAATATAGTACACCCTACCTCATACTTATCAAAACATAATAAAGTAAAAAGTAAAGTACCCCCATCACACCAAGTGGCGTATAGAGAAATATGGTGTTAGTGACTCTATATTTTACAGACCTTCAGCACATGATTTTTGGGGTAATGTGGTCGGTATTACGCCCATGCTGCTTTACTTTTCCAGAAAAAAAATCCGGTACCCATTTAAGGCTGGATGAACCTGGAAGCCATCGTTTGGGATCGAACTCTACCCCTTGTCCTTTGTAGTCCAGTTCACTAACCACTTAGCTATCGCGGCTCCCATCAAAACATAATGCAGACACATAATGGTGTATATACAGAAGGAGAACAATTTAGTCCTATACAATAAATGGGATGTTATGTCAACATTCATAAACACACATCAATTATACAGCATTATCTTCTTTATTTGTTTTCTGTTTACCTTCCTTTTCTTTGTCTTTCTTGTGTTTGTGTTTCTTCTTTTTGTGTTTATGCTTTTCTTTCTTTTCTTTATGCTTGTGTTTCTTCTTGGATTTCTTATTTTTACCTGCCTCTTCTGTAGGGGATTTATTTTCATCTCCTTTTTCGCCTACATCATCACCTTTCTTCTTCTGTTGGGTTTCAGGTGTTGATGCTTCTGAATTCTGAGAAGCAGTTGCATCATCCTGCTCATTATCATTGGTGCCTTCAGGACCAAGATCCTCATAATCCGGCACAAACTCTGATTCATCCATGACAGATAACTTTCGCTGATCTTCTGTTGATTTAGACTTATTCTTCTCCTCCAGTTTATGTCGTAAATCTTTGGAAGATTTTGACGTGTCTGAATGACTAACAGGGTTGTTTTCTCTCTGCCTTCTTTCCCTTGGTTCTGGTGATTTATTTCTATGCTTGTCTTTACTTGATTCATTTTTATCTCGCCTGGAGGAATCCTGCTTCTGACTGCTCTCACTTCCATGAGAAAACCTATCCCTTCTAGAATATCCATCTCTATCTTTATAGTTTCTAGAAGAAGATTTGTTATCTTGCAAATCTCGTTCAAGAGAGCTAGATTTCACCACAGAACGTTGGTCTTCTTCATAGCCATCATGTTCTCGATGATGGTGGTGGTGGCGGTGATGGTCGTCGGATTTTGATGAGGCTGAGCCTCGCCTGTCAGGATATTCTTTCCTCTTGTCAGTCTTAACCGTTATCTGCAGGTCACCTTGCTTCTTCTCTTTGCTGTCTCGTCTTGGTTCAATGAATACACGACGTGATGACTTTGATTGTAGAGGTGAAGAGCTGCGATCTGCTGTGTACTTTTCAGGTGCTGGTTCTGGAGACCTGGTAGAGGTGGTGACGTGAGCAACCATCACAGCATTCTTCATGGGTTTAAGGGACAAAAACTTCTCTGCCTTGTCAACCACTGACCTGAGAACAAAAATAAGAAAAATAAATGGTTAATCAATGGCAAACCATAACCAGTGAGTGTTAAATGCTGTAATCAAGCCATGTGACAGGCTACTGTCTGATGTGTTGGTCTTGAATTCTTTGAAAAGCCCAGAAATTAATTTCATCAATAAGCAATTCTGTTGTTTAACAAACTCATTTTTGGAAGCACAGAACAAGATTTATTAAACTAATATGCGAGATATCCTAGGTGATCATAACCTTCAAAACTTTCATTTTTATATTCAGCAGTTAAATTTCATCTGTTATATGGCTAAGGTATACTGTATCTTTCTTTGTCATCAAAGAGTCTTTCTTTCTATATTTTCTCATTTATAATACTTGCTTTTTCTATATTAACTTAACAATGACTGCACCTTTCAGTAGTTTGTAGAAAACACATTTTTGTTCTGACTTATATTAATCAATGGGCACGGTCATGTTTGCGTCAACGTTCACTGTTACATTTTTTGCCGGAGAGATAGTTATTTCTATCTTCCCAATGCAGATAAGTGGATAGATCAGAAGTTCCACTGTTGGGATCTTCGCCTGTGGAGCGGAGTACGTCCCTGTCATCTGAAATCCTCTACAGTGTGTGTGGTTCTGGACCGCTGCAGAAGTTACATTAGGGAACTGATTAGCTTCGGCTCAGTGGTGTAATTTTCTGCATCTGAGCTAATCAACTGATCCAGTTAGCAAAGTTTGCTGATGATAACAGGTTGTACTCACTTCATTGTTAAGTCAAAAGTTTGTGAATACGACCTTCCCTGTCTGGTGTTATATGTGAATTACGTCAACACTTCGTGTGCTGTTCCAAAACCGTCATTGTAATTGTCTTGACGCCAAGTTCTTGCATGGTACAACTCCATGCTAAGCTCTGCTCTGTCCAGTCAGTAGCAGTTTTCAATTTGGAGATTGTGCATCAGCTTTTCGCGTGATGGTTGGCTGCTTTTACTAACTTAGTAACTGGGATATTGTGAGTGCAACCATTGTTGTGTGAGCTACGTCATCACGTTAGTTGAATAGCCCTAGGATGGTCATACTCTAATCAATGAAAGATGGAGTGGGGTTTCGTACATAACTTGTCAGCATCGGTGAGACTCCCGGAGGTTCATCTTAATTATGAGGGACTTATAGCCAGTCTGTTGTTTGATGTGTAATGGTGATGGTCTAATGACCAACTAATAACTACATCAAGCTTGGACAAATGGTGCTCGTAAACCTGGGAGGGCCGACCATCTAAGGGCAGAATCCCCCTACAGAAAAGACAATCTGCTGCCTTGCAGGAAGATTGGGGACAATCAAAGACTAAGGAAAGCAAGCCTGAATAAAATGCAGGATGAAATCGGATGCACTGGGCCACTGGCGCAGAAAACAGTGCAACGTTTTAACAGGTATTCAATCGGAATGGATCTAACAGACTCTAATTATGATGCTCTGTCTGTGGAGTCTCACCAGGGAGGTGGAATGCTGGGCCACGTGCCACGAAGGAGTCCACCCCAAGTTATTGGTGGTCACTCTGACCCATTTTGGAGAGCTAGGAAATGGGACCAGAGAGAAACTACCGCTGACCGGAAAGGCTTCAAGAAACAGCTGAATATAATACACTGGAATGCGGAGGGCATATACCACAAAAAACAAGTCCTAACAATCAGACTAGCAGAGGAGGAGATAGACGTTGCCTGCATCCAGGAAACTCACCTTAATCCTCAGCACAGATTTATGAACAGGGGCTACCAAACATTTAGACAGAACAGGTAAGGCCACAAGTGTGGAACTCTTATACTTATTAGAAATTCCATCCCAGCAAAACTGATAGAGGAAGTCACAAACGGAGAGGCAGAGATCACTGGTACAGACCTATACATCAACTCCCCTAGTGTAAGGATATTTAACATTTACTGTCCTAATGACAAATTGCTGAAGCTGGAGTCAATGGGTATATCACCATCAAAGTGTCTGGTAGTAGGAGACTTTACAGCTACCATGAAAAATGGGGATATAAGGAGTCCAATGCTCGAGGTGAAGAAGTGGAAGAATGGGGAAAAAAGACAACAACCTATTTCTCATAAACTCTAGAGAGGATCCCCCAACCTTCTACTCAAGAAGATGGAAAACAATTTCCACTCCTGACCTAGCATTTGCAACTGGAGACATATCTTTCAAAATAAACAGAAAAGTGCTGAACCAACTTGGAGATAGTGACAACAGACCAGTCAAACTTTCAGTGGATCTTGCTCACAAACAGGAGTTGCAAATACCTCTTCCCCGCTGGAACTATAAGAGAGCAACTCGGGCAAAGTTTGCAAGGCTCACTGATGCATATACTGCGCCTATCAACACTCACGAAAAGAAGGTCAATAATATGATAGAGCGGTTAACAAATGGAATCCTGAGAACTGCTAAAGAATCCATTCCTAGAGGAGCAAGAAGAAACTACAAGCCATACTGGAGCAAGGAAATACAAAGACTAGAAGAGGAACTGGACTCTGCCAGAGAACTAGCTGAAACATCACACAGCACAGAGAGCAACATTGCCTACAAAGCAGCCTCTGCCAAATACAGACGTTAGGTCATGATATCAGCAAGACAGCAGAGCTGGATAGGCAAAACAGAGAGCCTTAATCTAGACAAAAATGGTCATAAACTATGGAAACTTGCGAAAGCTCTTAGCGACGAAAACAACTGCCAACCTTCAATATCATTAGCACACAACCATAACATCCTCACAGGCAAAAGGGCAGCAAATCTACTGATAGAGACTTACAAAAACATTAGTAGAATAAACATTCCAATAGACAAACAGAAAGCTACTAGACGGGAAAACCAAGATGCAAAACACATGCATTTAGCACCAGAAGAGCATCAGATGACCATCTTTACCCCATATGAATTAGATGTTGCCCTCAAAGGATTGAAGCTCAAAAGTTCCCCTGGTAAAGATGGAATCACCAACAAAATGCTCATAAATTTGGGACAGAAAGCCAAGGGCCAGCTTCTAAGGATAATAAATGCTAGCTGGAAGACTAGCTATTGGGGACAAGACTCCGCCTTGTGGGACACCTTGTTCGATTGTGACCTTCTTACTTACTTGACCTTGTACTTGTACTCTGGCCATTCTATCCTGAAGGTATTGAGAAACCTAATTGAATACACGACCCTGGATGCCAAGTCTAAAAAGCTTGTTCTTTAAACCCTCTTGCCATACCATATCAAAAGCCTTCTCCATGTCGATCCACACTGCCAGTGTGTGTTTCTTTTCTTGTTCTACATCCTCTATTTCCTGTGCATCCTAGGTGACCAGGTCTTCGGTTGATCTGTGCTGACGGAAGCCACTTTGTTGTGGTACGATTTGTTGTTTTGTCTCCAAATGCCACATAAGTCTTTTGTTAACCAGCCTTTCCATGAGTTTACTCAGGCAGCTCAGTAAGCTAATTGGTCTATAGCTACTTGGGTCTAGTGGGTCTTTTCCACGCTTGAGGAAGGGCACCATAATAGCTTCTAGCCAGATTGCCGGCACATGACCTATCTTCCAGCTAGCATTTATTATCACCAAGGATGTGATGCCATAAATGACATTGTAATGAACATTCCACCCAATATACACACAGCAATATACGCAGATGATCTGGTGTTATGGGCTCATGAGGAAAGTATGTCGGTGGCTGTATCCAGGATGCAAGATGCCCTAGGTGAATTTGAATAATGGATGAACACCTGGTTCTTACCAATTAAGGAAAAAAAAAACTACATATACAATTTTCAGCCTATCAAGAAACACACTCTCTGCAAACTTGAAGATAAAAGACCATATACTCCCTATTGACCAAAATCCAACATATCTTGGCATCACCATGAATCGCAGAATGACTTGGACAAATCAGATAAACAGAGCAAGAAAAAAAGCCAGAAGAACTAATATTATGAAGAAATTGGCAGGAACGGACTAGGTAGCAGACAGCAATATCTTGAAGCGACTATACGTAGGAAGAGTCAGACCAGTCCTAGAGTATGGAGTCACAGCCTGGGCTATGGCTTACAAATAACACCTTAGCAAAATTAACAGATCACACAACCAAGCTGCCCGTATCATCACTGGTGCTATGAAATCTACACCTATCAAGACTCTAGAAACGGTAACAGGTTTACAACCCTTAGATGAAAGACGGGTCACTAAAGTATTGCAACAAATGGAGAAATATAGAAGGCTCCTTAGCCACCCCATGCACCAAAGAATAACTGGTTTCGGAACTGTACGACTAAAGAGGAGCAACTTCGCTGCAATTGCCAGTGAACTAACTATCTGATATGTCTCCTCATAGGAAACATAAAATACCAGAACTTAAAGAAAAAATATAACAGGAATCTTGAAAAAAGGCACCCAATCAGACACAGAAAGAGAACATGTAGCAGAAATACACATACATGGTACCTACCCACAGGACTCTTGGTCCCACATATGCACAGATGGCTCTGCTACAAATGCCACCAGAAATGGAGAGGGAGGTGTGTTCTTGATGCTGAATAATCAGGACAAGATCACCAAGTCAATAGCTTCTGGGAAATTCTCAAACAACTTTAAAGCAGAAACTGAGGCCATCAGAGATGCCGCAACACTGGCTACTCAACACAAAAATAACATGCACAATAAATTGGTGATTCCAACTGATGCACTGTCAGTACTATCAACTCTAAAAAGCCACAAGAACAATGAACTAGATGACTTGAGAACAGCCCTGGACCAACTATGCAATAACTTCCAGAGAGTAGTCATTCAGTGGATACCATCACACTGTAATATACATGGGAATGAACGAACAGACAAATTAGTTAAAGGGGGAGGGAGATTACCACAAGAGAACCATCTGCTCAGTTATGATGAAGTCAAATCCATCCTCAAAGGTCAGTACCACTTGATCATAGTGGATTTATGTCATTAAGTATCTGTACCTACCTACCTACCTATCTATTTATTATATTTTCAAGCCAAAGACGGCAACTATGGCAGAAATTCTAGACTTTTTAAACTCTAAATATACCGTAATTGTAATTTGAAGATATTAGGTTGTTTTATGCAAGACAGACAATTCCACCCAAACAATCAAAATAATTCCAGAGTTAAAATCATGTTACTGGAGAGTGAAATGTACAATTTCACCATGCAAGTGAAGGAACCAATGCTCTTCATAACTGGCATTATTTTCCTCAACTCAGCAAGGTATACATTTCTATTTTTTTAGCTCAGTGAACTAGAGAAAACATCATGATGTGTCTGAACTAATGTTCGCTTTAATGTCAAGTTAGTATTTTACCACTACACTCTTGGCACTTTCATCCATTCTCACTTTAAAAATCTGTGATTGTCTTTTCCTTATGATATTCATTAAATTGTGTTATTATGACACTTCTTCAATGATTGTCTTTTCCTTATGATATTCATTAAATTGTGTTATTATAACACTTCAAGAACTCCTGTATTTGTCTGGACATCTGTCTATGATATATATCATATGGCTAGATGAAAGTAAATATGCCTAAGTTAAAACATGGGTTTGTAACTACAATTATTCTCCAATTTTCTTGCACAAACAAACTGCACTTACCTTGGCAACATCATTTTCTCTTGTGGTTTCTCCTTGGAGTGATCAAGTGATTCAAAGTAGTCATAGTCTTCATCTCTCTCCCACTTTGATAGTTCTGGAAGTTCTGGAATGAGTTTCTCCTGAACATTATCCTCTGTAGGCTTACTAACAGATTGAGAAACAACTGTCTCTGCCTCTTGTTTTATTACCTTGCTCACTTCCTGTACATTTTTTATTTCTATGTTGTTTCCATTAGTAGGCTCTGCAATGGGTACATTTGGGTGGTCCACGTTATCACTTTGGACTGAGTACACAGCCTCTTCTTTTATCTCATTAATCTCTGCAAGCTTTGCCTTCTTCAGTGGACTGCTTCCATGTGATATTCTCTCTTCACCATCCTCAGATGTACAATTCTCAGACTTGTAATCAACAAGTCGCTTAAGTTTCTTCTTCTTCAGGCCTTGTTTAGTGTCCACATCTGAAGCTCCAAAGGTCAGTTTTTTCTTCTTGGTTTTTTTTGTCTTCTTTTCCCCACCATCTTCAGCAGAAATATCCTTGACCTTCTTCTTGCCACCCACACCATCACCTTTCTTCTTGTTGACATTCTTCTTTTCTTTTACAGGTGGCTTGATGTTGGCATCAGATTGTGGAATTTGTGCTGACTCAGTTTTATTTGTGCTTGCAGCAATATCATCCTGCAGCTTGCCTTGTGGCTCACTACTTGGTTGGCTTGAATCATGAACTGTCACTTTTTGTTCAGATTTTTGTGAAACTAGGGCCTTATCACTGGCTGGAATAGTTTTTCCTGTAATACTGTCTTTAGGGTCGGAATTTTCTTTCTTTGTTTCTGGTTCACTTTTCTTGGTCTTCTTTACATCTTTCTCTTCTCTACTTTTATCAGACTTCTTTCTTCCTTTGTCTTTCAATTTATCATCATCCTTCAATCTGCGTGGAGGACTTTTCTTTTTCTCTAACGATTTGTCTCTATTTCTAGAACTTTCTGTTTCTCTATTATTATCTCTATCTCTATTACTGTCTCTATTATTCTCTCTATTGCTGTCTCTATTAAAATCTCTGTCTCTGTGGCTTTCTCTACCCCTATATCTGTCATCTTCTTTCATTCGATCTACCCTATCATTATCTCTGCCGCGATATCTGTCAATACCCCTGCCTCGGTCATTCCGCCTGTCTCTAGGTCTATTTCTCTCATAATTTCTCTCATAATCTGGCTTGTCTCTTTCCTTATCCCAGTGTCTGCTACTGTAATTATCTCTATCTTTATTGTAATTTTGATCTTTCTTTTCTGGAGGCGGTCCTGCTCCTGGGGGTGTGAGAGAACGTGGTCTTTGAGAGGGTGACATTGGGACAGATTCCCATGCTGGTCGCTGATTAAGTCCTACAGTATTTGAACCAGGGATATTTAAGGGAAACCTGTCTGCTGCAGGCTGTGAGAAGTTCTGACTTTGAGCCCAAGACTGAGTTTGAGGGCCAAGCTGAGCGTAGAAACTTCTTACAAATTCTTGATAGCCATCAGGGTTGTATTTGAAGTACTCTTCAGGAGGTGGTAAACCCATTTGTGGGAAGTAGGGTACTGGTGGTAGATTGCCCGTTGAAAGAGTTATGTTTGATCCTGAAGACATGTTGGACCTTGGTGGGCTCTGATAGTTTCTGAACTTGTCCCTGTATCCAAGATTTCCTCTGCCTCTACCCCTGTAGCCACCACGTCCTCTGAATGGTGATGGAGAATGTCGTTTAAATGGTATTGGCGACAGCGGCTTTTTGTACGGGCTAGTAGAGCGTCGGGGTGACATTTGGGGTGTAAAAGATCGCCTTCTTATTGGAGACTTGGTTCTAGATCTAGAAAACCTTCTCTTGGACAGTGGGGTTCTTGATCTGGATCGATATGGTGACCTTCTACGGGGACTGAATGAATGTGATCGTCTTCTTGGAGAGAGAGAACGTTTTCTGAATGGAGATCTGTATGGTGATAGTTTTGGTGACCTTCTAGGTGACCTGGAGAGTGGTCGAGGAGATCGGGGCCTGGAATATGACCGTGATCTAGCTCTCTTGGCCCAAGATTTGGATCTAGATCTCGTCAAACGACCAAATGATCGAGAACGGGAACGTAATGGGGGAAGTGGTGGAAGTGGTGACTTTGATGACCTTCGGAGAGGAGAGAGAGATGGCCGGGGACTTTTGGACAATGGCTTAGGCAGCCTTGGGCCAGACCGAGATCTAGATCGTGATTTGGATCTGTTTACAGTCTGAGGGCGATGACGAGGCAATCTTGATGACTCAAAAGACCTGGAACGCGATCTATTTGTTGGCCTTGGACCTGATCTTGAGCGTGACCTATTCGGTGAACGTACTGCTGATTTTGATCTGGATCTGTTTAGAGATCTCTGGCGTGACCTAGAACGAGAGTGTGGAGAAAATCTACGAGGAGACAGAGATCGACTGCGTGCCTTCCCTGGTGAAATACTTGGAGTCCTACTGCCTCGCTTGCTCCAAGATCTGGACCGTGATCTGGTGTAACTGAAAATAAAAGTAAATCAAACTTTAGGATGAACTACTCATTACATTCAATAAATTTAATCAATTGCATCTTACAATGTAACAAAATAAAATGAAAAAGCAAACACAAATTTCATCCTTCAATACAGATCTGCAGCCATGTACAGCCTTTAGATGTAAATCTGAACAAATTTAATGGAGGGCATTGATCATTCAAGGCTGGTGACATCTCCATACAGCTTGTCCTGGTATGGTACTGATGACAGCCACAAGCACCTTCCCTGTTCATATGTTGAGCACCTAAACAGATGCTCATCTATGTAAATCTATGATGGCCTGTTCAGAATCTACATAATGTTGCTTGTTACTTTCACTGAGCTGGTGGTAGGCATAATTTTTCTGGCAACAACACAGAAGTATAATATTTGACAGAGAACATATCCAACAACACAGAAGTATAACATTTGACAGAGAACATATCAATTCATTTAAAGAATACCAACCTCCGACGCCGCTCAGGAGTACGGCTCCTTCTTTTAGTAAAATCAGCAAAGGATTCAAAAACATCAACTGGTTTCTTTTCAGGAATTTCAGCTGTTTCAAACATCTTCTTTGCCTGATAAAACTCTTCCCTAGACAAAGGAACTGCAGCTGACTGAACAACTGGAGGTATTACAGGCAAACCAGGTCGAGTAGCTGGATAGCCAAAAGGAAACCCACTGGGATCTTGAAAAGATAGTAATATAATGTTATACTAAAAGTTTTTTATATTGCTAAATAAAAAATGGTATAAAGTGAAATACTGACAAACTAAACCTGGTATAAAGTGAAATACTGACAAACTAAACCTGGTATAAAGTATGATACAGATGAACTGAAATTAGTATAAAGTAAAATGATGATGAATTAAAACTGCCATGAAGTAAAATAACGATGGACTAATAACTTAAGGTTTAACCGTAAATTATGACATCTTTGTAAAAATTACAAACTCAAAATACTTCTTCAGCGATCAGCTATTGCTATGAATTTAGACATTTAACTAGTCTAGGTCATGAATAAGATGGTGTGTTTGAGGTCATCAGCGGTTCCTCATAGCTTATCATGTAGGGTTGTTTCTGTGGGGCATATTTGTGTTCTTTGGGTGTTTGTAGTGCTACAGTCCTGTAGTGGATGCTTTGGAGTTTGTTAGGCCACTCCAGTCACATACTGCAAAGTTACTGATTCCAGTCTTGTGTAGATGCCTTCTGGGGCCACAGTGGCCTGTTCTGAGTCTGAATATCTTTGTCTGCTCATGTCTGCTAAGTTTGTTTAGGCTGAAATGTTTTGGCTCATATTTTTACACATGTAACTCATTCCATTCTGTTTTCCTGGCTTGCTTCAGGATTATCTTTATTTTTTAGAGGCTCTGAGGTTGGTCGGACTGTTGAAGGCTCCTATCTGCTTTTGCAAGTTCACCTGCTTTCTCAACTCAAAAAACAAACTCTTGGAATTCAAAAGTTTGTCATGGGCAAACATTTCCCCCTCCCTATACCTACTTAATTATTGTTTCCGGTGACCCAGGTGTTGGATTTATTTCTCACACCATGCGCACTTCGTAAAAAACATGAAGGTGTCGTAACATGGCTGAGTTTTTTTATATAAATTCTGCCAATTTTCAAGAAATTTCGTTTTTTTCCCCCTTATGATGGGGGAAATCTCTTCAACCGTCAGAGACATGAAATAAACCTTTGTAAGATTTATGGAATAGGCAGCAAACGTCATTAAGAGGAAGGCAAACATACAGCTGGAATGACGGATTGATGTGTCAATAGACAGCGTGGCACCTCCGGTAGACCATGATGCCATGTGGTCGAATTTTACGCTATAAATCCAACCTAAACCAGGAAATGACTACCACATCAATTTCCAATGTTTATTTTTGGGTAAACAAAAAGCTGTATAGCAAAAGTTGAAAGAAAATCTTATTTCCCAACCTCAAAATGTAACAATTAGTGTTTGTATGACTCACAGGTAGGTGTCACAGGTAGGAATTAAAACTGCTATAAATTTTAATATTGTTGAATAAAAACTGGTATAAAGTAAAATGATAAACTCAAACTGGTATAGAGTAAAATGATTAACTCAAACTGGTATAAAGTAAAATACTGATGAACTCAAACTGGTTTATAGCAAAATGATGAACTCAAACTGGTATAAAGTAAAATGATTAACTCAAACTGGTATAAAGTAAAATACTGATGAACTCAAACTGGTTTATAGTAAAATGATAAACTCAAACTGGTATAAAGTAAAATGATTAACTCAAACTGGTATAAAGTAAAATACTGATGAACTCAAACTGGTTTATAGTAAAATGACAAACTCAAACTAGTATAAAGTAAAATACTGATGAACTCAAACTGGTTTATAGTAAAATAATAAACTCAAACTGGTATAAAGTAAAATACTGATGAACTCAAACTGGTTTATAGTAAAATGATAAACTCAAACTGGTATAAAGTAAAATGATGAACTCAAACTGGTTTATAGTAAAATGATAAACTCAAACTGGTATAAAGTAAAATGATGAACTCAAACTGGTATAAAGTAAAATGATGAACTCAAACTGGTTTATAGTAAAATGATAAACTCAAACTGGTTTATAGTAAAATGATAAACTCAAACTGGTTTATAGTAAAATGATAAACTCAAACTGGTATAAAGTAAAATGATGAACTCAAACTGGTATCCTAGAGACCAATCTAAAAATTACCACATCAAAACACAAATTCTTCAAACACCCCTCCCCCCCTTCCTAATTACCGCTTCCGGTGACCCCTGAGTGTTTGATTTGTTTCCATTGTTGGATTTTATTTTTCTTTTTTGTTTCATGAGTCAATCTCCTATTATATGGAAAAATCAATAAATTTTCAAGAAATTGGTTGATTTCCCCCCTTTTTTTTTTTTTTAGCTTTGACAGGGGAAATTTCCCTGGCCATTGGCCGACATCAAAACCCTTTGTAACTCAGAAAACGCAGAAAAAAACACTATGAAATAGCCGAACATACTGGTGGACTTACGCTGTCCGTACCAATAGACATAATAACACATATGACCGCTGAGGTCAAATTCAGGTCATAAATCAATCTAAGACAGGAAATCCGAGTTCCCCCATGTCTGTCCTAGTGTAAATACACAGCTGTGTGTCAAAAAGTTAAAAGAAAACACTATTTTTGGAGTTCCTAATGCTACAATTAAGTAGTAGTCATTTTTACTACAGTATCGTAAACACTTCAGCCACAGATAGATATTATAATCTAGAGATATAAGTAAAATACTGATGAACCGAGATTGGTGTTTAAGGTAAAATATTGTTAAATTAAAACTAGTATAAAGTAAAATAATGAGGAACTAAAACTGGAATAAACATACCTTCCATATATTTTTTAGGCGAACCTATACACCAGACCAAAAAAAGCCATACAAATGGGTAAAAAACAAACATGACAATTTGATGCGTTAATTATATCTAAAAATCTATCTAATGACCTTTCGAGCAGTGGCCGGCCCATATGGCATAGACCTAGATCTCTTTTCTAAATTTTCTTTCTAGCTGTCTAAATCCTTGTAAAGGTCTTTTATCAAATCTCTCCATTTATCTCTGTTCTGTGCAAGCAACTCAATCTCATTGAGGAAGCTGATTCCTGCTGCTTTTGCTTCTCTGATCAATGTTCTTCTCAGTGTCTCTCTGGGGCGGCCTCTTTTCCTCCTCCCTGTTGTTTTCCACATGAGGGCTTGCTTTGCTATTCGGTTATTATCTCTTCTCATCATATGTCCAATGTCTTTTCTTGATTACTGATGATACTAGTGGTTAAATGGCATTTCTCTAATTTCATCATTTGTTATGTATACATTCCACGCTATACCAAGTATTTTCCTTAGACATTTATTTTCAAATGTGTCCAACTTTGTTTCTATGTCTCATTGTTTTCCAGTTCTCACATGCATATGTAAGGGTATATAGAACATTTTATTTGAATAGTCTTTGTCTAAAGTTTTGTTTTTGTGCTGACAAGTTTTGATTTCCACATCTCAAGGCTTTGAAGGACATTACTGCTTTAGCTATTCTGATTCTAATTTCTTTACTTGTATCCCCTTCTCAATAAATGTGACTTCCAAGATAGATAAAGTGATCGATCTCTTCTACTGCTTTGTTTTCCATGTATATTCTGTCATCTGTTGGAATCAAGCTTTTCATGACTTTAGTCTTTTAATAATTGATCTCAAGCCCAATTTTGCTGGCTATTGATGACAGTTCATTTGTGTTTTCCTGCATAATTTTTATCTGACTGCTGATGAGGACTATGTCATCAGCAAAGTTGAGGTCCTCCAACTGGTCTCATTGTATCCATTTGATGCCATTGTTACCAGTGCAGCATTTCTTCATTATGAAGTACATAACAACTCCAAAAAACAAGGGCGATAAAATACATCCTTGTTTAATCCCAGTTTTTATTGGGAAACATTCACTCAGTCTTTCCTCTGTACGGACTGTACATGTGTAACCATCATACATGTCTCTGATAATATTTATGATTTTTTTATGGCATGCCATAATTATAATATATATATATATAATATTAAAAATCATTAACATTTATGAGAAATATTTATTTTATTATATTATTGTTTTTTTTTATTTTTTATTTACATTTATTAATTACTTATTTTATAATAACAATTAATAGTTTCTGCATGGAGTTCTTACTCTGTGATTGGTCATGACATCACCACTTTGTGATTGTCAGATTTTTTTTATTTTCACAGGCAGTAAGTATTTATGTTATATTTAACCCTAAATTTGTGCTAATTTTTAAAAATAATTTATTTTTAAATTCTCCATAAATTAATTATTAAACATTTTTAAATGCAGAGCTATTGATAAAAAAGAGCGATTTGACTAAAATTATTAACAATGAAATTATTAACAATTATGACTGGTACTTTCTTAGTGGAGATGCTCCCTTTCCATTAAAAATTATAAAAATTTTGACGCAAATTAATAGGCAGATCCCTTTCAAATAATTTTTTTTAAATAAGCGTAAAATGTATTGTTACTTTGTATTGGGCAAACTCTGTTTAAACTGTTTAAATGGATGCTGAATTAAAAAAATTCATTGTTTTTAACACTATACTAGTAAGTTAATAATTTTTAAAATATTTAAAGAGCACACACACTGCATTCAATCGCGAATCCAATAACTTGAATATATATATATATATATATATATATATATATATAGTAACACTAATCATGTGATATCCATATTTCTGGTTAAATGCGTTAAAATGTGCATCTCATATATATATATATATATATATATATAGTAACACTAATCATGTGATATCCATATTTTTTCTGGTTAAATGTGTTAAAATGTGCATCTCTTCGGTTGTCTTGTTAACTTCCACACTGTATAAAAAAAAAGACGGTTTTCATAATTTCCTGAAGTACCTGAGGTACAGCTATCGAATTATGTGTCGATAAATTTAAAGGAGAAACAAGCAATGAGTTTTACAAAAAATGATCTTTACTCTAATTAATTGGATTAAAAGAAAAATGCATTAAAAAATGTACTGAATATGAGTTACCAGTATTATATAGAAAGTATGAGTAAAGTAAAATACTGATGAACTAAAACTGGTATAAAGTAAAATACAATTGATTTAAAACTGGTATAAAGTAAAATATTGATGAAATAAAAATGTAGTACATCAAATATTGGCAGCCGCGATAACTCAGTGGTTAGTGAACTGGACTACAAAGGACAAGAGGTTGGGTTCGATCCCAACCAACGGCTTACGGTTCACCCAGCCTTTAATGGGTACCGGATTTTTTTCTGGGAAAGTAAATGCTGCATGGGCGTAATACCGACCACATTACCCCAAAAATCATGTGCTGAAGGTCTGTAAAATTTATGGTCACTAACACCATATTACTTATACGCCACTTGGCGTGAAGGGGGTACTTTACTTTGTTACTACCTTCTGACCCCTAACGAGCTCACAAATTACTCAGCTACTGTGACTTTTATGCTAAATAAGATAGCCTAATTTGGCTGGTCAAAGATAAAAAAAAAAATATTTGACTAGTTATGAAAATAAACAAAATCTGAGTCACACCTTTCAGTATATAGGGACGATGTGTTAGTGCCCATATTTTTAATTCCCATTGATTTTCTTATGGGAAAGTAAAGTGGCACAGGCGAAATACCAACCACATTTAAGGTTGCCAGATTTAAAAAAAAAAAAAAGGAGTACTTTTACGCTGAATTTTTTTAAATTCAATTTTAATTACATATTTACGAACAAATGATTTTGTATATTGTTACCGGTAGTGACAATGAATTCGCCTTTATATTCAAACAAATTTATGAAAAATTATATACAGAAACTAGAAATAAAACAATGCTCATATTCTGCAAAGACAATTTTCTTATTTAAATTTAAAAAACTCTCACCTAGTGTTTCTAGAGGCATTTTAATTGTATTTGCTTGAGGATTTGCCAGCTTTCAATAATCTTGCATCAGTTTTGACAAATTAAAAAAAATCAGCACATGAATTGTCAAAATTTAATGGGTTTAACCCATGAATAACGATTCTTCCCACACTTTACGGTAACTTTGATTGTGTTGTAGTTGTAATTTTAATTTCTTCTTTGGAGGAGACTTCTTTAAATCCATATCACTCATTATAAAATAATGTTAACAAACTTTAAAATAAACTTACTAATAATATGTAGATGCGAGGATTGAATTGGATGGAGCGGTGAAACTGTGTTTACACATCGACGATCAGAAATAAATTGATTCTTGTCGTGGGCTAGGACGGAAATTAAATCGCTTCAATATTTTAGCGCGGAACTACAATTTGCGCACTTAAAAGTATGATCCAGAAACAATTATACAAAACAAACCGCCGAATGGTTTAATTAATATTATTTACTACGAATTTATATATTATTTAATCGATATTAAAAAAAATATTTACGTGAGCGTTAAAATACGGTGTTTTAGCGACTCTGGGCAAAGATAAAACGGAGTCATCGTTCGTTCGTTCGCTTTCGTCAGCTTTGACCTCTGACGAAGTCCCACCCACTCAATTTTGTGGGACTGAATTTTGCGTGTAAAGTCTGTTTTATCCCATTACAGGATGCCCCTCGCCATGCAGGCAGAATTACTCCGACTTCAGAGGTACTAATTTTTAGGGAATTAGTAAAACCCAGGTGTCCTCGCCAGGGTACGAACCCCGGCTGTTGCCGTGGTAAGCCAACCGCCTATCGATTGCGCTAACCGGACACAACGGAGTCATCGAATTACGTGAAAAAAAAAAAAAAAAAAAAAAACGGAGAAATCCGTAAAAAACAGTGTATATGGCAACCCTAACCACATTACCCCAAAAATCATGTGCCAAGGGTCTGTAAAATGTATGGTCACTAACACCATATTCCATATACGCCACTTGGCGTGTACTTTACTTTTTTTTTTTTTTTTTACATCAAATATTGTTGCACTAAAACTTGTAGAAAGTACAATATTGATGTATTAAATCTGGTTTAAAAAAAAGTAAAGTTTTGTTACATTCAGATTAGCAGATTATTAAATATTGACCATGATAGGTATCCTTTAATTTTATTCAACAAAAGCATATAGACCAATTTAAGTACACTAGCAGTTTATTTACCATAAGAAGAATATGGAGAGAGTGAAAGAGGCAGAGTAATTAAAGAAGAATAAGGAAATAATTTTACTTACGTAATGAGATGGTTTTATTAAAACACTTCAGTTATGGAAAGTTGTAAAGAGACATTGCTAATTTATTATTTGCATATAAGTTGTTAGGATAACCAAATAAAAAAAGATGTTGAAAAAAATAAGCTCTCACATTTAGGGTTACTGTAGAAGAACAGAAAAACTCATTTGAATGTTGTTATTGTAATGTTTAACTCCAGTTTAACAGCAATATGGATACATAACTTTATAATGTGAATACAGCTGCCAAGACGACAGCCCAGCAACTAAGCTGACTGCATGCATCAGGATTGATGGACAACAGAGCTAATTAAGACTCTACCCCAAATGGCGATCCTGGAAACAGACTAACTAGTTTGATCAAGCAAGTAGGGATCAAAGAGGGAAGGCAAAATGGTACTTAAAAATGCCTTGCTCAAGATGGATGTGCTGGGCCAAAAAGCACAAATAAACCAATACACACCACATCTATGCCTACTTAATGTCCTTTTAAAGGCGGATGATGAAGCGGACTATCATTCTTTTAGTAGTCATCAGGTGAATGCCTGATCAAAATAAAGTAATGGAAGTACCAATAAAAACCAATCTGTGGGCACTAACAGTTGCTAATGACATTATTCTCCCACATCCAAGTTATCATTGGCATGACATTATTTTCCCACATCCGGGTTATCATTGGCATGACATTATTTTCCCACATCCGGGTTATCATTGGCAGACATTTTTTTGCAGTGTCACGGTCTGTAACAACTGAGACCACAACTGTAATAGCCAAATGATGAACCCATAATTACTATGGTTATAACAAGATATTACATGATTATGCATGATGAAATTCAATTGTATTTTCTGTCAAAGAAGAGGTTTATTCACCATACTGCGTTAGTTGCTTGTGGCTCATTTTTCAAATGGAATTTTATGATTCATTAGGGAATTTTCTTCCTTTAACTACTAACAATCTGCTTAATTTAAATGGTATAGATACTTAGATTCAGCATCCAATTTTACATAAGTGTGAGGTATTTCAAGGTGATCTGTCCATTTGATTAGTTGAAATGTGCAATTAAGTGGCTTAGCTATCTTCAATAAACGCTATGAAAACGCCAGATTAAGAGGAAGATCGAGAAAGAGATGGATAAAGGGAATACTAGAGTCACTAGGAGTAATAACATTAGAAGAGGCCAACAGAAGAGCAAAGAATCGCAGATTGTTTCTCCCCTCGACGCCAACGGCAGCAGAGGAGGGATAGAAGAAGAAGCTATCTTCAATATTTTTTGCCATTATGTCTATGTCACATGTGTCTTGACCGTATGGAAGGAGGCATGACCTGGTAAAAATGCTTTTTTTTATTTTACTGCAAGTGAGATTCTATTTATTATATTAATAGATGCTCTTTATCATAACAAATCACAAAAAATACTTAATTTTTTAAAATAACTAACATGCAGTCATAAATGAAGTATTTTTGTATTCTATCTATATCTATGTAGCATTTGTTTTTAAATTTTTTTAATGTTTGAAACAAATATAAGATTACCTACAGTCTGTTAAAGAGAAAATAGAATGGGCAGGTGACCAACGAGTACTTTTGGTGCATGCAATAAATAAAACAAAACAATAAAATTACCACATTTTTTTTAGCAAAATGATTCAAAGTAACAGATTTATAAAGTGATTTGTTCAAATGTGTAGATTATTAGACTAACATTGTTGTCCTTGAGGTGGTATGAGAAGTTGCGGCTGTCGAGCCCCCAAAACTGCAGCAGCACCCAATGCTAACAATGAAACAGAGGTGTTGAGTGGCAGAACAGGAGTTTTCAGCAATGGTCTTGAGACGGCCGGCCATGTATTTGGCATTATTAATGGTGCTGTTTTCTGTTTAGGTCTAGTCATGACAGCTGAAGCCACAGATGAAACCGGTTCTATGAGTGATGATCTGTGAAAACAAATATTACTATGACTTTTGAACAAATAGTCTAAAAGTGAAACTAGCATCAGCAATGAATGTCTTAAAATATGATACATCAAATATAATTGTGTAACATGTATTTCATTTGTTAAAATATCTTTAAAAGAATTGAAAACTGCTAGAACAAAAATTCAGATAATTGTTGCAGGAGCTACTGAGTTAAGTGCTCTGTGCACACCGTGAGCTGTGTGTCTCATCCGTTTTGATCCTGTTTCGATATCCCGCTTGTTTACGATGAATGATGATGTCGCATGACAGGGAACAGTTGGCTGTGTTCACTTTCTGCGCGGTTTCGCCTTATGTCTTTTGGCGTGTGCTGAGACTGCTACGATGGGGACTACAGTTACCTTTCTTTGTTTGGGAGATGAGTTAGTAATTCGGACGATTCCACTGGCACGGGCGGTTGAGCAATTATGGATTTTAATTCGTTTGCAGTGATACCGAGGCCTTCCATAACCAATAACCAATAATAACCAATTCAGATAAGAGAAGGAGTATCTTGGCCTACGCCCTATGGGCTGGCTATGGCTCGAAAGGTCAATAGATAGATAGATGAAAATGTATTTCAATACATGACTTATGAGCCAAATCCCATATATCTGGTATTTTTAAAGTAGAGAATTAAGAACTATTAACATTAATGGCTTACACAAAAGTATATGATTTCAAACATTTACTCAATATGTTACTGATAATAGCCAGGTTGCATGCCACATGGGAGCCGCGATAGCTCAGTGGTTAGTGAACTGGACTACAAAGGACAAGGGGTAGGGTTCGATCCCAACCGACGGCCTCCGGGTTCACCCAGCCTTTAATGGGTACCGGATTTTTTTCCTGGGAAAGTGAAGCGGCACGGGCGTAATACCGACCACATTACCCTAAAAATCATGTGCCAAAGGTCTGTAAAATTTATGGTCACTAACACCATATTCCCTATACGCCACATGGCGTGACGGGGGTACTTTACTTTTCTTTACTACACCACATATTTTGTTGCATAACAAACATGATTTAAATACACACATATATATATATATATTTTTTTTAACACTTTTACAAAGTTAAATAATGTTTATTATAGGTAAGAGAAAAAAAGTTATCCACATATTTATTTAATACTCATGCTAATCCACAAGACATAAAGAAACTGTTTAATGACATTCTACGATTCATAAGAAACAATGGATTTAGTGCCTGCGAGAGGAACTTCTCAAAGACTGTTGCTTCCTTTGTGCTAATTTAATTAAGTGGAACTCTCATAAGCAACAATTCAAGTAGAATTTATTGTTTTCATTATTTCTTTACACACTTATTTATATTTGTTTAAGTTGTCATTGTTACTGTTCAAACATCATCTTTAATACTTAAATCTCTTTTCTGATTATAAAAAAAAGAAGAGAATAAACTTTGTAGCATTGAAAATTTTTTGTAAATATAAAATATTTTGTTTTAAACAGACGAACATAAAAATAACCACTCAATAAAACACATGAAATTAGGCGACAAATAAACACTAATTCACATAATAAAATGAAACTAGAATTTACTTTTCAATAACTGAAGCAGTTGGCATGGAATTATATCCAGTTGTGTCCACATTCTGTGAAGCTGGTGGTGCTTCAGGTGCATGGGATCTGTTGTAGGAACCTTCTCCAACATCACTTCTGAATACAAAATAGACAACACTGTCTTTAATGCTCTTCCAAATGTATAAATCAATACATACAAAACAAGCCTACATGACTACAGCATGATCATAAAAGAGAGGGAGAGGGGGGAGGGAGAGGAGAAAGAAAGAGATTACAATTGACTTAAAAATGTATGGTTGTGTTCCTATTTTTGAATGACCATCAGCACACTTGATGTCAGAATCATACCAGGTCACCCCACTTTTCCAAACATTCTTCTTTCTTCTTCTACCTTTCAGTTCCCTGTGGAACATAGGTCTTCAACAAACACTTTCCAAGCCATTCTGTTTCTTGCCATTCTTTTAAGATCATTCCATGTCTTCCCCATCATCTTCATTTCTGCTTCCATCTGACTCTCCAAGAATTCCTCGGCCTTCCCATTTGTCTTTTTCCCTGGGGATTTCAAAAAAAGGCCTGTTGTGTAATACTCTCAGTTGGCTTCTGCAGTGTGTGTCCTATCCAGCGCCATTGTCTTCGCTGTATCTCTTTATCCACTGGTATTTGGCTGTTACACTTTCATAATTCTATGTTAGATATTTTGTCCTGCCATTTCCATCCTTGTATTCTATGTATACATCCATTAATGAAAGTCTGTATCTTCATGATTGTCATTTTAGTTGTTCTCCATGTTTCACAGACATATAATAAGACTGACTTAAAACATCGGAGTTGAAAATTTTTATTTTAGTAGTTAACCAAATTTCTTTTGACTTCCATGTTTCCCAGTGCAACAAATGCTCCTCTTGCTTTTGATATCCTTTCCAAACATAGGTTGATATTTTTAAAAAAATTAACGAAATCAACTTTTACGGCTGGAAAATGAGCCCAATCGGCTGGTCAGCAGGTAAGTACACTAACAACTTCTACAACTAACACTAATAGTACTGAAACAATTCCCTTTTGATGTGGCTGCAACTCACAAACAGAACAGTTAGTGCTAAAGTTGGTTTGTCATGTTTGCAGAGGGTATATAAATGAACATCAAGAAATTACTGAGGAAGCAAAGAGACATAAAACTGGACTCCTAGAATTTTATGGAAAGGGGGGAGGGGGAAGGAGATGGACAATGAAATATAAATCTAGACATCTAGACTCCCAGAATTATATGGGAAAGAGGAGATGTGTGGGGAGGGAAGAAGAGAGAGAGAGAAAGTAGATGGACAATGAAACATAAAACTAGACTCCCAGTATTATATGGGGAAAAAGGGGGGGGGGGGAGATGGACAGACATATGACATATGCTCTAATTTGCTGTGGTCTTTGTTCTCCAAATTCTATAGGAAATCTATTGACAGCCTCCCATGGAAATGGGATAAATGCTGTAAAGATAGTTTTATTTGTGTTTTTTTTTAAAACTCTTAAGTAAATTAAAAGACACAACAGCCTACTAAAAATAATTTTGGAGGGGAAAATACAAGGTAAAAGAGGCAGAGGCAGACCAAGACTAAGATGGACAAATCAGCCTATGACAACCTGCACCATTAAAGCAAGAGACAGAGCAGAATGGTGCTCCATGGTAGCCAACCTTCATTGCGGAGACGGCACTCGATGATGATGATGATGAAGCAAATTGAGAAAGTGTTCCTGTTTTTTTTGTCCACATAATTATTCTTTATTCACTATATTATTCTCAGGTGAAATAGTATTTTTGTCAACAAAAAGCAGAGAAAGAAAGAATTAATCACAAATTCTTCAAGATTTAGGTGAGCGAAAAGCTTACCTGCGGGAAATTGTGGAGATGGTGTTTCCCTGAGCAGGTTGATCAGCTGGAAATCTCCATGGCTTTGAAAACTGGTTTTGAGGGAACATGGGAGGCCTTGTATAATTGTGCTGTTGGTGGAATTGTGCCCTCTGCCCACCCTGGAATGCATTATTTCTTGATCCAAATGAGTGGGCTACATTAGTAGAGGGCTCATGAGACTGGTTGTGGTCAGGCTCGTTGTATGTTGGTGAAGAATTGACTTTTGAACTAGACTCTGTAGTGGCACGGAACTCATGTCTCCTTGGTGATGGTGGCTTATTTGGCAAAGTTGGTGTCTGAAATAAGGGCTCTCCACCCTGGGAGCTTGAGCGCCGTTTCTTTGCCTGGTTATAAAATAGCAAATACAATTATATTAGCAATAAATTCTTATGTAAGACTTTATATACATACATTGATGTACACATACACAGCTATGCACTATTTGTAATAAATATATTATGAATCCATGATTGATTCTCATTAATGCTTCTAACAGACCATCTAATTCACTACTTTTGTGATTCTTCGATTATATAATTAAAATACAAATCTGTGAGGAATATATTATCTTGATATTTCCAGTTTTCACAATGAATATATTTAGCAATTCTTTCTTCAGTAAGAAGTTATTTGAAAATATGCACCACTATAATGAATTGTAATTCGACAGCTGAATAATAATTTAATAATGCAAGTGTTCAAAGGAAACCTATGCTAGCCATTCAGTAACGGTGATCACCAAATGATATCAGCAGCCAACGAGTCTCAATGTGTGAAGTTATGCCATGGTAATCAGATTAATTTTTATCACAGTTCAGGTGGACACAGGCTAAATAGAGTATACAAAGAAGTAACAAGTTATTTAAGACTCCCAACATCACGAGGAAGGCAACACTCAATTGTTTCTAGTAGGGAAGTTGAGACATGTACCTTCAGGTTCAAACACAATAGCCGGTCAACACCTGAGAGTCATAATCAGGCAGGATCACTAGTTTGTCAAGAAGTTAAAGGGTTGAAACACTTGCTCAACGGGGTGCTTTCAATGATGAGATTACCTCCTGCTGAAAAGTTCTATATAAAGAATTTCCTATCATCATGTACAGTGCAAGTAGTTAACAACTAACTGACTTGCCTCTTATTTCAACCTCAAAGAACATACTTTTAAATTGCTTGCTTAAGGTATCATTGATAGGGATATTTATTAAGCTAGCTTGTTAACAGTTTCTGTTAGACATGCTGATGTTTCACATTACTAGTATCTTAGCAAGTTCTATCATTAATTTGACAGTAATCACAATTTCATTTATATTCTTGTGGTGTACAATCTAACAAGGCACATTGAAAGGTGTGAGAAGCAGAGGTAAGTAGAGAATGAGATGGGAAGATAACACCAAAGAACTTGTCACGCCTCAACTTTGCAAATAATGACTGAAGATAGAGAGTCCCACAGAATGACTGAAAATAGAGATAAATTGAGAAAGTTGACTAAGTTTGTCAATGGTGTCCCAATGACACCCCCCCAGGGTTATGGGATCTTTTTTCTTCTTTTCTTCTGGCGTTCACCGGAAGACTACTATAGGAATGGATAGCTCTTTGTCATCTGCCCTTAGAAGGTCCTCGTTAAGCTGGTGAAGATGTGTTTTGCAGAATTATGATATCTGTGGTTTCAGCACAACACATCTAACTTCAGCATGGTGTTATAGGATGAGAAGAAGAAAATATAACAAAAAACATATCATCATCATCATCATCATCAAGTACCGGGCCTGCTGACATAGGTGATCAAGTCTCTCCACAACTTTTGATCTCGACAGTTATTTATCATTTCTGTTGTTGATCTTCTGCCAAGCCATTCTCTTAAGCTGTCTGGTATTTTTTCTCTTTGCTTCCCTCTATCTCTTCGTCCCTCAATTTTTCCAGTTGTTACAATATATTCCAGTTCTCTTATCAAAAAACATGTAGAAAACTTAAAAGAACAAGTACTGCAGAGTTAGTAAACTTTCAAAAGTAAATATGATGAAAAATAGAAGACAATCATAATTAATAATTGAAAATTTACTACAAAAATAAATAAAAATGCAAGTATTTTTCTAGCACTCATAAAAATCAACATAAATATTTGTTGTTTGTTTATAGATTTTTCAAAGTGCTGTAAAAATACCAGCATCTTTATATGTATAATGAAAATACCTTAGTATATCCAGTATCATTGAGAAAGTTAGTAACAGCAAGTCTCATAGAACGGTTGGGCACTATTTTATCTGGTGAAACATTGGTTTCTTTGCAAGATGGACATTTGTGGTCTTCACTTTCTAGCAAGACTTCTCTTAAACCTGTGGAAATGATTTCCAGAATGTTATTGACATGTTCAAGAAAATACTAACAATATTTCCAACTGTTTTAAAATAGGTAAATATTTTCCATGCTTTAACTCTTTTCATACATTAAGCTGCAGCACAGCCTGCTTCATGCTTATTTTGGTCAAGCTCATATCGACGCAGCCTGCGTCACCCTTGGCCATTCTCAATTTAATTGGTATACACATATTTCTACTTTTACATTTAGTTATTTTATATAGTTTCTTGTAAACATTCTTTACTGGAGAGTTCCTTCCTCCTACAGGGAGTGTTTATAAATAAATTGTGCAAATGAGTGTGATTTTTTTGTTTGGATTAGCAGTGTTTATCACCAACATTATTCAGCTGGTTGAAATGGTATTGATTAGCATTGAATTTAATGTTAAAATTCAACTGATGTCTGAAAAAGCCAGCAAAATAACTTTTAATAATTTTTCAAATAATGTTAATATCTGAGCAACAATGGGAGCAGTTATTTGACAGATTTTGATCTGGATTTGGAAAAAAAAATTAAGACTCAAATTGGATACTTGTAATTAATAAATCAATAAGATTACAATGAAAAGGAAATCAATACTTCCTGATTGTTGAAAAAATAAAAGTTACTTTTAAGCTACATCAATACAACTCTCGAGGCTGATTGAAGAAAGCTGATTGATTTTCACAAAGTAATTCTATAGGATTACTTTGACCCAAATTTATTTTTGATGGTAAGTTAGCAATTATGGTTTTAGTTTTATGTTTTCATTTTTTTTGTCTCTGTCATTTATCACCCATTTTTCTTTCTAAATGTCTGATAGCATATTTTTTTTTTGTGAAATCTAATTCCTTGTTCAATTATCTAAAAATTCATATACAATATGTTATGTGTTAGATAAAGAATATAGATTGATATTTAAAACCAAAAGGTCCATGACAATTTTTTATCTCTGAAATCTTTTCCACCACACTGATAAAAGCTTGACATGCTGAACACATATTTACTGACAAATAATTCTCATGAATTTCATCTATTGTGATTATCTTCTACTGCTTTATTCAATGGGCTGTCATGTTATACAAATGAAATATTTTAATTGGCTGTGAGCACAACCATGTTATATTTGGATAACCTTACCATTTATTTATTTTCATACATTTTCTCACAATTCGCTAGTGAGATCAAATCCCAGGTTTATAGACACTAACTCCAAATTAGGCAATAAGTTCATACTTTTTTAAAAAACATTTCCCTAATAGTAACATTAATAAGATAGTTCTCTTAGAGAGTTGTTATTGCCTACTTCCAGCATTCTATTTTTGTAATTACCAGAAAATACCATATGTAAATACCATTTACTGGACTGACAGAACAGTTTGGAATGAAACTATTTTTACTCTATTCATTTACTATGGATAAGAAAATTAAGAAATTAGAAGTTATCTAAATTAGAAATGTTCAACTTATAATATTTGCGCACAATAAATATAAACGGTTTAAGAAGGATATTAAATAATAAAAAATATGCATTCTTACAATCATCACAAAAACTGGTACCACAACAAGGTGCTATGGCAGCATCCACGCACAGATCTTCACAGATGTGACACAGAAGTTCTTGTGGAATCTTCTTTTTTTCAGGTTCAACACTTTTCTCTAATGGTAAGAAAGGGGGTCTCTCCTTCTTGACTTCCCTATAACCAAGTCTGAAACACAAAATAAGTATACCCTTCAATACACTGAAATCTTATACAAAATGTAATAGTTATCCATTTTAATTTTATTAGACTTTACAATTATTATTTCAATTTGTGTGCGAAGATATGTCAATTCCCACTTCTATAACCTATTAAATGGAAAATATACTTAGGATTATCAAATACATCATCAATTATCATAAAATACCATGCCTGTTGGTGTAGGTGATCATTCTACGTAACTTTCTACCTCTGTGGTTGTTCACCCCAAGTTTTGCTGTTGACTTTCTTCCAAATCATTCTCTTAAACTGTCTAGTTTCTAGACTACATGCCTTAAGTAACAGTGCACCATAATTCTCAATAAGGATACGTCACAGTCTCACAAGTTTGGACAATCTAGGGGTCAAAGAAAAAGCAGCTAGAACTCAAAAATATCTTGCTGAGAAGTCAGATGTGTTGGGTTGCAGTTTGCTGTAAATTACACCAAAACATATCTAGGCCCACTTAATCATTAAGTGACTTAATGTTCTTTTAGGGGTGAATGATGAAGAGAAATAGTTGTCAGAAGAACATAAAAAGTAATAAGTGCTCTCAGGCTTGGCAAATCTTAAAACATTCTTATTACTCTTTTTAGCTGTCCAGAATATTCTCAACATTCTTCTCTAAAATTTGTCTGTGACTTTCAAAGATTTTCATGTCTATTGTCCAATCAGAGAGAAGTGACAGCTATAAATCATGACTGGATCAATTTAACACTGAAAAAATGTTTGTACATCCATTGTCACAAATGAGTTGCATTATATCTTTTCCCTCTTTGTAATACAACCTTTGTCTGAGCTATTCTGCATCTCACTTCTGGTGTACAGCTAGTATCTGAAATTATTATCGTTATTATAATTTGTATTCATTGAACTGTTTTCATACCATTCCAATTACTTTAATAGTGGATTTTGGAGAAATCTCTTTTTGTTTGTTGCAACTATCACTTCCGTCATTTTACTGTTGACGTCACGATTTTATTTTGCTTTCCATTACTACGACAATGGCAATATTTTCAGCCTTAGTAATGTTTTATAAGTTTTGATAACATAATAAAATTGGTTTATAGCGAGTAAGCACCAAGCTGTCCTCAATATCTCTCTTGGTGACAAAAAGAATTTACTAAATAAAGATAAACCTCTTTACTTACACATCAACAGTAGGTACTGCAAACTGCCCATGATGTGTCAGTAGTGCTCCAGGGTGCAAAGGGTCATCAACGATAGTCAGCATGGTGCTAGGAATTCCTGTAGTGCGCTTGTACCTTGGTTCAGAGTAACGATCCTCCTAGAAATTATAAGAAAATCATTTCACATAGTTAAGTTTTACAACAGTAATCTGTTGTCCTTAAAAATAAAACTAGTAACAATGTTGCTATTTAATTCATTCATGTTTAATTTAAAAAACTGAGAAGGATAACCTATTATTTCACACCAAGTTCATAAAATGTAACCTGCTTCATCAATATCATTTGTACATCCACAATTTCTAAAATAGTGACCATTTGAGCATTAGATCTTTGACCCAATGCAACAGCAGAGAATACACATCAGTTTAAGTATTGGTATTTCTGTGTTAGAGTGTTTCTCACATCTGGAGATGAAGGCAGATATCTCTGCCTCAAGTTAGTAAGAGATGGACATTCAAATAGAGGACATGTAACTGTTTCCTTAGGGCAGCTGCACATGTTGTTGAGACAATCAGTCTCAACAATAATTTTACTGCCATGTTTCAATGGACTTATCTTGCATTGTGTAAAACTTAGCAAAATTTATAATTAACCCTAGATTACAATATCTATCTGTTAGTCATATTTTAACAATATGCTCATCAAAATGTCAAACACCCTTTGTAGTTTAGAGAAATAATATTCTCTTTGAACTTTTGCTACAAAGCTTTGCATTTACATAAGATGACCCACGGGAATTAGATGCAGTAATCATTTGCCAACTTAGACCCAATTAATGGCCACGAATATGAACGTATAGCTCTATGGGACAGTGCTTTGTTTATTGACACATCAGCCATCAGTCTAGCTCTCTCTCTCTCTCTGCAATCAAGACTCAATCAGAGCAGGATTCCAGACTCTCTCGTGAAGTCAGCTGTCTGTTTAAGTGAATCGATTGCCCCAAATAGTTTCTCTTCCAGGGAGGTGGGTGTGGACCACATTGCTCTTCTCAGGTCTGTGTACTGGCAGCAATCCTGTAGAACATGTTTTGTAGTCATATTGTCCAGTGTACAGTGGCATAGGCTGGTTGTACCTATTTTGAATTTGGTGAACATGTGATTTCTCATTCTTTTGTGGCCAGTGCGTAGTCGAAGTATGATGATTTAAATTTTAAATTAAATTTATCTTTGTGCAATGAGAACATGATTAAACAACAGAGGTAAGCAGATGTAATATATCTAAATACATTCTGAGTTCCCTCAAACTAACACACACATTTAACAATGATATATGAGGACTGTGTACTCTCAGTGCTTTTTTTTAATGAATGCTGGAGAACAGCGGAGAAAAGAAATCATGACAGTCCATACTATCAGCCTACAGAAGGTACTTAAAATAATTTGAAACAAAATGTGCAATCAAAAACTGATATTATAAGAGGCTCAAACAAGTGAAAGTGCAGACAATTATAATAGACAGATGTGTGATGTGGATAATGCCATAGGAGGAAAAATTAGTAAAGAAAAAAAAAAGCTGTAATCACCAAGAGGAAACAATCATTACCTTTTGGCCATGTAATGAGAAGAGAACAGTTGAAATTTATTGTGACAAGCGAAAAAAATTCAGGGTAAAAGAGACTAAGAGAAATGATAACATACAGTTAAAAGAGAGTGATATATAAGGAAGTCAACTACAAAATGGATAAACAACAGTAGAGGTATACAGATGTGGCCAGGCATGATCATCTAACACAGCAGGCACTATACTTCATAATAATAATAATGATGGTGAGAGCTTGATAGGCCATGAGACCAGTACATGAGACTGCAGTACATGGGCAGTCTGGTTCTGTGACTCTTTCTAACCGCTTCAGGATCAGCAAAAGCTGATCAACAAATACTCCCATCCTGTAAAGGTATCTATTTTAATGTACAAATAATTCTTACTAGCTTAATTTTATTTTAATTAATGAACTATATTATAGTCCGTTCAGAAATTCATAATCACACCTGAATTAGCTTTGCGTGATAACCGCTTGTTATTTTGATTTCACATTTTGCATGCAATCTTAGAATATTGATGACGCAAAGATTTTGGTTTTTTCTATTCCACAAACACAACAGATTTTGCACATCAGAGAATTCCTTTGATCTTTTATGACGATATCACACAAGTTGATTCAAATTTTAGAGTTTACAGTAATCGTGTTAAATTGTCCAGTTTACCGCAATTCTTGTCAGAGGCGTATCTACATAGTGCTTAATTGTGGGTGTTATTCGTTATGTGTATTTGCAAACATGAATTCAATTGGTTACAATTAGAGGTAAAGGCATCAAGATGCACCAAGATGCATAGAGATGCGAAGCTGCTGTAAAGCTGATGATAATGGCGATACTAAAAAAAAGGAAGAAAAAAGTGGTATGGTGACAGCTTTACGTGGTAATGGGCAAAACAAAAGTCGACGTTTCGGCCAAGTAGGTTACAATTAGTCTTGTCCTTCGGTCACCATTAGACCCCAGGACGTCCTAACTGCAGCTGGAATTGAATTCATCTTAATTTTAATCATTCCAAATCTGACGATTCCAAGAGGTTGATAATCATTACTGACTGGACAAATAGTAATCCATCTCGTTTCCAGTACTCATCTTCCACCCGCAACACATGTTCAACACACTTCTTTTGCATAGTTATAAATTTGCATTTCAAACTCATTGTAATTTAGATATAAATGTTGATGTTTAAAGTCAACAAATTGTCTACTGAGTCTTCACAAAATTAATAAAGATACGCCTTCCCTTCGGTAATTAATGCCCAGGCAGTGGTGCGTCATGTCGTTCAATAACAATTCAGTTTTGTGCACGGGATTTTCCTGAAGTTAGTGTTTCTGCAATAGCCAAACTATTTTACGTGAACGACCGCACCAAATTAATGTATATATCCTAAAATGTTGTCAAATTCGAACAGGGTGAATTTAATATACCCTAAAGAAGAAAACTTTTAAACTAGATCAAATTTCCAGAGCAAAAAATATTTCTATAACGTCATCAATATTCTAAGATTCCATGCAAAATGTGAAAGCAAAATAACAAGCGGTTATCACGCAAAACTAATTCAGGTGTGATTATGAATTTCTGAACGGACTATAGTAACATTCCTCATGTATTGGTAGTTTAACTTACTAAATTGGCATTCGGGCAGTTAGACACAAAATGACCCTTTTGTCCACATCGCTTGCAGACATAATTTTCATGTGGCATCCCAGATTGATATTTTCCAACAAAACTGAAAGCAAAAACAGAACATTTCAGTCATTTAGGAAACATGAAAAAGATTGGGTGGGGTGGGGTGGGGGGGAGAGGAGGAGATTGCTGTAATACTTTACTAACAATCAAGTCTAAGGAACAAAACTTTACAACTCATACGTTTATTTCTAATGACTCCAAATAAAATTGTTTATGGCTATCACTTAAGCTGCCCCATTTCCTGTTTAATATATGGTGGTAGGGGATGGGGGTGTGTGTGTATGTGTGTGCTTAGGAATTAAATTCTACTTCCAGATTACATAGTGACCCTATCTAGAAAATAAAATGCTTACAATCAAATCTAATATAACAGCATTTAACATTAATTTAATTATATTGCAACTGCCATGAGCACATCTTTTGGAGGAGTAAAGTCATCTTCCCTTCAATGACCAAGAGTCAAACATCTATTTCTTTTTCAAACTAGGTCACCTTGAAGACATGTATCAAATCTTGGCATTTCCTATAAAATATTAGTCCTCTTCTCATTTTTTGTTATAACTAACCAAGATAAGATAAAGAGAATATGTCAATTTTTTTTCAACCATCAAAATCTTATAGATTTTGCCGATATGAAATTCTCTTTCACTTTCTATGAATTTTCAATGTTATTTCCCATTTGTTGATGGAGCTACATTGCCATTCTAAAGCAATATTTTTTTTCAATGGTATTTTCTTTTGGAATTGCCATCAACTTCATTATGGAGAAGTGCTGTACAGGTGACAAAGGCATTGGATGGACCTTTGGATCTCAATTGGAGGACCATGACTTTGTTGATGACATAGACCTCATCAATAGTAATGTGAACAAGATGCAAGAAAAAACAAATGCCATGTCATCACGACTAGAAAAATTGGACTTGAGATCAACCAAGAAAAGACATAAGTAATGAAAAATCAAATTAGTCCAGAAGAAAAAAATATACCTTGATGGAAAAGCAGTTGAAGGAGTAGATCGCTTTGTATATCTTGGAAAAAAATAAACAGCAAAAAAGCTCAGGATTTTCAAATCAAATGTATTATTCACCCATGCTTACACATGAGAGAGTTGGAAAACAACTAAAGAAATAGAAAAAAAAGTGGATGCATTTGAAATCAAATGTCAAAGAAAAATACTTTGTATACCATGCAAAGAGTTCAAGACCAGTGCTGAAGTAAGAGAAATGAGAAAGCATCCAAAATATCAACTATAAACAAGTGAAGAAAGTGGTCATATGTTGGCCATGTGATAAGAAGAGACAACAAAATAAATTCAATGCAGGACTCAAATGGAAACCAGAGAATAATAGATAAAGAGGTAGATCTAGAGAAACACTAAAAAGAACATTAAAGCGAGAGGCAACAAGAGCAGGCATCAGCCCCCTCACTGAGTTTGAACAACTCTGAACAACAGGTCCTGTGTAGAGTCCGACAGTTGAAAGATCATTAAACACAAGAGTCTAGAATTTCTGCCATATCTTCGGCTGGAAAGGAAAAATTATAGATTTTCTTTAATTCTGCAAATGATATTCTAGTTTCTCTGGACTTGTGCTGTACTCTCCTTAAGATCCATCTAAAATATTCATATTTTGCTGTACACTCTAAAATCAAATGTGTAAAAGTTGTTTACTTACTTTGATGGTTCAAAACCTTTCTTGGACTGATCAATGACCGTCATGATTTTGTCAATTTCTGAGGCAGGTGCATGTGCAGTATCTGAAGCCTGAGAAATATATGTGTTTATTGATATATATGAGGATGAAAGTGTTAATGGAGTAGTGGGAGTGTGATTGCCTGGTAATAAAGTGAGCATGGGTTTGATCACAGCTTGACGCTCTAGTCAACCCAGATGAAATAAATGGATGCCTGCTCAGTGAGGTGAGATGAGGCAAAACACAGGCCACACCCACTCACTTCTAAATACTGTAGCCTATTATGGTTGAGTTTAATACTTATACTTCACTCCCCTTGGACATAAGACTCGCCTGAAGATGCTTTCAATTAACTTCCAGACAAAATACAAGTAGGCCCCAAACTTACCCTGAGGGTACACTCTACTGTGACAGTGCTGTTGTAACTAAATAAGCATACATTGAAAAAATAAATTATTAAATGAATTGGGCTGTCACTGTAGCACTGAGGTAATGTGCTGGCCTTACATTTAAAGGGAAAATGAATTGGGTTGTCACTGTAGCACTAAGGTAATGTGCTGGCCTTACATTTAAAGGGAGCCACAAAACAAAAGTGGTTAGTGAATTGGTCTATAGAGTTCAAGCTCATAAGTTGAGTTCACCCTGACTAAAATGGGTTTAAAAAAAAAATAAATAAATGTTCTGTCCCTTGCCTTGTTAGGCATGTGGGGAGCATGATGTTAGTGACCATATTTGTTTATCACAACACATTTTTGGATGATGTAGTCGGTATCACGCTAGGAAGCCTTTGTTTCCCAGAAAAATCTCTGATACTCATTTTTAGAGGTTGGGTGAACTCCAGAGCCTTGACCATCTTAAAAAAAAAACCACTGCTTATAGGGATCAAACTCAGATCCGTCTGATCTTGAAGCAAGTACACTAACCTGGGTGGGTGGGGGGTCCTCGGTAGCCTAGTTGGGACAACCAGCCGACTAGGCTAATGATAACGCATGTTAGATTTCTGCTAGAAGCAGTGTGAATTGTACTCCTGGTTGGGGAACAAAAATACCCCCGCAGTTGATCCAGCCGCTGGCAGAAATGGATACCAGAGTAGTACTCTGGGAAGGTGAGGAATGCAGCCTGCATTGTAAATTTCAATGTTTTAACACTATCCAGAAGTCTTCTAACACTTCTGGATAGGCAGCCAAGCACATATGGGTGGAAAAAAAAGTACACTAACCACTCAGCCACTAATAATCTAAAAAAATGAGTACAGGAGATTTCTTTTTTTTCTGGGGAAGAAAGACAGTCTGACATAATGGTGACATTACTCAAAAATGGGCAGACAGCCAAGAGTAATTGGACACTAATATCATATTCCCTAAACACTATGCTCATGGACTGACATGGATCTGTCTCTAATGTTCAAAATTTCATATGGAACAATCACGTAATTTTTTTCATAAGCTTGGGGATATGATGGTTGATACTGAGTGCTGATGCGATTACACAGGTCAAAAAGTCGGGTACATATTATATATACAAAAAGGTCAAGTACTCATACAAGAAACAGAAAACTGACAAAAAAAAAAAAAGAATGGTTTTTAATAGTTACTATCAGAACTTATATATTTTTAGCTATGATAATAACAAAAACAATAATGAAGAGCACAGTTACTTGACAGTGGAGATGAAGGTGACCTAAAAGATTATGTGACCAAGAGAACAAAGACTATGCACAAACTACAATCAATAGGACAGGAAACACGGTTAGAGAGAAACATTCATACCAACAGTCAAAAGAACATCCCTCACTGGACAAGCTCCTTGAATGTGCTGGTCACCAACTCTTTTAATAAAACACATTTTAAAATAAGTTTGCTCAGTACTTAGAGCAATCCCTACTATATGTAGAACATAAATCATCTTCACCACCACTACCCAACCATTTCCAGACTCATGTTTTGGCACTATTTAATAGTCTGGTGTAACCAGACAATGTTACTAGGACAGGTTCATCCTGAGGGTCATCAACATTAAAGATACCAAATGTGGCTTCACTCATTTAAATGTGAAGTATCAGAGAGTATTTCATAGAACCTGATGTGTAAGAGTTAGCCACAAAATTATTTTCTGTTTCAAGATTCCTAGCATGTCTATGACCACTGTCATTTTCTTTCAGTTACAGCATAAGTAATATCTCAGTTATTAAAAAAAAAGTAAAGCACCCCCTTCACGCTAAGTGGCGTATAGGGAATATGGTGTTAGTGACTATAAATTTTACGGACCTTCGGCACATGATTTTTGGGGTAATGTGGTCGGTATTTTGCCCGTGCCGCTTTACTTTCCCAGAAAAAAAATCCGGTACCCATTAAAGGCTGGGTGAACCGGAAGCCGTCGATTGGTATCGAACCCTACCTCTTGTCCTTTGTAGTCCAGTTCACTAACCACTGAGCTATTGCAGCTCCCATATCTCAGTTATGCTTACCTATAATATGTTGTTTAAGAGACATGTTACATTTTGTTTGTGACTGAAATTTCCTCAACATTCTTCTTATTGGGTGAAAGAGTTTTACCAAAAGAGCTCTTGAAAATCTTCAGACAAGGCATGTGTTTCTTCACTTATCTTATGAAAGATAATGAACTGATTGAGATTTATGGTTCTCAACAATGTTCAAGCATAGATTCATTGCTATGCTAAGAAGCATAGATGCCAATTTATGCAGTGTAATAAAATGTACAAAAATGCGCTCAAAATTATTTTTAATGTGTGGCTTTTAAATATAAATATAATATTATCACAATTTTGGGCTTAAAGGATGCTAATATGAAGCAGTGCCACCCAAATAAAGTTGGGAAATTCCTGTTCAATTATGAATAATTATCAGTCAGTAAAGATTATAACTCAGTTCCAGGTGTTAAGAGCAACGTAGAAAATAGAAATATAGGAGAAGCAGAGACGCAAGGCGTTATGAAATAGATTAAATCTTGGTTTTCAGGTTGTAATGTTTAGGTTTTTTTTATCACTCTGAAGTGATATCACATACCTGTTTCAGTTTTCCCAATGTCTTCTGTCTTTCTTTCTCCTTCTGAAATAGATTGTAGCATACCAATAAAAGGTTAAATATCTGTGCTGTTACAAGTATATGTTAGTTCTTGATGATGTCTTAAACTGTCCAATATATACAATAACGTTGAAATAGTTTCTGTTTATCATTAACTCAGCAAGTACAATTTAAATATCAAAAGTGGCCAGATTAATTTTCATTAGAAAACCAAATGGCATCTCACAGCAGTTAATACTTGTGATAAAGGATTTGATTCAGGCCACAGTGTTTGAGGAAGCTAATACAACGAAGGAGTTTTAAAACAAATCTCTTCTCTACCTCAGCTGATATGACTTGACTAACTTAACTGAAGTAAATATTTAGGTGAATCTTTCATGGTTATTTCTATATTTGATGTAATAATCCGGTTTTTTTTTTCAAATTGTCACTGCTTTATCATTATAACTAACCTAGTGCCAGCAGTCCACTATCTGCCATTGACTACATTCATCTTCAACACTGAGCAAAGCTAATTTGTATTAAAATTTATCTAAAAATTAGTAGACTTTGGCGTCATTCAGCAACAGAGCTGAAAGTGTCAGTGAAGCTGGCTTGTGTTAGGATCTGTGAATAACTATCCAGATCCTGCTTCACCTCTTTGCAGTGCCCCCAGAAACAGACTAACCAGTCTAGTTGGCTGAGTAAGGATTGAGAGAGAAGGCAATCTGGTACTCAAAGATGCCTTGCTGCATATTGTGTTTTGGTGAAAGATGCAAATATCAGTTCTACTGCAAATCACAACACAGCACATTCCCTCCCCTTTTAACGTCCTTTAAAGGGCTGATGGCAGAGAGGTCTAACTATTCCTTTAGTCATAGGGTGAACGCAAGAATTTAAAACTCTGTCACCTCATTTTTGTTTAATTTCTAAATATTTAAATGCTTTATCATCAAATACAAGAGCTGCTTGACAGTTAGCAAGACCTCAGTGCTTACCAACGAGTTGAATGATAGCTTGTCTTGTGGGTGCATCACGGAAACAATGCAGTTCTCATCTTGAGTAACATTTCAACATCAATGATCTTCTGCATGCAGTCCATGAACACCCCAAACATATACCATCATCTTATTTGAGATCACACACATTTAAATCAGTTATATCAAATAAATAGTGTATAGACTTATATAATGCAGAAGAGCGAATTAATGTTTTGGAACTGTGTTAAAGTGACAGTTCCAAGAGGCTTTTTTGGTAGTTGTACTTTGCAAAATTTGAGTAAAGGAATGCCATATAGTCCTTTAAAGTACTTGTCCACCAGGGACACAAAGAAGTGCACAAGGTGACTTGTTATTTTCAAAACACTAAATCTGGGTCCCTTTTCTTTCAGCAGTACCAGATTTCTGACATTCACATTGTGTAAATTGTGTTATGCAAAATAAAAATAATTTTGGGAGTTGATATTTAACAATATATGACAGTTTAAGTTACATCCTAAATGAAGACTTTAGCACACAGTTTAAGATCCTCATATATGAATGAAGTGGACATCAGCATTCAGAAATCCAAACACAAATTTGAGATGGCCAAATGAAAATGTTAAAATTTATTACAAGAAATAACTCACAGCAGAATAGCAAATTTCCTTCAATAGCCAGCACAACTATGCTCCAGTTGCTTCTTTCAGGTGTTCAATTGCAACATTTGAAGCTAATTGTGTATAAATATAAAGACTATAGTACCTGATAATTTATGCTTTCTACACAATAAAGAGGACTAGAGGGTGTAGCTATTATACATTTTTTATCAGGTCAGAAGAAAGAAATACAGTTCCTTAGCAAGTACAATGCAACAAACTATAACATCTGCTGAATAGAAACCTGACTCATACAGAAATGATGCATCCTACGTAACAAAGGTAGGCCACCAGTAACCTGTATTGTGGATAAGTTATAAAGCATTTTTTTAAAATCCTAAAATATTATCTGTATAGTTTAAGCAAAGTAATTCAGAGAGATGATAATCTATACTTGGAAAATACTAAAACAATGAAGTGGAATAAAGAGATCACAAACTTCTTGCAATTAAGAAATTCACTGACTCTCTTCATTACACCTGCTCAAAATTCAACTAGTCTTTATTAAAGGGATTAGCAAATTTAATGTTACTGTAGTTTGATAACGATAATATCACAGGAACTTTACTCCACCACTGCATCCCATCTTCTCCTCCCCTTTCCTACTTTTACAAAGTCATAAACATATATTACATAGTAACTTGATGCTACACTCTTGAACACCCAGTCACACTGAATTATTTTCAACTTAAAATGTAACCAAAACTCGACATACTTAAGGCAAACATCAATTCTGAGAGAAAAATTAATACAACACTTAATTAGGATGAAAGCACATTTCTTTATTGATTGTGCAATTCAACAAACACAGATGTCAAAAATAACATGAACACATGAAACCAAATGTTCTAAATGTATGTCCTTGCTCTGTGTGACCTTGTTCCTTTCTGCTGGCATAAGATAAAAGCCTTGTCTTGTAAAAATGAACTGTTTCAATTTGTTGTTGTGTGCTTGATTACATGGTGTCCAGGCTGCGTGACTCTTGGAGATGAATCTCATTTTGCAGGTTATTGGAACCATCATTCCATACACAAAAACATACTTCTACTTGCTAACAAGGAGTATATTTACAAAAAATGTTCAAAATAGCACGTCTAAATATTGGTCAGATTTCTTCAAAGAAATAAATAAAATAAGACTGGATGTTCTGCGTTTCAGAAGACATTTTCATTCTACTGACTATAAGTGACATGAAGATTGTAAAAACTCACAATTTCGTATATCCATGTGTTATAATGAAGAACATTTTGAAATACTATTTACAGATAAAACAAAAACAAGATACATGAATCATAGCTGTACTTACTAGCAGAGTTGATAAAATACAGAACATCATAGTTATCATTTCTTATTTTTACAATATATGTATGAAGTTTGGCTTCATTATATTATTTTGAACATTTTTATTGGTATATTCAACAATATAAATTATTTCTACATTACATTAATGGAGGAAGTTATAACATTAACTGAATTTACTTATTTTTGTTGATGTTACTTTCAAAAAGGTACACACAAAGATGATTCAATGCCAAAAAAAAAAATAGTAACAATCAGTGGTCTCACCAACATTATATGAAATTCCTAATTGGTGGTCAGACTGCCCTATAATCAGCGAAATGAAATGTACCCAAAACATTTAAAATTATATTTGGCAGCATTTTTGGTCACTCTATTGAACCATGTGCATTATCTTATGCATACATTCCCATCTACTATACTATCTATCTATTGACCTTTCGAGCCGTAGCCGGCCCATAGGGCGTAGACCAAGATACTCCCTATCTTATCTTAATTTTTCATCTAGCAGTTTTCAATTCTTTTAAAAATATTTTATCAAATCTCGCCATTTGTCTCTGTTCTGTGCAAGCAGCTCTATCTCTATCTACTATACAGCCTAATGTTATTCACATAGTTCCTTATTCAGTGACTGTGTACTTTCACTTGAATGCATCAGTTGAGGATATCTTACATACAAGTTTAAATATCCTATCAATGGTTAGTATTCAACCAGAGAGAGGGGATTTAAGCACACAGTATGTAAATTACTGGCACAGGAAGGGATTTACTAAATACTGTATATAGTTGATTGTGTTGGAACCAACAACTTGGGTTGTGGGATCACTGTCGGTTTTGTAGAATTTGTTTTTGATAAAGAGGGATCCTGCATGGTTGTTTTAAATGTTAAGGTTTCATACATTAAACAAACACGCACAAAACAAATCCAACAGCAGTCATAAATGTAATTAAATTGTCTCTATTTTTCACAACGACTGTTATCCATTATTGTATATATTATGCAATAGCTATAACATAATTGATGAGGCAAATAATTTTGATAATATTGAATATACCATTAAAAATGTGAACAAATTTTAGTATTTGAAAGGACCAATAAAGACACAATGTAACAACAGTGCTACAAACACAATATGAACATGCTCTATGTTTATAATGAAATGTTGAGATGTAAAAATTGATGGATGCAATAAAATACAAATTCAATGTGAAGAAAAACAATTATCATCTGAATCTCCCCAACAAATGTTATTCCAATATTGTATGATGCCAATTTATATGTAAAACAAATATTGGAATTAAAATACTAAAAATTATGTAGCAGATGATTCTACTACATGTATGCAGCTGTTGTCTGTTGAAGCGTATGATAAACAAAAAATGTAAAAATAAACAAAAGGATTATTTTTCCATCTTAATTTTCAACCATTAACAACAAACTACCTATTCTCATACCAAAATAATAATATAATTATGTTTTCTGTTCAGAAAAGAATTAACGGGAATAATTTTCATAAAAAATTAGTGGTAACTAAACTGAAAAGAACAAAGGTCATAAATAATGTGATGTGCTTTATATATTTGTAAAGAATGAATTATATATTCATAATACTTGAGAAAAAAATTTGCAGGATAATGCAGGTAAAAATACTGCAGATAACTGAATCAACTTCCCACCAAAAGGGAGAACAAGAGAACACAACATAAAGATGGTCAATGCTACAGGGTTAACACATTAACCCTAAAGATCCATAGGTGCAAATGTTACCTTCACATGGACATATAAAAAAAAAGTTATCGGCATCATCTTTTGTTCCTCTGATACACATAAGACAGTTTATGTTGGAGAACCGACTCATAGCCCACTTTGGTACTCTTCAACCATGAGGATTAAACTCTTTTCACTCTTTTTTTTTAAAATCACTGGTCTCCTCTCCATTTCTTTCCTGCGTCCTGTCCCTATTCCCTCGTGCGCCTCTCTTGCTCTTTATCTCCCTTGCCACCCCTATCCTCTCCTTTACTCTTTTCATTTTCTGCATACCCTATGGGACACCTTTAATTTTTCATTCTTTGGTTCCTTTGGCCTAAATAAATCCTACCTGCCCTATTGACTATTAATCTTTAACCAGACTAAGTAAATCCTGGCCACCATCTTTTCCACCCTTTTTTTAGAGCTGACATCATGTTCTCTGGCTTGGATTTTTGTGTTTAATGTGTATAGTTTGTTTATGATAGCTGATGATGGCTTTTGCTAAAACGTAATCTGTCTCATCTTTCTCATAGTCTAGCTGCTCCATATCATTTTATATCTATTATATATAATAGTTTCCCAATAGAAACTGGGGTTAAACAAGGATGTATTTTATCGCCCTTGTTATTTGGAATTGTTATGGACTTCATAATGAAGAAATGCTGCACTGGTAATAAAGGCATCGAATGGATACAAGGAGACCATTTGGAGGACCTCGACTTTGCTGATGACATAGTTCTCATCAGCAGTCAGATAAAAACGATGCAGGAAAACACAAATGAACTATCATCAATAGCCAGCAAAATTGGGCTTGAGGTCAATCATGAAAAGACTAAAGTCATGAAAAGTTTAATTCCAACAAGTGACAAAATATACATGGAAAACAAACCAGTAGAAGAGATCGATCACTTTATCTATCTTGGAAGTCACATTGATCGAGAAGGGGATATGAGCAAAGAAATTAAAATCAGAATGGCTAAAGCAGCAATGTCTTTCAGAAGCCTTGAAAGGTTGTGGAAATCAAAACTCATCAGCACAAACACAAAACTTAGGCTATTCAAATCAAATGTACTAGCAACCCTTACGTATGCGTGTGAAAGCTGGAAAACAACAAGAGATATAGAAACAAAGTTGAACGCATTCGAAAATAAATGTCTAAGGAAAATACTTGGTATAGAATGGAACGAATTCAAAACAAACGAGGAAATTAGAGAAATCGCCAATCAACCACTAATATCTTCAGTAATAAAGAAAAGACGATGGTCATACGTTGGACATGTGATGAGAAGAGATAATAATCGAATAGCAAAGCAAGCCCTCATATGGGAAACAACAGGTAAAAGAAAAAGAGGAAGACCCAGGGAGACACTGAGAAGAACATTGATGAGAGAGGCAAGAGCAGCAGGAATCGGCTCCCTCAATGAGATAGAACTGCTTGCACAGAACAGAGACAGATGGCGAGATTTGATAAAATATCTTTAAAAGAAAACTGCTAGAACAAAAAATTCATATAGGAGAAGGTGTATCTTGGTCTACGTCCTATGGGCCGGTTACGGCTCGAAAGGTCAATAGATATATAATAACCTTACTTTGAAATGTGTTTGCCAAGCATATAGCACTTTATGTGTTACTGTGCTAATGTTAAAAATAGTTGAATACATGAGAGATGGCTTGTATGGTAAATTCAGGGACTTATATTTTGTAATCCACTTTAACATTTTACAATTAAATAATATCACTGCTGGTGAATTACAAATAGAAATAAACTGAAGTATATTGTTTGCCAATATAAATGCTGACAGCTTGTAAACAACAAAAATATGATAAGAAGATGAAAATAAGAGATATAATTATAGGACAATATGGCCAAAGAAATAATGCAATTAAAAAAAATAGAAGTTCCCACCACTCTCCTAATCTCACAAACTGACTTAGTTTACAGGGACAAAGGCACCAAAAAGCACATAAAATGTTCAGCAACTCAAAACTGAATGCTTGTGTCATGATCAGCTGATCAACATTTTACTCCACCTCCCTGCAAGACTCTGATCAAAGACTAACCAGCATGTCAAACAAGTAGGGATAGAGAGGGAAGACAACCTGGTACCCAAAAGTATCATGCTGGAGTCTGATGCACTGGGCAGAGAGATGTGCAGATAGGACATCATGTTGCAACCTACACAATGTATCCAAAACCATTTATCATTTTATGAATGGACGACAAATAGCAGTGTCTGCCACACGACTGCAGAAGATAAAAACATTATATAAATATGCTATAGTTAGTGTGTACCCCAGCAAGTTAATAATAGAATCTGAACAAGTAATCTTTCACAAGTATATTCAAAAATAGTGGTCAACATGCGTTGTGGCAACCTGCAAAATAAACACCAAAATTTTTCCAGTACCAACCCTCCCCCCATTTTTCAGTTAACAACGAGTATTCACATAATGCTCCATATATATGGACCGAAATGTTCGTGCATCTCTACATGAAGTACAGTGGAGCCTACCTATTAATACGCAATTCATTCCAGTATCTTGATCTACTGAAAATGAAGGTTTAACTTATAATTAAAGTTCAATTCCCAAACCATGAAGGCAGCTTCAACATTTTATAAACTTAAAGACAGAGAATGGACCAACCCCAAACTAACACTAATGACAAAGATTCAAATTTACCAAAGTTGTGTACTTAGTACACTTCTATCTTGTTCAGAAACTTGGACTACCTATACAGGACAGGAAAAAAAAATTAAGAAGCTTTAATGTGCATTATCTTCAAAAGATTATGAATATCAAATGCCAGGACAAATGAACTAAATTTAATGTCTCACAATGTGCCAAACTTCCATCCATCTTGGCAACACTTAAGAGTCGGAGACTAAGGAGGCTGGAGCATGTAGAAAGAATAATGGCAAACAATTGTACTCCCAAACAGATATTGTATGGTGAGCTTAGGGATGGAAAGAGACCAAAGGGCAGATCTTTCCTGAGATATAAGGATGTTTGCAGGGCTTCCTTGAGGGAATTCTCTATCAGTAAATGAAACTGGGAGGATTTGGCTGCAGATCATAGCACACGTAGAACAAAAATTAAAAAATGGCACAGTAACATTTGAGGCCACGTTGATATTAAATTCAGAAGTCAAAAGTCGTAGGAGAAAGGAGATGAGGCCAGGCGCTATGAATACATCTTTTTCATTCTGTGGTCCAATCTGTCTATCTAATGTTGACAGATTCAGCATCAATAGAAGCTGTTCAGCAAAAGAACATCCAGCTTAAGACACTAATATTTTATCAAGCTACTGACTTATAATAATTGCTTGCTACCAACTTTCACGAACATACATACATACAACTGCATTTTATTGTACCAAAGAGAAGAGACTGATTAGGTGGGTGGTGAAGAGAAAGGCTTTTATTGTTTGGAAGAGGAATCTTCAATAAAAGCATCATATAACCAATCAACTATCCAGGCATTTATTTTCTTTCCTGTTTCTTTGAATTAAAAAATGCTTCTAATTAAGATGTCTGGATTTGGGATCCTTTTTTTTTTTTTAATGACCTGTCCCATGTTATCAGTATTTTGCTATTTTTCAAAATGTTAAGCAAAACTCAATAAACAGGGTTTCTTTTCCCTTATAGAGAAATCATAAATAAAAATCCTAACGCAAGTCATTTACATGTTACATCTCATTATTGTGGACTGCTCCGTCAAGTCAACCGAAGTTTTCACTTTAGCGAATTTGCATCGTGTTTCGTTCATTGTAGGCTGCATTCACTAGAGTAATCGGGAATCTATGGGTGCAGCCATTGTTGTGTGGCTAGACCGGCCATACACTAATGTTGAAGGGCTAAATGACGGATCTTTGTTCATGACTTTCCAGCACTGGGGTGACTCTTGGAGTTTCAAGTTAGTCAGGAAGGATGTTGTCTAAATTCAAGAGGGCTACTATGAGATCTAGGGTAGACATGCTTGCTGCTTGCTTGCTTGCTGCGTTCGATGACTAAAAGAGTACACCTCTTCATCATCCGCCCTTAAAAGGGCGTTAAGTTGGCATGTCTGTGTTGTGGCTTGCGGTATAATTGTGATATTTACGCCTTTAGGTCCAACACATCCGATTTCAGCGTGACATTTTTGAGAACCAGGTTGTCTTCCTTCTTCGATTGGCCAGACTAAACAGGTTAGTCTGTCACCACGGAGAGGTGGAGCAGGGTCTGGATGGTTCTGGTTCACCGATCCTGGCACAAGTCATCAGCTGTGGGTTGCTGACAACTATCAGCTCTGGTGCTGTGATGTGCACCTTCGCCTGCGGGTAGACGTGATTTTATAATTTTGATATATGGTTTATAATTTCACAAATTCACATTGCGAGAAGATCTTACGGTCTGTTGTTTGATGTGCGATGGGGATAATCCGACGACGACTGCTACGATGGGGACTACAGCTGCCTTTCTTTGTTTGGGAGATGAGTTAGTAATTTGGATGATTCCACTGGCATGAGCGGTTGAGCAATTATGGATTTTAATTCGTTTGCAATCATACCGGGGCCTTCAATAACCATAACCATAACACATATTTGTACCCTAGAAAGCCATCAAAACACTAGAAATACACCAAAAGGAACTTTTAAAAAAATGGAATGAATCGCTACTACTTAAGTAAAAAAAAAACGATAGCTTGCTACACATTAATTACTACCGCTAAATTTCTATTTCATAAGTGGGGTGTGGGGATGAAAGTTTTTGGGACCTGAAATATTTTTATTTCATTAACAAGTCAAATGGTTTGGTCACAGAAATAATAAATTCCTCATGATTGAATCCCACCAATCAAACCATACACTGAAAACTGCAGTTTCTGAAAAGGATCAATTTATGAAATAGCAGACAACCCCATTTTTCCTCCACAACTTTCCTTGTTCTTTCTTGTTTGTTGTCTATATAACATCTGCACAAGAAATCCAGAAACCTGTATTAGACTAGTGACTATGTTGCTGAATTTATACAGAAAGAGAAAAACCAGCCTGTACTGGATATTACATGTAATTATGTATACAGTAAAATGGTTAATGTTTGTATTCAAAACATTGGGTAGGATGAAATATGAAAAGCAAATGAATATTTAGATACCATAATTATAATTTGGACTATAGATTACCTTTTAAAATAGCATGATATAATGATAAATATTTGCTGTATAGTTGATGGGATTACTGCACTTAGTAAGAATTGATTCCCTACAGTGAACAAAGTGCAACAATGGCTAACTATTAAGAAATCAACTTGAAAGGGTGCCTCCAATTATGAACAGCCCATAAACAGGTAAGCAAATATAAAATATATGAATCACTGTAAAACAATACACATGCACTCAATGATTATGTTGTTTATTTTTATGTCCAATGAATAGTTGTAATGCGATTTTTATTAAAATCTTCATCATCATCTTCCACCTTTCAACTCCCTGTGGAGTAAACACTTTCCAAGCGGTTCAGTTTCTTGACATTCCTATCATTCCATGTCTTCCCCATCATCTTCATTTCTGCTTCTGTCTTCTCCAAGAATATTTTGGTCCTCCTCTTTTGTCTTTTTCCTTTGGGGATTCCAAAAAAGGGCCTGTTGTGTAATAATCTTAGTTGGCTTCTGCAATGAGTGTCATATACATCGCCATCTTCTTCACTGTACCTCTTTATCCACTGGGTAATTATTAAAATAATGTCTAAACAATGTTATGTAAAAAGTAATAATTAAATGTTTACAGCTGTACCTATTTCATGGGAAAAAATTATGCATATTAAGTAGCACATTAAAGAAAAAAAATTAGCTGTACCAAGAAAACCAGATGATTCAAATGTGTGTGTGAGTGTATGGCACACAGTGAACCCCATGCACACAGTGGGAAACTGGATAAGCTAGATGGCAGCTTCCTTAAACCAGCGCTGCAAGCAAGTTACAAGTGAAATTTCTGTTTAACAAAGGTGTGAAACCTGCAGAGATTCATCATAGGATGAGAATTCACTACAGTAACAGGTATGTGAGCATGGATCTTCCTCTTTTTCTGTATCCTGATGTTTCCCATATAAGTGCCTGTTATGGAATTCTCTTGTTGTCTCTTCTCATCACATGTCAGACATATGACCATCTTTTTTACTTAATTGTAGATGAGATTTTTGGTTGCATGGCTATTTCTCTTATTTCAATATTAGTCTTGATTAGTCTTGAATTCATTCCATTGTACACAGAGTATTTTCTTAGCACTTGTTTTCAAAAGCGTTCAGATTTTTCTCAAAATCTTTTGATATTTTCCAGCTTTCACATGCATTGGTGTCTTGTAAAAATGTTTGAGCTAAATATTCCTAGTTTAGTACTTTTTTCATATTTTGTCTAGGTTTTAAAATTCACTGCTGCTTTTGCTATCCTGCTTGTGATCTTTCTGTGCCCCACCTTCTCTGATCAATATTACCACCAAGGTCCAATGATGACTGAGATATATACTACCTTCTGGAGTAGTTATTTTATTGTTATTTTTGTTTTATCCCAGGCTGATAGTCGCAATACAACAATTAAATGCTATGAAGAACACATGGCGCCCACCATAATACCAACAGGGCAGTAAAAAAACTACAGAGTCCATGTATCTTCTGATAGCATCATATGGTTGTGGATCATGGAGAGTTTTGCAAACAATAAAGAAAACTGGTTTATTTGAAACTAAAAGCTGCAGAAAAATCTTAGGATACTTTGGGTAATGAAAAAGAGAAATGAAAGCAATGAAAGACTTAAACATTAAAGATCATCATCATCAAGTACTGGGCCTGCTGGCGTAGGTGATCCATGTCTCTCCACAACTTTCGATCTCGACAGTTATTTATCATTTCTGTTGTTGACCTTCTGCCAAGCCATTCTCTTAAGCTGTCTGTTATTTTTTCTCTTTGCTTCCCTCTATCTCTTCGTCCCTCAATTTTTCCAGTTGTTACAATATATTCAAGTTGTTCTCTTCTCATTACATGGCCAAAAAATGATGATTGTCTCTTCCTAATATTGAAAATGAGCTCTGCTTTTGCTTTGAGCTTTCTCAGAACCTCTTCATTACTTTTCTTAGCTATCCGTGGTATTCTCAACATTCTTCTGTAAAACCACATTTCTACAAACTCCAGTGATTTTTTGTCTGTTGTCCTATTATCCATGATTCACATCCATATGTTAAGACTGGCTCTACATAACATTTAAGAACTGTTTTTCTTGTTTCGATTGTCAAAAATGGATTGCATAGCATCTTCCTCATTTTTTGGAAAGCTGCTTTTGCCTGAGCCATTCTGCATCTCACCTCTTTTGTACATCTTCCTTCTGAAGTTAACAAAGTTCTTTGCTGTCTACGTTTATGCTTTCTAAAATTTTGATTATTTCTTGGTGCTTTACTTTGTCAAATGCTCTTGTATAATCTATGAAATATAGGTATAGATCTGTTTTCACCTCTATGGCTCTATCTACTAAAGATCTTGTGATATATATGGCATTGCTCATTCCTTTACCTCCAACAAAACCACTGTTCATCGCTAATTTCTGGACTGATTTTGTTTCGCACTTTTCGCATGATGATTCTTAGTAGTATCTTAGTCATGTGACTCATAAGGCTTATTGTGCAATGATCATCGCATTCAATCGCACCCAAAGATTTCTTTGGTAGGGCTATGAATATTGATTTGAGCAGGTCGTCTTGTAAATATCCGCTGTTGTAGATATCATTCAATATTTGTGTTATTATTTCTATTCCAAAATCACCCATTGTAACAGAGTGATAACTCAGCTTAAGTTTCATAATACTCTCTATCACCATGGCATCAATCTCTTCTTTAGTTATGTTATCTGGTCCAGGAGCTTTTCCTGATTTCATATTGTGCAAGGCGCCTTCCACTTCTTCTGTGAGTATTTTATAGCAGACTCCTCTTAAATATCACAGACACTTATGACCGAGCTGACCTTAAATAGAACTTATGATTGACTTGAACAAGCTTGTTGGAACGACTTGGCGTTTGACCTCACCGCCTGGAGTTGCGTTGCAGGCATATAGATTGCCCGGTGGCGTCTTGCACCGGACAGCTCGTCTTGACCACGTATCAGCCTTGGACCGGGTGTGCTGGATTTGAATCGGAATTTTATAGCCGCTTATCTGCCTTCTGCTTGCCTGATGCTGAACTCATACATAGCCCGGACACCCACTTGTCCGTCTGTCGTGATCGTATACTCTTGTACTTCGCGTTGTTTCGGGGTGGTGACCACCTCTGCGTCTATGGGCCTGTGCTTGATGGCCCCTCCCAGTTTCCGTTCTTCACTAGGCACAGACAATTACAAATTACTTTCTAAGAAGTAGTCGAGGAACACCATGTAAAATACACATTCGAGGTTTAATTCTTGAAGATCAACCTCTCACAAGTTACACCATTACAACAACAGTATGCTTGTTAGCGGCCTTTCTCACGCTGCATGTTAATTACGAGGCGTACCTCAACTTGTCTGGGCTGTTATCTAAGGGCTGCAGTAGTACAGAACTGCAATACTCCCTTCAAGCCACCATGCATTTTGGTGACCTCATGTTGGACCAACTCCACTCAGTCGGACTCTCTTGATGACACTGCGCGGAATCTTCCCATTAGCTATCGGCCACTGGTGTGCGCCGATGAATCTCCCACTGTTGTCTGTTCGTGCCTGTAACAGCACTTATGGTATCGAGCATGAATTCGGCGATGGCTGTCTCGCCTACCTTCACCTGAATGATTCGTTGCTTCTGAATTCCATCCATAACTCATAATAGTACCTCAATGCTGAGCACATAAGTTGGCGATATCTGACTCGCTTAATCTCACTTACACTGTTTGTCGTTTCTGAGTTTCATAACTCCTTGTAGAGCACACTCGTTGTTGAGCATGTCTCGGCAAAAGCTGTCTCGCCCCTTGTCACCCAAATTGTTCGTTGCTTCTAAATTGCACAACTACATTACAAAATCATACTCCTTATGGAGCATGAATGCTGTGAGACTGTCTCGCCCACTGTCACTTAAATTGTTCGTTGCGTCTAACTTGCACAGGTACATTACAATAACCTACTTCTTACTGAGCATGAATGCTGTGAGACTGTCTCTCTCACTGTCACTTAGATTGTTCGTTGCGTCTAACTTACACAACTACATTACAAAATCAGTCTCCAGATTGAATTTACACCAACACATAACTCTACATAGCACTGTTCCAGAAGCAATGTCTGTTTCACGCAACGGCCATACACAACTAAACTGACTCTATCATCATGTTGTGTACCACGAACCATGCTCATGGTATCAGTTGTCAAAACAACAACTGTCTGCACTGAGCCCTTGTTCTATCTCGACTGACCTACTCACCTATCCTTTTCTTTAAAGTTTTTCCGTCCAACCAATCATACCCTGTTTTACATTTCTCTCTCGCTCCTAATTGCATCTTATCTTCCCCGTGAGACCCGATGTTTCTATCCTTCTTACCACTTATCACTTTTCCCCATGGACTCGATGATTCTATTTTAGTTAACCCTTCTTACTTTCCCCCTCGACTTCTATCCCTAACTCCCATCTTGTCTTACACTCTGCAATCACTGCTACAATTTCTGTTCCTTCTCCATTATCCTTAATACTTAACATTAAAGATAGCCAGCTTATGAACATATTACAGAGAAAATTTAACAATGCCTACTATGGCCACAGGAAAGACACAGTGGGCTAGAAAGAACCATAAACGAAGGTGTGGTTCCAGGCAAAAAAAGACAGGCAGACCAAAAAGAAGGTGGTTTGAAAACAACAAAATAAACACTTAACTTGACACAAGAAGTGGAAGAGTTGGCTAAAGACAGACTCTTTCAGATCAGTTGTGACGAGAGCAATATACTGCAAAGGACAAGAAACACTGTGAATGTTTTGGTTTTCCACAGAATGCACATTGTGTGCAAATGTATGTACATCTGGAAACATGCCATAGTGAGACATACTATGGAAATTTTAACTGCAGTCTCAGGACACAAAATGAGAAATTTTAATATGCTAATGTGCTACCCCAAACACTTTATTGCAATTTTTTTAAAAAGTTTAATAAATGAACAATATGTGCTTCTGAGTTTCTTATGTTTGTAATATCATAAATTCAATTAATAAATAATAATATATTTACAGTATTACTTATGACTTCTAGTTTTTAAAAAAATGTGACAATTCAGTTTGGCACGGTTTAATGTACATGTAAACTTGCATCTTTTCTGCAAATCGCAATAAATGGATCATCTACATTGCTTAAATTTAAGGAATGGAAAAATGACAAATGTATAATCTGAATTATGCACAAATACAGTATTTCAGAAAATTATTGTATTCAAATCATAGGACCACATGTTCTGCCCAAATTGTTCCAAGCTCTGTTGCCATCAAATATGGTAGAATTAGTTTCTGTTCCAGTTTGGTAGAATTATTTTTTTCCCCTCAGATATGAGTGAAGTAGTTTTTTTTCTTTTCTTTTTAAATATTAAGTTTTTAAAAAAAACAAAGTAAAGAGCCTCCCGTCACGCAAAGTGGTGTATAGGGAATATGGTGTTAGTGACCATAAATTTTACAGACCTTCCGCACATGAGTTTTGGGGTAATGTGGTCGGTATTACGCCCATGCCGCTTTACTATTCCAGAAAAAATCCGGTCCCCATTAAAGGCTGGGTGAACCCGGAAGCCGTCGGTTGGGATCAGACCCTACCCCCTGTCCTTTGTAGTCCAGTTCACTAACCACTGAGCTATCACTGCTCCAATATTAAGTTTAACTTAGTCTTAATGCCCTCAGTTCCCACCACCAAATGCATTCAACTTTGTTGTGGCACATAAAAGTTGTATAGACTACAACATCTGAAAATCTTGTATAAACAATGAACATCATGTATAAACCAGAATAATGTTATAAACTACTTATCTAAGTTGTACTAAAAAAAAAAAATACAAGATACTTTTAGCCTCAACAGATATTTTCTGGCTTTTCAATTTTAAAAGGTATCTCATTCTCCATTATACATGAATAGAGTCAAATCTGCATAAAATGTGTGTTACCATATACTTTTGACAATTAAAACAAGTGAAGGAATTTAAATGTCTAGGAAGTATGGTGGCAAACGATAATTTACAAGCAGTAGATGTCAACTCAATATGCAACAAAACTTGTTAAAACATCAAACAGACATTACAACTACTGTCCATCAAGAAAATAACGCTATAGTAAAACAGGTACACTACAGCACATTCTGCACTTCAAAGTTGTGCTACAAATGCCAGACTTAGTTGCTAGAGTCAGAACAATAGAAAAATAACCACCACTGAAATGAGATGTGTTACGTACCTCACAGGAAAGATCCAGAGACATAAGATCAGAAGTGAAGAGCTGAGGATAAAATGCTAGGAATAATTCCTACCATAGAATAGATAAAGAAATAACAGACAAAAAAGTTTGACCATATAATAAGTCAGAAAGATTAAAATATAACAGAGTGATTCTTCAAGAAACGCTAAGAGAATACCAAACTAAAGGGTCGACAACAAAAAGATATATTGATGGAATATTTTAAACACTAAGAAACACAGTTGAAGCCAAAGAGCAAAAGGTCAAAGACAATTATCTCCCCACAAATTTGAAAAGCAAATCTCTCTTCTCCTTAATATACGCCCATTAAATAGGTGAGGATGTGTTGTCACTAGATTATGGTCAAGCCATTATATCTGCACCATTAACCCTGACATGTCTGTCTTCAGTATGGGTAAGTTTTATTTAATAATTTTGGCCCAGGCAGTAGCCATTTTTGGCACACACTTTTTTTTAACATAACTACCAAGGGTTCTCTACGATGCTCAAGTACATGTGGAACTTTCAGTTTTTTGCTGCTTTCCAAGAGGGCTACTCATGGGACATTACTATCCAAAGATCGGGGGGGGGGGGGGGGGGGGGGGGGGGGGGGGGGGTAATGGAACAAGAAAACCACAGATTTGAAGTGAAAAATTCCCACTGACAACATTCAAGCCTAGTACCTTCAAGTATAGAAGCTAGACCACCCAGTTCCCTCACTGAAAGGCAAATGAGAAGGAAAGAAAAAGAAGAATGAAGCCCTAAACTAAGTGTGTTTAAATAGACACATACATCCAGAACAGAACAGAAACGAAAGAATACAAACAAGATCGAAAGCAAAAAAACATTATCTCTTCCTGTAGACAAACCAAATATCGCAGACAGATTAAATAATTTATGTAATTTATTTAATTTACTAAAAACAATATAGAATTGAGATTCTATTAAATTAAGATAGAAGATTTCATAACTGCTTAATTTAATAATTTTCTAAAGTTTATTATTAATAGTAATAAACTATCAAACAGCCCCAGTAACCTGAACCCGAGATGTCACCAGCATTGAGCCGACCAATGCCTTCTTTTGAACTTATAAAAATTGGAATTTAAAATTCACACAGAAGAATAAGAGCACCAGTCAGTGCTTAAGCTTTAAAAAGTTTCAAAAAAAAAATTAAATGATCACAGAAAATTCTAAAATGGAATGATAATACACATTTCCATATATGGCCACAGACATATGTAAACTCTAAATACATGACACAAAATTTAGCCTACACAAAGTATAAGTGATAAATCCTAGAGAATTCATACACAGACCACACGGTAACCAAGGCAGCCTTAAGAAACATTATCAATAACACAATCTGCACATGAAGACAGAAAACAAAATAAATGTGGGGGTTTGCATTGAACTGTAATAAAATTGAATGTTTAACATCAATTTTTAGATCACCAAAAACCTCTTCAAGGTTATTAATAATAATAATAATAATATAAGATAAGTATGTATCATTCTCAAAAGAACTGATGGGAATGTGTAAAGTCTACCTGACATTGAATTATGTAGAGATATGATGATCACATTTTTTTCAACACTATACTATGATTCTATTTACTAATTTTTTTTTAAAAGGTGACACAGCAGTGAATTACAAGTAACATAATCGTGTATAAATAACATCACTAATCTCCACATTGGCAGTATTATTATTTTTTTAAATAAACGAAATCTTACAAATAATGCTAAGATACATAACAGAACAGTGGTAATAAAATCAGTTTTATACAATGTTCACTTCTGAGGATAAATAAGACCAACTAAATTGGCAAAGATTGACCAAATTATTATATTTTAATAAATGTTTGGCTTTTAAAATGTTCATTCAGGGCACACTAAGATATATGGAACTGACAAAATACACATGTATATTGCACAGTAAACCATTTTTCTAAATAAACATTTCAGTCAACAGTTTAATTTGTAAAAAAAAAAAAAAAAAAAAACATGTATGAAAGCACCATAATATATCATCACAGAAGTATAAAATCTAACAAAAACATGTATGAAGGCACCATGTTATGATATCTCAGAAGTATAAAATCTAACAAAAACATGTATGAAAGCACCATGTTATATCTCAGAAGTATACAATCTAACATAAAACACAACTCTAAAGATACTATACTTTAATTTTAAGAAATTTACCTTTTTAAAAATCAACAGCATAGAGTTCTCATCCCAATACAATTTTTCACAGACGATACTTTTTACTCTATATCAAGCTGGATTATATATTGATTTGTTATTTCTCTGACAGCAATAATTGTAAAATATTAATCCCAAGATCCAATTGTTTGCAAAAGAATATTCATCCCACTCCCTAAGTAATAGCAATTTCTGGAATCATTGCTTTTTAAAATGCATAAATATCCTAATTAGTTCAAAACTAAATAGAAAAGCAGGTTTTGGTTGGACATGTTGAACTATAACTGCACTGTTCGACAGACTTGAAAGTTGCAACAATTATTTTATGAAGGCCAAAATGATGGAAAAACATCTGATTTGAATGGTCAGCAACTTATACATCAAAACAGAGGCTCCTGTCATGGTAATAGACTGAAAAAGCTGGCCAAGCAAGTAGAATAATAAGGAATAACAATTTGGTACCAAACAATGCACTCCCAAAAACATGTGTTGAACTACTGAAAGAAAGATCTACAGCTGTGCGATGTAAACCACAACACAGTATAAAAATGCCCATTATCACACTTTTTAAAAGAAAAAGTGCATGTAGTCTCAGTGCATGAATGTCCAAAAAAAAAAAAAAAAAAAAAAAAACACTAATTCAGACCGCAAATTCTCAAAAGAAAGTGAATTACCTTTGATTTTACAACTGTTGGAAACAAATTTATGCTATTAATGATTTTTAGCATTAATACCACTCATGAAACTAAGTAAACAAATAGAAAGGAGAAATGTACAAAAATCATCATCATTGAGTGCCGTCTCCGCAACGAAGGTTGGCTACCATGGAGCGCCATTCTGCTCTATCTCTTGCTTTGATGGTGCAGGTTGTCATCGGTTGATTTGTCCATCTTTTGATGTTACTCATCCATGTTAATCTTGGTCTGCCTCTGCCTCTTTTACCTTGTATTTTCCCCTCCAGGATTACTTTCAGTAGGCTGTTGTGTCTTTTAACATGGCCTAAGAATATCATTTGTCTTGTTCTAATTGTGTTCAGAAGTTCTCTTTTCATTTTTAGTTGTTTTAAGACTTCATCGTTTGTTTTCTTTTCCTTCCATCCAATTCTACCTATTCTTCTATATATATCCACATTTCAAAGGCTTCAATTCTCTGTTCTGTTTTCTTGTCTAATGTCCATGTTTCAGCACCATATAGGAATATTGAGAAGATGTAACATTTTGCTATTCTTAGTTTTAGCTCTGGTGTTATTTGTTTTGATGTTAGTATGTCCTTCATGACATTAAAATTACTTTTTGCCATTCCTATTCTTTTGTTTATTTCAGTTGTACATTTTCCATCACTGGTTATAGTATGTCCAAGGTAGTTAATAGTTCTGAACTGTCTCAAGATCTATTCCTTCAATTTTGATATCCACTTGTGGGTTTTGAGTATTTTCTTTGTTTATGATCATAGTTTTAGTCTTTTTGATATTCATATCTAGTCCATATTTTTTGCTTCTTGTGTTTATTTCATTAAGTAATTGTTGTAGGTCTTTAGGATTTTCTGCTAGTAGTACAGTATCGTCAGCATATCTTAGGTTATTGATTATCTTTCCATTAATTTGTAGGCCTGGCATCTCTAAAAATATCCACATAAATAACCCTGCATAACTAGGAGAAAACCAGTGAAAACCTTGAATGGATGTCACTCTGGACATGCTGAATAGCAAAAGCTGACTGTTGAGGAAGAAGCAATACTACTTTGATGGAGGGGGCAGCATGAGATATACAATGAATAAGCTTTTTGGGAACACACCGACTGCTGATGTCAGGACTACTGAGCTAGAACTAAGTTCCTACTACACTCATCATAGCCCTGGAAACAAGAACGACTATCCAGGCCAAGCATTTAGGCACTTAATAGGAAAGACAGACCATCACTCTAGAAATTTTGCACTATAGTCTGCTAAGCAACAACAAAAATTAAATAAATGTTCCTCCCATTAGCTATACGGGGAATATGTTGTTGCTCAACTTCAATATATTCCCTATCCACCACTCAAGACATCTCAGAACTAAATGAACCTGCCAGTCCACAAAAGTACTTCCTACCAAGGCACGGCCAGACTGTCATTTTCTGTTAAAACAGGCCACTCCAGACTTCTGAGCCACCTTCATCACGAAGAATAACACACTGACAAATGCCACTGACTGTGGAAGAGGGACAGAAAAACCTTCAGTTGAGCAACATTATGCTGAACTTTGGCATTAAACCTGGTTCAATGACACAGAATAACAACTAAAACTGTGGAGACAATATGAAGAGGTTTACTGTGAAATTCGTCCTGACAACATGGAGAAAGAATTCTTTGTAACAATTTTTTCTAATAACCAATACCATATTTTGGGACCCTGAATCCCTGTCACCTCTAAAAAATTTACCACTTGGAAATGAACCTGAAACTGAAATCAACAAGGTGAAGCAGCAATTATCAAGTAAATGCCATAAGCTTCTTAAAGCTTTGAGTACATTTGTCTCATTTTTTAGTTAAAATGATCATGTAAGCGCAAATCCTAATTTTCCAGTTTCACCACATCATTAGTTTTTATGCTAAAACCAAGGTAAAAAAAAAACAATTTATTCCGCTATCTAGTCTTGTGACACAAATTTTATAAACATATAATAATTTTTTTTTCCTCCTTGGCAACCGTACAGTGGGTGGGGCTTTTATTCTCCAGTCCCATAGAACAGCCCAGTACACATCAGAAATAAGAAAAAGCTAACTAGTTCGGTGTATATTTTAGAGCTGTACCATACAGAGCAATACAAATATTTCATTGAATATCAAATATGTTAGTGTAATTAACATTATAATTGAATCATCAAGATGGAGATCATTCTGTGCTTTGATCTTCTGACACATTATAATTTTTTTAAATATTCTATTTGGGAAAAGGGGGTGTTTATGATGTGAAGTAAAGATAGGAACAGAGATTCACAACTAATCAAAATCTAGCTCCACTGTTCCTCAGCATACCTTGTAAGTGATAAAACTATGTCAAGCGAGTAGGAATGAAAGATAAAAGGCAAATTCAGTCACCAAATAACATAGGCACCGAACCTACATTTTAAAAAAGATGAAAACCCACAAATATTGCAACTGACCATAAAACACTTTAAGGTCCTTTAAGGAAAAACAGATAGCAACAATGTAAATGAATGAATGCATATATATATACATACAAGCACTTACATACTATGGCTAAGTACATCCATTTTTTATTTTTATTTTAAAAAGAAAATAGTCTGATAATCTGTAAGACAGCTTCAGATTGTAATTTTATTTACTATTTTAGAATTAAATTACAATTTGTAACTGTGCAGTTACCAAGATATTTCTCTCCATAACACCATTTCAATTAAGAAAAAAAGATACACTACCTACTTTTAACAAAGGCTAAGTCCAAAATATGTTTGGGCACACATTGTAAATAATTAACAAAACATCAATACTGTACTGCAACACAGCCACACAGAAAAAAATAACATGATTACAATACTGAGAGTCTTTAGCATAGCTATTATAAATCATATTGTACAAATTAGACATTTCCTTGGCAACATCCAAAATTGGATTTGATAAGAATTTGTAATTTTTAAAATTTCATGCTTTGGTATCAAAATCAACTTTATTTTTAAAAAGTTATGTCCCTTTGAAATCATCTTCTTGTTTGCAGGAACATCATTTTACCCAATCTGCATTAGTATTTTCATCTCAAGTCTTACTACACAAAAGGTATCTCAAAACAATTCGGTACCTCAGTAGCACCATTGAGGGCAAAAAAATACGGCAATTTTAGAATGTTTGCAGGCACATGCCTGCTCTTTTCTGTTTTTCAATAGCCAAGTGTTCTTACATGTTAACCTTCAAAACAGGACCTATGTTTTACAATCCATCATCAATAAACAAAAATAGATACATCATGATTTTTTTTTAAATGGTACACATTGGGTTGAAACCAGGTATCTTAGAATTAGAGGTAAGTGCCTAAACCTTTGTGCTAGAGTGACTTCCATATAATATCAAATTACTAACTTGTTATCAGGTGCAAAAATCATGAAATACAACAAAATATCAAGGCCAATATAAAAGGAGGACAAATTTGCTGGAGAGAATCTGGCTAGAAGAATAAAATTTGCTGGAGAGAAACTGGCTAGGAGAAGAGAGTCTGAGCACTGCAAACAAAAGCAAGTATACACAGCACGCAGGACATGGCAAATTTTCACCATTATAATATTTCTGAATTTCATTTCACAATATCTTGACCAACAATGGACATTGTATTGAATTAAGAATGACAAAGAAATACAGCATATTATAAGCTTTAAGAACTTTTGCCTAAGAAGCCTTGTACCTTCAATCACAGAAAAAGAAACACAAAAGTCACTCTAATAAACAAAGAAAAAAAAACATTCACAATCAAGAACATCTCCAATATTTAAATATATTGTAATGTAAATATGTTTCTTGCAAGCTTATAAAAGTGTGAAAATAGAATGGCTCATGACAAACTTGGGGAGGGTAATAACAACAATGAATACCACTATCATATTATCTCCAAAAGCTGTCTGTGGCAACATTACTGTGAAATTTAATACTTGACCTCAAATTATTTGTTATGAGAGATCACTCATTTATTTACAATTAAGAAGAACTCAGGTTTTAAATTGAAGCCAAGAAAGTATGCCAGCAGATAGACAAGTGAAGTTATTTTGCCAGATTAAAAAATGTTTTGTTTTTCTTTCAGAGATATGCCAATTATGGAACTACTAGGCTGTGTTATTAGTTGTATGGTATGTAACTAACAGGATGTTTCAGCTGGGATCAGTGTCATACAAACAATAATATAAAAAAATTGTAAGATTGTATTTACCAAGAATGGTAAAAAGTTTATTATTGCACACTTAATGTCTTCATATTATTGAGCTTGTAACATTAATTTGAATTCAAATACAATTATCTAGACCACAAGTTACCACACTGAGACACGTACTACTTTAGCACATTCTAGCTTGAAAGCCTCCCTGAAAAGAAAAAAAAATATTGGAAAATGTTAATTTTGTATTCTAATAAAACTTAAATGTGCTGTTATTTATAACTGTTTTAAGCAAATGCACACTGATAGCTCTTATAGCTCGCTTGTTATGCACACACCAAGCTCATCCTAAGATGTTATGCTCCTACCTGATTGGGAATTTTCTAATGTGTTCCAATCTCAAGCCACAGCCTACTGAGTTGTATCAATTAATAAAATCATTAAGGGCCTTCAAGACATCATCCTGTACAAGTTAAATGCATCCGCAAGCTGGCAATTTCTTTATTTTCTCAAAAGCCACTGGAAGGCAGCAGCAATTTCATCATACTCAAACTATGGATTGTTGCAGAAAAAGTCCCTCTTGGTGTGAAACTCTATCTGGACTACTTGCCATGCAGCACAAACCCATCATTGTACGTAACAACCTCACATTTATTATAATGATCAGCTATTAACCTGCCATTGTACTAATCTATACTATCCACCAAGAGAGACTAAATTTTTGGTTATTTCTTTACCATGTGGGTGAGAATCCTTGACACCACAACTGCCTAATAGGAGCTATAATTCAAGGAGACATTTTTATAGTAATTGTGGCACAGTGACAAATATTGTGACTAATTCTATGTAATGTATTTACTGCTTCTTAATATGAGATTATGATACCTCACTGTGAGTTAATGTTAGCACAAAAAGTTCATAAAATTTGCTACCCGCAGGTGATGAGAATTTCTTCATGGCTTCCTGCCCCTTCTTTTTCCATTCTATGGTTAGTGAGATCCAATTTCTAGCCCTCTTGGATAATGGCAAAAAACAGGAGGTCAAATATTACATTCTGCACACGTTTAAAACCCTTGGTAGCTGGAAATAAAATATATCAGACAAAATAGGAAAAAAGATCTACCCAAAACTGTCAAAACGCATGATGATGAATTGAGAGCACCTCTGGAGTCAGAGAATATCTGCACTTGAAAACATGGTTGCCAGTATGAAAGTTGGGAAAAAGTGATATTAACACAAAATTCAGTCCCTCTGGATTTAATAGAAATTAGAGAGAAAATTGGTGTTTGGAAACAACAAACAATGTGGATAAATAATGCTTTTTCTTATCCATCGAGTATTATTATTTATCTGAGAATCATAAAAAAAACATACAGGCAACAAACAGCAGCCATAAGGGTTAGCAACCAAACAGGACAGGTCCAATATATAAAACAAGTAGTCAAACAAGGCTGTGTTATGTCGCCAGGTTTGTTTTCACTGTACAGCTAAAATATTATTGAGATCAATAGTAGACTAAAAAGGAATTGAATTTGCAATATGTGGAAGACAAAGTCTTAATAGCAGAGACAGAGAATAAACTACAAAAAATGATAGACATAATAATAAAAGAAAGCAAGAGGAAAGGTCTCAGTCTGAATAGTAAGAAAACAAGTAATGGTTATATTGAAGAAACAATCATCACCATTATGCAGCATAAAAAAAAAAACAGGACAAATCTGAAACAAGTGCAGCACGTCAAATACTTGAGCACAATAATAACACCAGATGGAAGATGCATTTGATTATTTTTTTTTAATGAATCTGGAGCAATATCATCATCAACAAGTACTGAGCCTGCTGGCGTAGGTGATCGTATCTCTCCACAACTTTTGATTGACAGTTATTTATCATTTCTGTTGTTGACCTGCCAAGCCATTCTCATTTTTTAGCCAAAAAAATTATGATTGTTTTATTTTGCAATTAAGACTGTATCATCAGCATACCTTAGACTATTTATATTATGACCTCCTATTGTTATTTCAGAGCATGCCCCTTATGGATCTTCATGCCCATTAAAATAATATTATAAATATTAAATAAATCTGGTGACAGCACACAACCTTGCCTAACACCCTGTTTTATTTGTTGAAATATTCCCAATTGATTTCCAGTTCTTAGGGCCGCTGTTTGTTGCCTGTATATGTTCTTTATTATTCTTAGATCTTTACTGTCTACATTTATGCCTTCAAAATTTTGATTGCTGTGTCAAATGGTTTTGCCTTCATTTTTAATAGTATAATCCTATCATTGTATGTCCAGTGGGTATTTATATAATTTTGTACCCCCTTTTATTAGTATGCCTACCCCTCTTTGATGATCTGTTGTGTTACCTGAATATATAAATGTATATTTATCATCTTGTATGTATCCACTTTCCTTCCATAAATATACTAACAGAAAAATTTATTTTCAATTTCCAGAAAAAATATACTAACAACAAAACAAATAACAGCAGGGCTGAAACTAAGAATAGCAAAATGTTACATCTTCCCAATATTCCTGTATGGTGCAGAAACATGGACATTAGACAAGAAAAAAGAATAGAAAATTGAAGCCTGTGACCTCCTATTGTTATCACAGAGCATGCCCCTTAAAATAATCTCATTATAAATATTAAATAAATCTGGTGACAGCACACAACCTTGCCTAACACCCTGTTTTATTTGTTGAAACATTCCCAATTGATTTCCAGTTCTTAGGGCCGCTGTTTATTGCCAGTACATGTTCTTTATTATTCTTAGATCTTTGCTGTCAACATTTATGCATTCTAAAATTTGATTGCTATGTCAATGGCTTTGCCTTCATTTTTAATAATATAATATTCATTGTATGTCCAGTGGGTATTTATATATTTTTGTAGCTCTCGTTTTATTAGTATGCCTACCCCTCTTTGATGTTCTGTTGTGTTACCTGAATATATAATTGTATATTTATCATCCCACTGCCTTGTGGGTGAGACTTTTAGTCAAAGGCTAGCGGAGCCAACCATAAACAAACCGACAGAAGGCAACAGAAAACCACCGTCATAACGTCTTTATACAATCATGAATCGCCACAATAATGTCATAATATAAATAATCTAAGATATGCTGATGATACAGTATTAATCGCTAAGAGTGAAAATGAGTTACAAGAAATGTTGGACATTATAGTGAAAGAAAGCAAAAATAAAGGACTCAGCCTTAATAGCAAAAAGACAGAAGTAATGGTAACAAAAAAGAAAAAGACATCACCTCAGTGCAAAATAAAAACAAGTGGAACAATATTAAGACAGGTAAATGAATTTAAATATTTGGGAACTTTGTTAACCTCAGATGGAAGATGTACAAAAGAGGTGAGATGCAGAATGGCTCAGGCAAAAGCAGCTTTCCAGAAAATGAGGAAGATACTATGTAATCCATTTTTGACAATAGAAACAAGAAAAAGAGTTCTTAAATGTTATGTAGAGCCAGTCTTACATATGGATGTGAATCATGGACAATAGGACAACAGACAAGAAAATCACTGGAGTCTGTAGAAATGTGGTTTTACAGAAGAATGTTGAGAACACCATGGACAGCTAAGAGTAATGAAAATGTTCTGAAAGAGGTCAAAGCAAAAAGAGAGCTAATTTCCAATATTAGGAGGAAACAAACATAATTTTTTGACCATGTAATGAGAAAAGAACAACTTGAATATATTGTAACAACTGGAAAAATTGAGGGACGAAGAGATAGAGGGAAGCAAAGAGAAAAAATAACAGACAGCTTAAGAGAATGGCTTGGCAGAAGGTCAACAATTGAAATGATAAATAACTGTCGAGATCGAAAGTCCTTCCATAAATATACTAACAGAAAGATTTATTTTCAATTTCCAGAAAAATATACTAACAACAAAACAAATAACAGCAGGGCTGAAACTAAGAATAGCAAAATGTTACATCTTCCCAATATTCCTGTATGGTGCAGAAACATGGGCATTAGACAAGAAAACAGAACAGAAAATTGAAGCCTTTGAATTGTGGATTTACAGAAGAATGGGTATAATTGGATGGAAAGAAAAGAAAACGAAGTTTTAAAACAACAAAAAATAAAAAGATAACTACTAAATACAATTAAGACAAGACAAATGAAATTTTTGGGACACGTTAAAAGACACAACTGCCTACTAAAAGTAATGTTGGAAGGGAAAATACAAGGTAAAAGAGGCAGACCAAGACTAACATGGACGAGTAACATAAAAAGATGGACAAGTCAATCTTTGACAACTGCACCATCAAGGCAAGAGATAGAGTGGAATGGCTATCCATGGTAGGCAACCTTCGTTGCGGAGACAGCACTTGATGATGATGAAAATTGTTATTATTTTTTGGTGCTTTACTTTGTCAAATGCTTCCTATAATCTATGAAACTTAGGTATAGATCTGTTTTCCCCTCTATGGCTCTTTTTACTAAAGATCTTATGATGTATATGGGCATTGCTCGTTCCTTTACCTCTAACAAAATCACACTTTTCATCACTAATTTCTGGACTGATTTGTTTCGCAATCTCCGAAGCAATATACAAACTCAGAAACAAAAAAGCCCTTTGAAAAGAAATCCCAAATAAGATAAGTATATGAAATTAAAAGCTAAGAACAAACTCCTTGAAATCATAAACCAATCCTGGAACACTGGCAAAGTTCCAGATAAGTGGAAAGAAAATATGATCCACCCAATTAAATAGAAGGGAAAAGACCCACTAAAATATCCAGCTACCACTCCTTCGACCTCCTAAGCAAAGTGATAGGAAAACGGTGAGTGTATGCTACTGAAACATCCTGAGAATAAGCAACAACTGCCAATCAGTATTTAGGACCAAGTCATACACAAAGCAAAGAAAATGCATTTCAAGCAAAGAAGTAAGTATGTGCAGTCTTTGTTGACCTGACAAAGGTGTTGACAATGAGTGGAAAGAGGGACTGCTACTAAAAATAAAAACCAGCAAAGTTGAAGGATGTACTACTGGAAATAAAAAAAATTCCCCAGTACTGCACTGCAAGAGTAAAACTGGATTTGGCTGTTTGAAAGGCATTGAAACAGCTGCTCACAGCAAGAACTCAGATGCCATGAACTCAACAAAATATGCGAGTGGACCATAGATTGTGGGGTAAAAATAAACACAACAAAAGTAGGCCAACAAGACTTGTTTCGCCCATTCACAAACCTCGAAACAAACCAGCCTACAACTAGAGGGAAAAGAACTCCCACGTGATGAAAAACTCACATATCTAAGCATGAAACATGACAAACAACTTGTACTTAGAGGAAGCACAGAGGAAAGCAAGTAACTCAGAAACTAACACTTAACAAACCGGAGAGCCGACAGCAGGATTCTCAAATATATATATATATATATTGATGGTCAGGCCTGCTCTAGAATACAGTATGACAACATGGGTTACTGCCTCAAAGAGCAACATTGACAGTTTAATAAAAACTCAACCCTCAGGCTCATCACAAGAACCATGAAAACCATCACAATCCAAACCCTAGAGAAACACGTAAATATGATCTTTGGATGATAGTAAAGAGGAGCAAGTTCTCATACAAAGTCTTAAACCATCCAGCTCACTCAAATATTCAAGACCCAATCTCCACTAGATGCATAACAGGTCTGAAATCATCCTCCCTAGTACACCCACATTGATGGAAATTGTGCAAAACTACAAAGATGAGGAAGACTTGCTAAAAGGAATCAATGTAATAAAATAACATCAACAAAATAGACAGCATTAACTCTCTAAGAAAATGAAAAAAATTAGCTTAGGTACTTTCACAAAAATTTAAAAATAAAATTATTTAATATAATATCTAGATAGCCCTTGATGATAAAAATCCAAAAGTACCCATTCATGTCTGGATTTCAATTATTTAAAAAAAATTATGAACTTTTGAAATTTTGAATGATTGTGTCAAATCAGCTGTCAAAACATATAATACAAAACGAAAGTACATTATTAAGGTCATGCCCCTGCCATTTGGGGACAGGACCTCAGTGACAAAAATGAGGCATAAGCTAACTGCAGTGTGTAATAAAAAATGATGAGGTCATTTAATTGTCGGCAGCAAATATCACCTGATCTAAACACCAAATCTAAATACCCATTCCATTTTACCATAGCAATTTCTGATTTCTGCTAAATTCCACACACTAACCGCTCTGGCCGATTTTGCACGTCATTTTAAATGGCTCAGTGAGAATACATTTTAATTTTATGTCGATGGGTGCAGTTCGTGATAGCAAGAATTTGGCAAGGGACTTCACCTTGAAATTGACCACACATATGTAAAAATAGATGCTGAGTCCAAATATTCATTCCAAATTACCTTAGCGATCTTCTTCTTCTTTCTTTCCTCATTTGCCTTACATCGTCGAGAGGGGATATAATTTGCGATCTTTTGCTTTTCTTTTCTGGTGCTGTTATGTTTCCTAGTGCTTTTAATATTCCATCAATCTATCTTTTTCATGGTCGACCTTTGGGTCTGGTGTTCTCACATTTATTAAGGGCTCGTTGTGATCACACTGCCTTGTCACATGGCCCCACCATTTTATCTGTTGTTTCTTTATATATTATTTAGCGGGTACTATTCCTATCTTTTTTCTCAGCTCATCATTTCCGATCTTGTCTCTCAGGCTGTTTCCTGTCATTCATCTAACACATCTCATCTCAGTAGAGATTATTGTTCTCACTGTTCTTGCATCTAGGGTCCAGGACTGGCATTGGTAGCACAATCACTGTCTTTTTCCATGTTGCTGCATGGTACATAGATTTGTATGTAGTTGTTTTTTTATTGTCTTCTAGTAGTCTGATTGTGATAATTCCTTCTGAGTGGTTTTTTATTTCTACAATGTTCTTTGGGTGTTCTGGGTCGATGATAAAACCTACATGTGTTGCTCTTTCTGTGTTGTCGACTCCTGAGAATATTATAGTGTAGTTCTTGTGTGTTTTCTTTATCTGTTGTCCTTTTACTCTGATGTCCACTAATCTTAGTAATTATTTTCCTTTTTATCATTTCTTCTACAAGTTCAACTTCTTTATTTTTTTTTCAGCATATATTGATGGCTGGTACTCTATATTTATCTATCTCCATTTTCTGTGATTTCTCTGAGCATAAATGTGTATCCCTTACCAACCTGCTGAGTCAGTCGTAAGTTAAGGGCGTAACTTAAAATAATATGTTGGGGGTTTAGCCCTGTGATATTTCCCCCACGTGTTTGATCGATAAGGTCTCACGTGTGACCTTTTATGATCTTGCGACCTTTTATGATCTAACTAAACACATTTTTAGATGTTTACATTTAAAAGTACTTATCTGATCTTATCCTCCTCCTTGAATAGAAAACTTTACACAACTTTTTAATTGTTAACATTGGAAACACTTTTTCAATCACTTTAATCACATAATCTACACTCCATAATTAAAACAGCTGTCATCTTGGTCAACCAGAAAACAAAACTAATTAAATGTAGGTGCAAAATGAAGAAAATCGACTGACTAAGCAGAAAATATTGAATTAAAAGAAAAAAAATGTATGGGAATTCTCATGCTGTCACCATTTTTATAATGGAGAATGAACCTTGATTGAAAACCATTTCTGGTATTCCCATAACCATATGATATCGAGGTTGAATGGAGTCATCATCAAGTACCATGCATGCTGGCGTAGGCAATCATGTCTCTCCACAACTTTCAATCTCTGCAGTTATTTATCATTTCTGTTGTTGACCTTCTGCCAAGCCATTCTCTTAAGCTATCTGGTATCTTTTCTCTTTGCTTCCATCTATCGCTTTGTCCCTCAATTTTCCCACTTGTCACGATATATTTCAGCTGTTCCCTTCTCATTTTATGACCCCAAAAAATGATGATACTTTTTTCCTAATGTTGGAAATTAGCTCTCTTTTTGCTTTGGCCTCTTACAGAACATTTTCATTACTCTTCATAGCTGTCCATGGTATTCTCAACATTCTTCTGTAAAACCACATTTTTACAGACTCCAGTGATTTTCTTGTCTGTTGTCCTATTGTCCATGATTCACATCCATATGTTAAGACTGGCTCTACATAACATTTACGAACTCTTTTCTTGTTTCTATTGTCAAAAATGGATTACATAGTATCTTCCTCATTTTCTGAAAGCTGCTTTTGCCTGAGCCATTCTGCATATCACCTCTTTTGTACATCTACTATCTGAATGGAGTACCCGGATGTAAAAGTTGCATAATGTAAGATGTGAAAATACCTAATTTGCTGAAGAAATTATTCACAAAAATTACAACCCTAAAATGCAGACAAATGTCTACACAGATGGAACAGTTGAAGAAACTATAAAAATGCCATATTTAAATTTGTACACTGATGGGAAAATCAGGACAACGGCCTTCCCAACTGGTAGAATCTCATCAACATCAAAGGGCAAGAAAAACTACAACCATAACCCAGTGTCTGCCATTATATTGTGGAATTGGCAGAAATGAGAAAGCAGTGCACTATCGAAAACAGGCAGCAAAATGGAACAGTTCTGACATCATGGCATGTGGCCTACAGAGATATGAAAATCATCATATGCAACAAATACCCCCAGGTGGAAAGAAAGCTGCATACTAGCAACTACAATGACCCCATGCAACAACTGCAGAGATTCCATCAGACCATCATTCTTTGTCTGAGAACGAGTCATTGTAACTCCAAAGTCATCTATCGATTCAAATTGTCCTACAAAAGTGAATGCCCTACATGGATACACTCAGCCAAATATAGCAAGAGGGTGCTGAATTAAGGCAGAGACTCTGGGGCAGACGTTAAGAACTGTCAGCACGATCATGTTAAGATCTGTCAGCACGATCATGTTAAGATCTGTCAGCACGATCATGTTAAGATCTGTCAGCACGATCATGTTAAGATCTGTCAGCACGATCATGTTAAGATCTGTCAGCACGATCATGTTAAGATCTGTCAGCACGATCATGTTAAGATCTGTCAGCGCGATCATGTTAAGATCTGTCAGCACGATCATGTTAAAAACTGTCAGCACGATCATTTTAATAACTGTCAGCACGATCATGTTAAGAACTGTCAGCATGATCATGTTAAGAACTGTCAGCACGATCGTGAAAACAGGACTGCAGATCTTACATGATAACTAAAGACCAGATGGAAGGCCTCCTCTTCTGGGTGGGTGCAATAGGTGGAACTGTTGCATCAGTTTAAAAATGCCCCACATATCCTTGCCTAGTAATTGCCACTAGGTGAAGGGAAGGCTATATCAGAACATGGCAAACAGAAGAACAGACAGAAACCATGGCAGGGTTGGCTCAACAGCCCAGGCCAACATCCATCCCATGAGAAGGAAACTCCTACGTCAAACCAAAATCCAGCCTGCTAAAGATAGTGTGTCAGACTTGGAGCAGGTTTAGAAGAAAAACCAGCATGCACACACACAGGGAGAGTACTGACCATGTGACCAAATCATATTTCATGATGATGTTACCACCTCTCCATCATGAAACAGGACAAAGTTTCCATGATCAAATGACTTGAACATTGAAAGAGAAAAATTCTGAGATTTTGGTTTGACCATCTGGTCAGAAAGAAATGGAACCATCCTGCAGCTCATACACATTCACCCAAAATGTTACAAGAAAAGGTGAAAAGGTTACATTCAAAGCCAGTAATTAAATACAAAATGACAACAACTTAAGCTACGCAACTAGTTATGTCCAGAAAGCTACAAGTACCCCATCTCTGAAAGACCCCATAGTGCAAGCAATAGAACAAATGAAAAGGAAGTTTTGCTCATATATATGACACTATAATTGTTGATCAAGAGAGCACAATTACTATCATGTCACTACTGATGTAAGGAAATTTTAAAATAAAGAAACATACCAAGACTTCTGTGTACTACTGGCTGCTGTCTTCAATACCGGAATTCTTGAAACAATCACAGATGTGTTCTTTGCAATCAGTTCATCATTTTTCTTGTAAACTAAATGAGCAATTACAAAAATGTGTAAAAATTAATGTGTTACAATCTCTCGCACACAAATTTCCTAACATAATTCAGTGAACAAATTATTTTATAAATCACTGCAAATACACATTGTGCTCAAAACATCAACAAAGTCTACTATGTAACTGTTGCTTCCTTAATATGCTTGATAGCCCTATCAGCACTTACCACATCATTCACATTTCTGAGTTCTGTCATACCTTTTGTCAACATCTTGAACAACACCTCAAGCAAATACACTAACACACTATTATATACATACCACTAACGGTTTATACCACATGACTGCATAATATTAATTCTTCCACTCCTTGAAAAACTAATATATAATAATCACACTTCACTAGTTATCTTTTCTAATGGCTAACATGCTATAAGAATCTAACAGTAATATTTCACAACTACAGCTAAAAATTACACACAAGTCAGTTGTGGACTCTAATATACTAGATCTAACTCTCAATCTAAGAAATGTCCTTTCCTTCAGATCTTATCTATCTATATTAGTTGGTGGCATTTTAGCTCCTTTTACCTGTGTCTGTGTTGCGGAGTGTCCAGCAGCCCCCCGCCCTTTTTTTAGGGGCGGTGGGGCGCTATAGGGGAGTTTTGTGTAATTTCTGAGTGGTTTTTATATATCGACTACTTCTTGACTGTTGTAATATCATAACTTATTCTCTTCTATGCCTACATGCTCAATCCTTTTCTTTTAGCTCAAGTGTGCCTATGTTACTATGAAACCCTTTATTTTGAAGCCTTTTTTTTGTATAATTTGAATTTGAAGCCCTTTTTTTCTTCCTTCTTTCTCTTCACACTGCACCATCATTTAAATATCAATATCAAGACGTTTATACTAATTCATTGGCAGCCTTTTATTCATTCCGTTTCCTCAGCGAAGGTCATCTTTAACATCTATTCAGCACAATTATCAAGTTCAAACTCATTCTCTCCTCCTATACTAAATTGTACTAACCTATTCTACATTAGTGTTGCCGTCTACCCTACTTTGGTCCGTTCCCATCGAACGTCCCAGCCTACTCTACCTAATCCTAATTAACGGCTTTTATTTCTACTAGTCCATTCTTTGGTGATCTATCTCTAACTGCTCCATAGTGATCCAACTACTCTATAATGTTCTACTGCTCCATAGTGATCCAACTACTCTATAATGGTCTACTGTTCTATACCATTGCCAATCTCCAGCGGCATCTTAGTGTTCCTACTGCTCCGTAATGTTCCACTGCGCTATGTCGAACTGCCTATCCTTGCTGTCCATCCGTTCTCTAAGACCGCCAATCTCTAACTGCCGATCTTCGTTGTCTATGACTGTCCATCCGTTCTCTAAGATCGCCAATCTCCAACCGTACAACTACACATCCTCTATCTTCGGTTGCCAATCTCCAACTCTACGACTACACTAATGCTCCATAATGTTCCACTGTGCTATGTCGAACTGTTTATCTTTGTTGTCTACGACTGTCCATCCGTTCTCTAAGACCGCCAATCTCCAACCGTACGACTACACATCCTCTATCTTCGGCTGCCAATCTCCAACTGTCTTTCCTTCGTTGTTCCCTCGCAACTGTCTCTCTATCTCTACGTCATAAAATTCTCTCTTTCGTCATTTCTCCCTTAGTGTACATTGGTGTCTAATTTTCACTTCCCTATCTCTTGGTGTGCAATTCCCCGCTATACAATTAGCTATATATTCCCTGCTATACAATTATCCCCTAACGTGCTAGTCATTGCCACAAACAACGACCATTCACTTCTAGCTATACATTCCCTGCTATAACTACACATCTATACGCTCATTGATTTAAGTAATTACCTCTTTTCTTGTGGAATATTATAAGCCAAGTGCAATCTGCTCTTGAACTGCTACAGCTAGCCCCATTTTTTCTAGTACTAATGCAAGTTAAAAAATATTAACAGCTTAAATGGTAGCAGTTAAATGAGTTATTTTATCAAGATCTGATTTTTCAAGATTCATGTCTGAGCAGGAGGTCAATTATCTAAAGGAAAGTATTGACCCTCTGGACAAGATAGCCTTGGGTTTAAATTCTGTCATAACCTTCTTTATAATAAGGACATCAGGGTCTAACAGCTTAATTAATAATCTATTAATTGGACAACAAGTAAATAACTCGAGGCAAAACGGGCACTCTACAATAAAACCTGCATCCCAATGTTGTACTACCAATGCCAGTACTCTACCCTAAATGCAAGAACAATAAGAAAAATAACCTCTACTGAGGTTAAATCTGTTAGACGAATGATAGAAAACAGTCTAAGAGATACGATAAATGAAGAAGAACTGCGGAAAAAAAAGCTAGGAATGACCCCCCCCCCCCCCCCAGAATATGTAAAGAAACAACAGATAAAATGGCTTGGTCACATGACAAGGCAGAAAGATCAAAACACATCACAACGAGCCTTCAATAAATGTTGCAAGAGCACCAGGCCCAAGGGCTGACCATGAAAAAAAAACGGATTGACAGAATATTAAAAACACCATGAAACATAACAGCAGCAGAGGCGAACAGAAGAGCAAAAGACTGCAAATTATATTTCCCCTTGACACTGAAAGGCAAATGAGGAAGGAAAGAAGATTAATTGGACAAAAAACTTTTATATGGCATTTATTCCACATCTGGGGTCCTCCGGCAGGACTGACAGAGAACTGGAGGATAAAGATAAAGGCCACTCAATTAATTGGTCTAATCTGCATAAAACAATGAGAAAATATATCACAAAAACTTACCATCGCCTGTCTGTGCATTGGTAATTTCCAAATCAAACTCTCCTGGCTTCAATCGATTTTTCTGACCAATGGCTTTTTTTAAGTCTGACAAGGACAAGTGTAAGCCATCAAAGGTAACAGAATCATAACCAAGGCTACTTTTAAATTTGTAGTGTATACAAGACATCCTGGTTCATAAGTCTCTTACCAGCAGTAAAGAATCTGTTATGAAAATCAAAATAACGATTATCGTATTAATTTCATTTGGCAATGTTACATATAGCATAAATTCTAATCACCGACTCTAAACGCTAATTCACTGTTATATTAGCTCCCTTACTAGAACCATTATCTTCTGCCTAGAAAGAGCCACAAGCTAAAAAAAAATGATCATTAACTTCAGTAGTTAGCTCCACTGTTATGGATATGTAGGTTAATTGATTAAACGGAACAAAGTATACTATAGGTTTACCTTATAACTGATCAGCTAAGAAGGATGAATTTGTAGAAAGAGTGTATTATAAAGTTGTAAAGAGCTAAAGAAGAGGTTTTTATAGAACATTTTTATCATAAACGCTATTCTTCTGAAAATGTAAATACCACAATGTGAGAACATGTAGTTTTCCATAGTAAAATGAGTGTGAAAGGATTATACTTGAAAGAATTTAGAATTTAAAAACAATGCAATAAAGATATTAAGCAAATCAAACAAATCGGGAGAGATAAAGAAGTCCAACAACTTACGACTAAATCCCATCAGAGAATATATAGTTTGTGAAATATATGATAATATTAAATCCAAATAAAACTGCCAATACTAAAAAAGCAAATGGAAAGTGCCTGTGTGAGAAGATAGCATCAAGAAAAGAAAAAAATTCTGCCACTAGCTTTATAATAAAAACAAAGATAAATCAAAGTTGCTGATGCCCCACCATTCCAATAATGCTGATGACTTTCCAAAACTATAAGAAGCAAAAACAATCATTACATCACTAACAGTCTGAAAATTAGGAGGAACTGAAAATATACCAAGTTTTTTTTATTAAAACTAAATATGATAGAGAAACAGTGGTCAACATTCTCACTACAATATTCAATAAGAATCTTCCTTTGTGGACATCTGAGTTTCAGCTTTCTGAACATGAGTTTATCCTCTTTCAAACTATCCTTTACAGATGGAATATTAGGAACACTAGTAAACACAGAAGTGCAAATTCAGCTTCTTCATGGCTGGTCTCATTTACCCATGCAGAAGACAGTTGCGCCAGATACACATATACTGTGGCCTTGCCATAAACTAGCGATAGAGCACATCCACGTGCAAGATGAACAATAAAGGTAACAACAAAAACGCCATGCATATAATCATATTTCTAAAATGTGTGAAAAGTCATATAATGCAAACAACTGCATTTAACAGGACTGAAAAGGAACAAGAGATAAGAAAACAGAACAGAGAATTGAAGCGTTTGAAATGTGGATATATAGAAGAATAGGATGGAAGGAAAAGAAAACAAACAATGAAGTCTTAAAACAACTAAAAATGAAAAGAGAACTACTAAGCACAATTCAAACAAGACAAATGCGATTTTTGGGCCATGTTAAAAGACAACAGCCTACTAAAAGTAATCCTGGAGGGGAAAATACAAGGTAAAAGAGGAAGAGGCAGACGAAGACTAACATGGACGAGTACCATCGAAAGATGGACAAATCAGCCTATGACAACCTGAACCATCAAAGTCAAAGCAAGAGACAAAGCAGAATGGCACTCCATGGTAACCAACCTTCATTGCGGAAACGGCACTCTGAGAAAAGAACAACTGGAATATATTGTAACAACTGGAAAAATTGAGGAACGAAGAGATAGAGGGAAGCAAAGAGAAAAAATACCAGACAGCTTAAGAGAATGGCTTGGCAGAAGGTCAACAACAGAGATGATTAAATAAATAACTGTCGAGATCTAAAGTTGTGGAGAGACATGATCACCTATGCCATCAGGCCTGGTACTTTGATATTTTTCATGACATTAAAATTACTTGTTGCCATTCCTATTCTTTTGTTTATTTCAGTTTTACATTTTCCATCACTCACACTGTTTATTAAGTTTATAGTATGTCCATGGTTGTGATGGTAGTTGTAGCTTTGAACTGTCTCCATGTCTATTTCTTCAACTTTGATATCCACTTTTGTGGGTTTTGAGTATTATGTTTGTTTATAGTTTATGATAAAAGATTTAGTCTTTTTGATATTCATATCTAATCCATATTTTTTGCTTGTCATGTTTATTCCATTATGTAATTGTTGTAGATCTTTAGGACTTTCTGCTTGTAATACAGTTTCATCAGCATATCTTAGGTTATTGATTATCTTTCCATTAATGTTTAGGCCTGGCATCTCTCTCTGTGATGTCTTTAAAGATCCGCTTAGTGTATTACTGTATAATAAATAATAGATTGAACAAGCTTGGTGAGTGAATATATTGAATAGGTTTATAGGTGCATCCCTGTCTAAGTTAGGTACTTCGAATTCTCCATAGACGCCGTTACCGGTTATGACGTCACTTAAGTAAATATATGTGGCCAGGAGCCGTCTGAAAAAAATCCGAATTTTTACATCGTATATGCAAATCGTTTTCCGATGATGTTTTGGAAGCTATTTATACGAAACTTAAGTTGTTTCCTAACAATGAGAGTTCCGTTCGCCTATTTAAAAAGTCGGATGTGATCTAAAACGATTGTATTTGTCTTACAACGCATGTTCCAGCTACATACGATGGTCTCATCATATTTTCACCCGAAAAAAAGCATAATGCAGTAAAATAATATGGATATTTAGATTTAGCGTCCATTTTTACATAAGTGTGTGAAATTTCAAAATGATTCGTGTTAGGATGTTGCGGCAATCGCGAAAATTGATGCCCCTGCTCGCTCCATATAAATAACATGGCCGATCGGCGACTATTTCGAATGTTGAACTTTAATTCATTGCAGAAAAAAATCCTGCGAACGTAGGTTTAAATAATAAAGATAACCCGATTCTATAACCATTTCTACATATTTGTGGGAAATGTTAAATGGATATGATAGCCCCTATTGAAATTATCGGCATTTGAATAATCTCACCATTATCGAAAATTTTCCCCATTGGTAGCATGGCGGCGATCCAGCTAGGATCAAAGACTATGTCCACTGTTGGACTTAAGTCATTGCAGAAAAAAATCCTGCGAACGTAGGTTTAAATAATAAAGATAACCTGATTCTATAACCACTTCTACATATTTGTGGGAAATTTTAAATGGATATGATAGCCCCTTTTGAAATTATCGGCATTTGTTTTCCCCATTGATTAGTATGGCGGCGATCCAGCAGGGATCAAAGACTTATGTCCACTGTTGAACTTAAGTCATTGCAGAAAAAAATCCTGCGAACGTAGGTTTAAATAATAAAGATAACCTGATTCTATAACCACTTCTACATATTTGTGGGAAATTTTAAATGGATATGATAGCCCCTTTTGAAATTATCGGCATTTGAACGACCACACCATCATTATACAAAATTTCCGGTTTTCCCCCATGCTTGGTCTCTTCAACCATCATCAAGTGCCTCTAACTCAGACTCACTCAACGTTTTTTTTTGTTATTATAGTTATAAGTTAGTTATATTTAATTTAAAATGTAGTATTTCCAGTTGCCTAATATTAATAAATATTCCCAATTATTGAATTGAAAGTTTTTTTTTATTTATATACTGTAAATACATATATTTTTTTAATGAATAAAAAAAAATTAATAATAAAATTATACTTCTTATACATAGGGACTTCGATAAATTGAAACTGGTAACTTCAGGGAGTTATGAGAAGCCAAATTTGATTTTTTTTCTACATCGCTGCCATTTTCGGAAATTGGCCGAAATTGGCTAAGGGGCGCGCACTTTAACGCATTTCCCCGGATGTCACATGACTTGTGTTACTATTTATATATGTTAGGTGAAAGGTCAGGAAATACCCTACAGTTTGGTGAAAGAATTATTGAAATACACGCAGCCGTTTTCAAGATATTAGTGATTGAATGCATTATTTGAACAATTTTACTGATTTTCTCCATATTAAAACAGTAAATTTATTTATATCCATGACAAAACACAGATTTTTAAATTCAGCATCCATTTAAATATAAGCATGCTTACATTTTAAAGCGATCTGAATTTCATTGCACGTCCAAATAATAATTTAAAGGGAGCATCTCCATGGGTAGAAATCACGTCGCCCGCCATATTTGATAGTCAAAATCTCATGTCTCAGAATAGCTTTGCTTTTTTTAACAATATTTTTTTATTACTTAACTAACCATAAAAACAATAGTTTTGTCAAATTCATTTACCATTTGGATATGTGTGTGAAATTTGAAAATGATCACAGGAAGGTCATGGAAGTCTCATGGACAACTATCCAAACGGGTCCAATGATATTTTCTTCTATGTTCCTCTTATTCAATTTAAGTCAAAATTAATTCATTTAAAAATTAATAACTTTTTTCTAATTGTCGTACAGCCATAATTAAGGTATCATTGTTTAGCTTACATCAAGGGCTATCTAGCTAGCTTGTTTTAAATCACAACAGATTATTTCGAAATTTTTATCAAAGTACCTATTATACACATAAAATAACAATAATAATGATGTGACTTCTTTAGCAGAAATTCAGTATTATTTTTATGTGAATCATAGAAATTTATAATTATTTTTACATAAATTGCAGAGAATTACTGTTATTTTTGACGTAAATTCCTGAAAATTACCGTTACTTTGATATAAATCAATTTAAATGACTTATTTTTGACGCAAATAAAAAGTATTATTTTTTTTATTGTACACCAAATATGATTATTTTGAAAATGTACACCAAATGTAATGATAATAATTTTAATTTAATAAAAAAAAAATTTGGCTTCTTATTTAAAATTTGGCTTTTTTTTGCATGGCCAACCTGGCGCTATGGTTTTTTCTTCTTTGCATCATTTAACACAGAAATAATTCACTTAAAAAATCATAACTTTTTTTTCTAATTGTCGTACAAACATGATTCAGGTATCACTGTTTTACTCACTTCGAGGGCTATTTAGCTATCCTGGTTTCAATTATTAGAAATTATTTTGAAAAAAAAGCCAAAGTACCTATCTAAGTCTTACTCATTTTATATCAATAGGTGTAGATAGATACTTCGATATCTCAATAGACGCTGTTACCGGTTATGACGTCACTTAAGTAAACATATATGGCCAGGACCGTGTGCAAAAATCTCCGAATTTTTACATCGTATATGTAAATCGTTTTCCGATGATGTTTCCGGAAGCTATTTATACAAAACTTAAGTTGTTTCCTAACAATGAGAGTTCCGTCCGCCTATTTAAAAAGTCGGAAGTGATCTAAAACGATTGTATTTTGTCTTACAACGCATGTTCCAGCTACATACGACGGTCTCATCATATTTTCACCCGAAAAAAAGCATGATGCAGTAAAATAATATGGATATTTAGATTTAGCGTCCATTTTTACATAAGTGTGTGAAATTTCAAAATGATCCGTGTTAGGATGTTGCGGCAATCGCGAAAATTGATGCCCCTGCTCGCTCCATATAAATAACATGGCCGATCGGCGACTATTTCGAATGTTGAACTTTAATTCATTGCAGAAGAAAATCCTGCTAATGAAGCTTTAAATAACAAAGATAACCTGATTCTATAACCACTTCTACATATTTGTGGGAAATTTTAAATGGATATGTGGGCCCCTATTGAAATTATCGGCATTTGAATGATCTCACCATTATCGAAAATGTTCTCCATTGATGGCATGGCGGCGATCCAGCTGGGATCAAAGACTATGTACTGTTGAACTTTAAGTCATTGCAGGATAAAATCCTGCTAATGAAGCTTTAAATAACAAAGATAACCTGATTCTATAACCACTTCTACATATTTGTGGGAAATTTTAAATGGATATGTGGGCCCCTATTGAAATTATCGGCATTTGAATGATCTCACTATTATCGAAAATTTTCCCCATTGGTTAGCATGGCGGCGATCCAGCAGGGATCAAAGACTATGTCCACTGTTGAACTTTAAGTCATTGCAGAATAAAATCCTGCTAACGTAGGTTTAAATAACAAAGATAACCTGATTCTATAACCACTTCTACATATTTCTGGGAAATTTTAAATGGATCTGTCCCACCCTATTGAAATTATCGGCATTTGAACGACCACGCCATATTATACAAAATTTCCGGTTTTCCCCCATGCTTGGTCTCTTCAACCATCATCAAGTGCCTCTAACTCACTCGCTCAACGTTTTTTTTTAGTTATTATAGTTAGTTATATTTAATTTAAAATGTAGTATTTCCAGTTGCCTAATATTAATAAATATTCCCAATTATTGAATTGAAAGGTTTTTTTTATTTATATACTGTAAACACATATTTTTTTAATGAATAAAAAAAATTAATAATAAAATTATACTTCTTATACACATAAAATAAAAATAATAATGATGTGACTTCTTTAGCAGAAATTCAGTATTATTTTTATGTGAATCATATAAATTTATAATTATTCTTACATAAATTGCAGAGAATTACTGTTATTTTTGACGTAAATTCCTGAAAATTACCGTTACTTTGATATAAATCAATTTAAATGACTTATTTTTGACGCAAATCAAATAAAAAGTATTATTTTTTTTATTGTACACCAAATATAATGATTATTTTGAAAATGTACACCAAATGTAATGATAATAATTTTAATTTAATAAAAAAAAAATTGGCTTATTTAAAATTTGGCTTTTTTTGCATGGCCAAACTGGCGCTATGGTTTTTTCTTCTTTGCATCATTAAACACAGAAATAATTCACTTAAAAAATCGTAACTTTTTTTCTAATTGTCGTACAAACATGATTCAGGTATCATTGTTTTACTTACTTCGAGGGCTATTTAGCTACTATAGGTATTTCGATATCTCCATAGACGCCGTTACCGGTTATGACGTCACTTAAGTAAATATATGTGGCCAGGAGCCGTCTGAAAAAAATCCGAATTTTTACATCGTATATGCAAATCGTTTTCCGATGATGTTTCCGGAAGCTATTTATACGAAACTTAAGTTGTTTCCTAACAATGAGAGTTCCGTCCGCCTATTTAAAAAGTCGGAAGTGATCTAAAACGATTGTATTTTGTCTTACAACGCATGTTCCAGCTACATACGACGGTCTCATCATATTTTCACCCGAAAAAAAGCATGACGCAGTAAAATAATATGGATATTTAGATTTAGCGTCCATTTTTACATAAGTGTGTGAAATTTCAAAATGATTCGTGTTAGGATGTTGCGGCAATCGCGAAAATTGATGCCCCTGCTCGCTCCATATAAATAACATGGCCGATCGGCGACTATTTCGAATGTTGAACTTTAATTCATTGCAGAAAAAAATCCTGCGAACGTAGGTTTAAATAATAAAGATAACCTGATTCTATAACCACTTCTACATATTTGTGGGAAATTTTAAATGGATATGATAGCCCCTATTGAAATTATCGGCATTTGAATAATCTCACCATTATCGAAAATTTTCCCCATTGGTAGCATGGCGGCGATCCAGCTGGGATCAAAGACTATGTCCACTGTTGAACTTAAGTCATTGCAGAAAAAAATCCTGCGAACGTAGGTTTAAATAATAAAGATAACCTGATTCTATAACCACTTCTACATATTTGTGGGAAATTTTAAATGGATATGATAGCCCCTATTGAAATTATCGGCATTTGTTTTCCCCATTGATTAGCATGGCGGCGATCCAGCAGGGATCAAAGACTTATGTCCACTGTTGAACTTAAGTCATTGCAGAAAAAAATCCTGCGAACGTAGGTTTAAATAATAAAGATAACCTGATTCTATAACCACTTCTACATATTTGTGGGAAATTTTAAATGGATATGATAGCCCCTATTGAAATTATTGGCATTTGAACGACCACACCATCATTATACAAAATTTCCGGTTTTCCCCCATGCTTGGTCTCTTCAACCATCATCAAGTGCCTCTAACTCAGACTCACTCAACGTTTTTTTTTTTATTATAGTTATAAGTTAGTTATATTTAATTTAAAATGTAGTATTTCCAGTTGCCTAATATTAATAAATATTCCCAATTATTGAATTGAAAGTTTTTTTTTATTTATATACTGTATACATATATTTTTTTTAATGAATAAAAAAAAATTAATAATAAAATTATACTTATTATACACATAAAATAACAATAATAATGATGTGGCTTCTTTAGCAGAAATTCAGTATTATTTTTATGTGAATCATAGAAATTTATAATTATTCTTACATAAATTGCAGAGAATTACTGTTATTTTTGACGTAAATTCCTGAAAATTACCATTACTTTGATATAAATCAATTTAAATGACTTATTTTTGACGCAAATCAAATAAAAAGTATTATTTTTTTTTATTGTACACCAAATATAATGATTATTTTGAAAATGTACACCAAACGTAATGATAATAATTTTAATTTAATAAAAAAAAAAATTTGGCTTCTTATTTAAAATTTGGCTTTCTTTTTGCATGGCCAACCTGGCGCTATGGTTTTTTCTTCTTTGCATCATTTAACACAGAAATAATTCACTTAAAAAATCGTAACTTTTTTCTAATTGTCGTACAAACATGATTCAGGTATCACTGTTTTACTCACTTCGAGGGCTATTTAGCTATCCTGGTTTCAATTATTAGAAATTATTTTGAAAAAAAAGCCAAAGTACCTAGCTACTATACTGGTTTCAATTATTAGAAATTATTTTGAAAAAAAAGCCAAAGTACCTAGTGTAGAGATACCTTTGTTATATTTTATTATAATATATTGCTGTTTGCACCCTACTTGGTAAAGATTCCTAACATTCCATGTACACATTTGAAGATCTTTCTTCTGACATAAGTCATTATTATGTTTTGTCCTACGACGCCTGTTCTTGATGATGGTGATAGTGATAAAGAAAAAAAGTCGATTGCTCACTCGATTTTACAATTAAAAACTACTAAATTATTTTTCACACATTATCGCTATTTAATAGAAAATACTCACTAAGAAAGAACAATTTATAAAACTGCTCACCAAAATCTTGAACATCAAATCATAATAATATGAAGTAAGCAGAAGTGCAGAGTGTGGTTTGGTCTCCTTTCACAATATGGCTGTCGTCTTGCATCAAAGAATGACGTCGTTTACAACTTCCGCTTTCTGGTCAAAAAATGCAGAAATAAGTAAAGTAGCATAATCGCTTTGCATTATGGGTCGTCATCATCATCATCGGGTGTCATATCCTCTTCTATTCTTCTGCGATCATGGCTCATTCAGACTCAAGAGTAGTATTCGGGTCTTTCTTATGAAGGCAACTGTCTGTTTAAGTGATTCGTTTGCCCCGTATAGTTTCTCTTCCAGGGAGGTGGGTGTGGACCACATTGTCCATCTCAGGTCTGTGTACTGGGTGCAATCCTGTAAAACGTGTTTTGTTGTACAGTGGCATTGGCTGGTAGTACCTATTTTGAGTTGATTGAACATGTGGTTTCTCATTCTGTTGTGGCAGTGCGTAAAGCGAAGTATGATGACTTGATCTTGATAGTTGGATGTATCCGTCCCTCTCGTTATACTTTGGGTGTTCTCGTTTCCATTTTTCATGGTACTGGCCTTTGATGTGGATTTGGCTTCGTCATAGCTGACCAAATGGTTCTTCTTCTTTCTTCTTCTATCCTTCCTCCATTGCCGTTGGCGTCGAGGGGAGATACAATCTGCGATTCTTTGCTCTTCTGTTGGCCTCTTCTGGTGTTATCCCTCCTAGTGACTCTAGTATTCCCTTTATCCATCTCTTTCTCGGTCTTCCTCTTAATCTGGCGTTTTCGTAGCGTTTGTTTATGGCTCTTTGAGTCATTGTTAGTTCTTGTCTTGTTATGTGGCCGAACCAATTTATCTGTTGTTTCTTTATGTATTCGATGGATGGTTCAATATCGAGTTTCTTCCTCAGGTCGGTGTTTCTTACTCTGTCCCTTAAGATGTTTCCTGTCATTCTTCTGACACGTTTCATTTCGGTGGTCGTTATCTTTCTTATTGTTCTAGAGTTCAGCGTCCAATTCTGGCACTGATAACTCAGAGTTGGTAGAAAAATTGATTTGTATATTGCCCTTTTCCTTCCGTAGTTATTGCTTTGTTTTTCAATAGTGTTGATACTTGGCTTATAACTTGGCATGCTTTGTTACACTTTATATCTATCTCTGTCTCTTGGTTATTGTCTTATGTTAACGTGCTACCCAGATATTAAAAATTGTCTACCTGCTTCAGAGATGTATTATCTATTATGATGTTTAGTTTGTCTTTCTTTCTCGCTATTGCCATTACTTCGGTTTTGTTTATGTTGATCTTCATGTTGTATTGTTTGGTTCTCTTATGGTAATCAAATAGTTCTCTTGTGGTAATCTCCCTCCCTCTTTAGCTAATTTGTCTGCGCGTTCGTTTCCGTGTATATTACAGTGTGATGGTATTCACTGGATGACCACTCTCTGGAAGTTACTGCATAGTTGGTCAAGGGTTGCTCACAAATCATCTAGCTCACTGTTCCTTGTGGTTTTAGAGCTGTTAGGACTGACAGGGCATCAGTCAGTATCACCAAGTTCTTGTGCATGTTATTTACGAAATAAAAGGGTGTCATGTCAGGAGGTGCTGGCGATTGTGTCACCTCTGTCTCGTTACGTCTGTCTCTTAATGATGATTTCTCCCATGTTGTTAAACCATAGCCAGCTATAGATTTCCTAGGCCATCGGGCTGAGAGGAAAACCGCCAACTAGTGTTACGTTTTCAGCTTTGCGAGCAGGGGCGGTTGTGGGTAATGTGAAGTTAGCTGTTTACAGCTCATCATCATCATTGGGTGCCTTCTCCGCAACGAATGTTGGCTACCATGGAGCGCCATTCCACTCTGTCTCTTGCTTTGATGGTGCAGATTGTCATAGGCTGACTTGTCCATCTTTTGATGTTACTCGTCCATGTTAGTCTTGGTCTGCCTCTGCCTCTTTTACCTTGTATTTTCCCCTCTAATAGTACTTTTATTAGACTATTGTGTCTTTTAACATGACCAAAAAATGTCATTTGTCTTGCTCTAATTGTGTTTAGTAGTTCTTTTGTCACCCTTAGTCGTCCTAAAACTTCCTCGTTTGTTTTCTTTTCTTTCCATCCAATTCTACCTATTCTTCTGTAAATCCACATTTCAAAGGCCTCAATTTTCTGTTCTGTTTTCTGGGCTAATGTCCATGTTTCTGCACCATACAGGAATATTGAGAAGATGTAACATTTTGCTATTCTTAGTTTTAGCCCTGTTGTTATTTGTTTTGATGTTAGTATATTTTTCATGGCATTGAAATTACTTTTTGCCATACCTATTCTTTTATTTATTTCAGTTGTACATTTTCCATCACTGGTTATAGTATGTCCCAGGTAGTTGTAGTTCTGAACTGTCTCTAGATGTATTCCTTCAACTTGATATTTAATTGTAGGTCTTGAGAATTTCCTTTGTTTATGATCATAGTTTTAGTCTTTTTGATTATCATATCTAGTCCATATTTCTTGCTTGTCATGTTTATCACATTAAGCAATTGTTGTAGATCTTTAGGATTTTCCGCTAGTAGTACAGTTTACAGCTACAATAGTTAAAAATGTCACGCTAATTGGACAGTTTTCTGGTTTTATTTTCTGCCCGCAGGCCTTAGTAAATTTATAATGGATGTAGTTAAACTTTCTATTATCGTTTCTCATTGCCTTCCTATGTCTCTTTTTCCCTCAATGTTTCCTGTTGCCTAACAGATATAGGTAGGTCGGTAGGCAGGTTAGCTGGTCATATGAACAAAGAACTTTGACTTTCTCTGACAGAACTTAAAATATTTCTTTGCCATCTGGTCTTTCTTTGCACTTTCAAACTGTCTATGGCTTTCTCAAGATTCTGTAAAACCACAGTCCTGTATTCTACAGGTACTTCTTGTTTTACTATCATCAATTATTCACTTCCATATATAAGCGCTTTTAACCACCATCTCACTTAATGAAGAGATATAACCGAATCGGAAAGTCAGCTTCAGTATCTGGTAAACTTAAACATACAGCATGGACCAACACAAAACTAACATTCAGGACTAGGATTCTAATTTACAAAAGTTATGTGCTTAGTACACTTGTATATGGATCAGAAACTTGGACTACCTAGGCAGAGCAGAAGAAAAAAGTTAAACAATTTTCATGTGCGTTAACTTCGCAAGATAATGAACATCAAGTAGCAGGACAAAGTGAAGTAACCAACTCTAGTGTCTTGCGAGAGGGAAAGTCTGACACTGAATCAGGGCACATGGAGAACAACAATTTAGAAAAAAAAACGCCACAACATTCGAGGAAGTGATTATGTAAAAAAAAAAAATCATAAGACAAGAGGCGCGGGAGAAAGGAGATGAGACCAAGGACCACAAATGCATTATGTGGTCAGATCTGTATATCCAATATTTGTAGTTTAGGCCTCGAAAGAGGATGTTCAGTAAAACAGCATCCAGCATTAAATACTAATAAATATATGACCTCTATACCAATGGTTGCACAATGGCGCCCGCCGCGTGTTTTTCTTGGGGGCCGTAAAGTTCTGGTCTCATTTCAGCGAGGGACGTCATTTATTGAGATAATAAACGAAAGATTAAGAGAAAAGAAAAAGAAAGTTCAAAGCAAATGTTGACGTTTTTTTCCCCTTCCTAATGAACTGAAGCGGTAACCGTCGGCATCAAATGGTCACAGTAAAGCAGATTTAGCGCTTCAAATTAGCCTTGATTGTGTATTTTGAAAGGCATGAGTATAGGTGAACTCGAATTTTACATAAAAATAAGTGGTGGAATGGACTTAACTTGTTTCAGCAATTTTTGAAAAAGTCGGGTCTACGCATTTGTTGATGCCCAGTTGTGCCGATAGTTGTCAGTGATACGCAACTATCAAATTCTCCTCACAAATTAAAACTTTACTACAGTGTTTTGTTTAAGGTGACCATATTTTTGAAATCCCATTCCGGGATGGAATAATTTTACTTCAATTTTCCACCAATAAAATTACATTTCTTCTTGCTGTCATTTTCAAGTGAATAATACATACATTTTAAAACATCTAATAATATAGACCTACAATACGCTATCAGGATAATCAGGAGATAAAAAAAAAACAGTGATACTCACTTAAATCGAAGGTGAAACAGAGATGCTGTACTTTTCAGATGAGTGAATTTTCTGTAAAATGTCCTTCTTTGTATGCAGCATCTTATAAAATTCGACACATGTTCCCTCATAGTTAACTTTGGTGATCAACATGGCTTTTAAAGTTTCAACACCTAGTTGTGTTTTATCATTTGTCCACAAACTGTTCATCAGAGAAAACACTCGTTCTGTTGCAGCATTTGTTCCAGGTAGACACAAAAAGAACTCTGCCAACTTCAGAATATGTGAAACGGGCACATGATTGTTTCTGAAGTGGGAAGCTAGTTCAACCCAACGCTGCTGCCCTGGTAATGTTTTATTAAGACTCCACTCACGAATTTTTTGTGAAGTAACGAACTGTTTCATGTAGACATATTCGTCATACATTTCATTTTCTGGAAAGTCGACAGAAGACACTGTTTGACTTACTAATGATGAAGACTTCTCAATATCTTTCCAATTTGGTGTTCTGTTCAGCATTACTCAGCTGTAAGACTCTAGGTTTTGAAAATTATTTGCAGCCCATTTCTTCAAATAACTTAAAGCTGTTTCATAAAATGAAGAAACACTGGCGTTAAACTTTTTCACATCATCACGTGGAAATCCTTCCATTTCCAGCTTTTTAAGGATTATCTGAACTCTTGATGGCAAGAAGCCGTCTTCCAGCTTGGACTCCAAGATAGCTTTCAACCTATTGACGTTGTCAATGACTTCAAATACAGTGACCATCTGTCCCTCTACTTTCTGCACTGCTTCGTGGAAAGAGGATGCCTGACTGTGAACCAAAATAAGCCATGCCTCAGACAGTGGGTTTTCAAAGAATTCCTGTATAAAAACTGGCCATCTGTCTTGAGATTGAAAATATGATTTTAGAGGCAAGAACATGTAAAGAACCCTTTCAACAGCAGGCAAGAGCGCAAGTCACCTAGTTTGTGCATAACCTAAAATCATCTGGAAGTCTGTGTCGACAAACTGACAAAACTCCTTGAGACTTTCAACTCTAACTGTGTAAGATTTGAAGTACAGATAAATTTTTGCAATAGTCATTTCAACATCAACAGGCAATACGTCTGCAGCTGCTCGAACAGTGTTGTGGAAAATATGGCAAGCACACCCAACACCTATCAAACTATGTCCAAGGTTTTCTTTCAGTTTTGTGAAAACATTGTTCTGTCCTTTTCTTTCAGCGCCCCCAAAATTAGAATTTGTGTTGTCTGCACATAATCCAACTACTTCCAGTTCTAAACCTTTTTCAGTTAGACAGTCAATAAGAAAACTACTTACTATATCAGATGTTTCACCCGGCAATGACTTCAACTCTAATATTTTAACTTTCAGTCCCTTATTGCGATCAAAGTATCTGACAAGCAAAGGAAAAATCGTGATTTCTTTGTGGTTGGAGGCATCTGTCAGTATGGAGATAAATGTTACGTTTTCTAGGTCACATCTCAACTCGTTTAGAGCATGGGGTGTGAACACATTCCGAATAATAGCTTCTGTTTTCGTACGTGCACAAGCAAATTTTGGTTCTAAAGTTACCTGAAGCAATTTTGATGTGCAGTCCATAGATCTAAACGTGTGATTGTGCATCACTGTATGATATGCAAAGGCACCTTCTGTAGCAGCTAACTGTTCTTCTTTGTCACCAACCTGTTCAGCTAGTAAAAAATTTGTCAACGACGTGCTTGATGCAGCAGTAGCGCTGGCTCTCTTATGTTTATCACTATTTATGTGGCTCTATAGTAAACCCGGATGAACATATATTACATCTTACAGTGAAGTCTGATGACGATGTAGACTTTTTTATAAAAGGATATTCCTTTTGTAAATCTTGATTAAAACTACAATTACGCTTCGGTGCGATTTTTTGCGAAAGTGAAAGTGAAAGTTAGTAACACAACGAATATATACGAGATTTAAAACTAGGAGCGCATTCTACTGTTTTGATTGTAAACAAAATTGTCTACACAGAAACGGAATAATATTTTTTTAATTGAAGAAATGTACGCCGTATACCAAAATGGCAAAATTGGTAAACGTTTGTGTCACAAATTATTTTTTATCAAATCCGGGACAAAAGCTAAAAAATATGCCAAAATCGGGACAAAACCGGTACGGCAGCTAATCCGGGACAAAGGTTAAAAAAATGTCAAATTCCGGGACTGTCCCGGACAATCCGGGACGAATGGTCACCTTAAGGTACACAGCAAGTTACTGGTTCAGTGGTTTAATGCATGTAATCCAAAATGTGTTTGTGTCTCTATGCATTTATTGCTAGTTGTGTGTCTCTATGCATTTAGTGCTATAGTCCGTTCAGATTCGTTTGCCTAGACATTAATTTATTTTTTTCAAAAACTTATTGTTCATTTGCATTGATCTTTTGAAGTTAGGTTTAGAATACTAATGTCGCTATAAAAATATTTTTTTATCAAAGAAATGTGATCCAGTTTCAAAGATGCCTTATTTAACCTATATTAAAAAAAAGTTAATCGATATTATAAACACCGGCGGGATTATGTAGATGCTTACATCTCACAGCTGATTCTTTAACATATAGGCATGACCTTCACGGCTGAATGCGCACCGTCCTAAAATAGTTATGTTTCCACTATAAATTTTTATAAAGAAATGTTACATATGAAATTTCCCGTTTAGCACAAAATGACATTTTAGCCGAAACCGGAAATTATGTGACGTCAAAATCACGGCCGTAGACTCGAGTTCGAGTCATAATTCAGAGGCAAATCTCAATATTTACAGAAAGGAGGCGGCACTATCCATATTATCTTCTGCAAGTCTATGTGAGAATGAATATAAAGGCAAAATATTTTACTGAGCATAACATTGCTATAAAGATTTATCAATACTTCTGCAGAGAGCGTAAAAAGGGACATCTTTATTGTTCTTTATCAAACCCTGAGAAGAGAACAATGCATATTTTAGGTTTGTGTAAACGTTCATTTGATCGAATAGTTAAAGGAAGCGGATATTTATTGCCAACAAATGCAAGAAAGCAAGGAAGGAAAGAAACGTTAGACAGTTTTGATAAGGACCTAGTAAAAAGAGAAATCTGTCGAATGTTTGATATAAACGAAGAAGTGACACTTAGAAAGTTGAAGCTTTGGCTGAAAACTAACAACGACATTGAAATATCAAAAACTTCATTATGGAAAATATTAAGAAGTGCAGGCTTCACCTTTAGAAAGTATGCTGGTGGAAAAAACATTATTTGTGAGAAGCCACATCTAGTAGCTCTTAGAAGCAAGTATTTACGTGAAGTGAAGGAAATGCGCGAAAATGATTATGATATTGTTTATTTAGATGAAACTTGGATCAACGCTCATCATACAAATGAAAAGGAATGGCAGTTAGCAGATGGAAGTATTAAAAGATCAGTACCAAGCAGTAAAGGGCAACGTTTGATAGTTGCACATGCAGGTAGCAGACATAATGGGTTGTTGCAGAATGCTCATCTCGTTTTCATTTCAAAATCCATAGACAATAGAGACTACCACTCCGAAATGAATGGGCACATATTTAAAGACTGGATCGAGAAAAGTATCCTTCCAATATTAGATCGACCTTCTTGTCTGATAATGGACAATGCTTCATACCATAACGTAGTTAACGTAGAAGATAGAATCCCAACATCATCAAGTACAAAAGATGCAATCAAAACGTGGCTCATAAAAGAACACATACAAGTTAACGACAGCTACTTGAAACCCGAATTGCTTAGCCTTGTAAAACAGACACAACGTACAAAGATATTTAAAATAGACAAGTTAATTCAAGAACATGGCCATAGATGTTTGAGACTACCTCCATATCATGCACACTTAAATCCTATAGAACTAGTTTGGGCAAAAGTTAAAGGACACGTAGCATATACAAATAAAACTTTCAAATTATGCGATGTTGAGACACTTACAAATCAGGCTCTATCAAATATAAATAAAGACTACTGGGTAAAATGTGAGGATCATGTGTTACGACAAGAAGAGGAATATTGGAAAAAGGATGGTTTGTTGTTTGTTCAGCCGAAAGCAGTAATCGACCTATTTGACTCGTCTGATTCTGAATGATCATTACTCTGATTAAGTCTACAGATAAATAGTTTGATTTGCAAAATTTCCTAGTTGATTTGTTAAACAGTTTATTGTTCAAGACCACCCAAGCAATCAAAAATATGTTATAAGCAAACCAACAACCATTACTTTGAATGGAAGCCTGCTTGAGTCAGTACAGAAGTTCAGCTATCTTGGATCCACTATTACAGCCACACTTTCCTTAGATGAGGAACTAAATGTACGTATTTGAAAGCGACAACATTTGGGAAACTCACACCAAGAGCATGGAACTATATCAAATTGACTCTACGAACAAAAGTTCTATATATAATTTAAAATTTGTATACTTGCCACCAAGTAAAATTTTATGGACACGCCTATGGGTCATCGTTGCACTAGATTACTGTAAAACATTTTGATTAGGGTCAAAATAATAGTTACATGGGCAAAGATCAAAGGAATTCGCCGCTTTAAGAAAACCGTTATAGCTAGACATCGAGTAACACATATGTTCTCGTGACATGGACATTTTAACACCGTATGCCAAAAATCATGTGAAATCATCAAGAACTTTTTGAATTATAAATCATAACATCTCGGCAAACGAATCTGAACGGACTATAGTTGTGTGTCTCTATGCATTTAGTGCTATATAGTTGTGTGTCTCTATGCATTTAGTGCTAGTTGTGTGTCTCTATGCATTTAGTGCTAGTTGTGTGTCTCTATGCATTTAGTGCTAGTTGTGTGTCTTTATGCATTTAGTACTAGTTGTGTGTCTCTATGCATTTAGTGCTAGTTGTGTGTCTCTATGCGTTTAGTGCTAGTTGTGTGTCTCTATGCGTTTAGTGCTAGTTGTGTGTCTCTATGCGTTTAGTGCTATAGCTCGTTTCAAAACATATGCCCAACTTCAAAATGCTATTACTGTCTAACCGTTTGTTAAATACTTTTGAAATTTTCCAAATGTTATTAGAATGCAAAAGACCCTTTAAATGTATATTTAACAAATATCTTGCAGCGGCAGTTTTCTTAAAGCGGCGATATTTCTTTGATGTTTGTCAAAATTGTAAATTGTGAAGCCCTAAAGAATAGAAATTACCGTAGTTGCTGGTCTACGATTAATTTTCACTAGGTAAAGGCGTGGCCGTAATGGGGAAATAACTGGATAAAACAAAACACCAGGAGAATTATTGTCTGCTCAGTTCGAGGACGGACGATAATAATATCAAGGTATACCTGTATGTCCAATTTTCATAGTTGTGTGGTCCTGAAAAGGACCGTTTGTTGAAATAATTTAAGGTAATATAGGGGCCAACATTGTGGGGGCTATATACTTTCATTCTGAATCAGACGAGTCTAAAAGATTAATAACTGTTTGGGGTTGAACATTCCACAAACCATCATTTTTCCAATATTCCTCTTCCTGTTTTAAGACGTGGTCTTCACATTTAGCCCAATAATCTTTGTCTATATTTAATAAAGCGAGATTAGCAAGAGTCTTTACATCGCATATTTTGAATGTTGTATTTTCATCTACCACTTGTCCTTTTAATTTTGCCCAGATTAGTTCTATTGGATTTAAATGAGCATGGTAAGGTGGCAGCCTCAAACTTATATGACCGTGCTCTTGGATAATCTTATCTATTTGAAAAATCTTTGTCCTCTGTTTTTGCTTTACTAGAGATAGTAATTCAGGTTTTAAGTACATGTTATTAAATTGTATGTGCTCCTTTGTGAGCCATATCTTAATAGCATCTTTTGTACTGGATGACGTCGGGACTTTATCTTCAAGTGCAACAATGTTGTGGTACGCTGCATTGTCCATTATTAGGCAAGATGGTCGATCTAGTGCTTGGAGAACAGAATTTTCAAACCAATGTCTAAATATGTGACCATTCATCTCAGAGTGATAATCCCGATTGACTATGGACTTTGAAAGAAAAATGAGATCTGCATTCTGTATTAGTCCATGTTGTCGACTACCTGCATGAGCAATTATCAAGCGCTGTCTTTTGCTGCTAGGTATTAATCTCTTAATCTTTCCATCTGATGACTGCCATTCCCTTTGGTTAGTGTGGTGAGCATTGATCCATGTTTAATCCAAGTACACAATATCATAACCTTGCTTGCGCACCTCTTTTACTTCACGTAAGTACTTGCTTCTCATGACTACTATATGTGGCTTCTCACAGATGATGTTTCGTCCATTGGAATACTTTCTGAATGTAAAGCCTGCAGCTCTCACATTCCTCCATAATGTAGACTTTGATATTTCAATACTGTTGTTCTTTTTCAGCGATACTTTTAATTTTCTTATTGTAACAGTTTCATTCATAACCAATATTTTGCGAATTTCACTTCTAATAAGTTCACTGTCGAAATTATCCAACATTTTTGCTCTTCCTTGTGATTTTGTATATTTTGAACATTGACGGTCACGTGCTTGAATCCAGCGATTAAATGACCTTTTAGATAAATCCAAAATGTGTCTTGTACTATTCTCAGGGTTTTCTAATGAATGAAATAATCTTCCTCGTTTAGCCTCTTTGCAAAAATAGTCATACATTTTTATTGCGATGTTTTGTAAACTGCAGAATTTCATTTTAAGACTCATGATAAATGTTAGCGTTCCACGTTACGCCGCTGAATTAACGGAAATGGAACACACAATGTCTCGTGTTTACTACAAGTGTCTAATTGTGTCAGACAACTCACGCGGAAAGCGTGAAAAAACGTGTGTATGGATTTGTAATCGCTATTTTTAACTTAAATACTGTAAACACTAAGTTTTGACTACATCAATGGGTCGTTATAAATTTATATAAATCAAATAAGCAATAATAATAACCAAATGTTTGTTTTTAATGAAATTAATTCCCTGTTGGGTTCTAATCAATATAACTGTACTTGCAAATTTTGAAAAAATTACAAAAAGCGGTTTAAAAGATATTGATTTTTAAAGTTGGGCACGACTTATGAAACAAGCTATACATCTGAATTGCGGCTCTTAAAACCTCCACAGTAGTTTTATTCAGCCGTGACGTCAAATACAGAATTCCCTTATGCAAAGTCTGACCAGAATGTTTGTCTAGTCTGCCACTCCCAGAAAAAATTACACATGACTATATATTTTATATTACGATCCGCCTAATTCACATTTAATTTTTCTAATTAACATTGAATACCTATATTTGTTTATATAGAAATACAATTTCATAATTTCTGTGTGCAGAAGTAAAAGTCATAATTATTTTAGCTGTTTCAATTTTTTTAAATTTGTATTTGGAGTAGGTCTATAATTTTGTGGAGCCTTGATGGTTGAGTGGTTAGTGTGCTAACTTCCTGACCAGAATGGTCCAGGTTTGATCCTAAGCAGTGGTGGATTTTATTTAGGACTGACAAGGCTCCAGGGTTCACCCAGCCTCTAAAAATGTATACCAGAGATCTTTCTGGGAAGTAAAGGTGGCCTGGCAGGATACCGACCACATCGCCCAAAAATGTGCTGTGGTCATAGAAAAATGTGGTCACTAACACCATATTCCCCAAATGTCTAGCAAGGCATGGAGGGATCCCTTACTTTTTGTGTTTTTATACTTGTTACGCAGGTGACCATAAGTGATTTAATAATATTTTATGATCAGCTTAATTCGCGACATTTAATCTCTCATATTAATACTGAACAGCTATATTTGTTTATAAAGTAAAAAAAAGTAAGTAAAGTACCCCCGTCATACCAAGTGGCGGCGTATAGGGAATATGGTGTTAGTGACCATAAATTTTTACAGACCTTCGGCACATGATTTTTGGGGTAATGTGGTTGGTGTTATGCTCGTGCCGCTTTACTTTCCCAGAAAAAAATCAGGTACCCATTTAAGACTGGGTGAACCCGGAAGCCGTCAGTTGGTATCGAACCTTACCACTTGTCCTTTGTAGTCCAGTTCACTAATTAGTGAGCTATCGCGGCTCCCTTATGTTTGTTTATACAATAATATAATTTTATAATTTCTGTAAGTAAAAGTGAAAGGAATAATTATTTTTTACTGTTTCAATTTTGTGCAATTTGTCTTGGAAGTTGAACTATATTTTTGTGCTCGCAGTGCCGGTAAAAGTGACAATCATAAACACTGGGTTATAAGGTTGGCAATTTTTATTTTAGTAAATTTGCAAGATAAACTGAAAAAAACAGACATCACAATGTCAGTGGTGTTACATAAACAATAACTATTTTTATAGTGGAAAGGCGGGAAAAGATCATGAAAGCTGCATAGACAGTAACCCTGAATGTAAGTTAGAAACTTCTGAATTTTTATCAGGGGGGGGGGCGGGGGAGGGCTTAATTTGTGTCATATTAGGATCTGATTGGTCACGACTGAGGGAATCATAGCTGGCTCATGGTGTCAGATCTGATCGGTCATGGTTGAGGCTGTTAAAGCTGGCACAGGAAGCTGAAAGGCAGATGATTATGGAGAAGACATGGAACGACCTTAAGAGAATGGTAAGAAATAGGACAGCCTGGTAAGTGTTTATAGAAGACGTATGCCCCATGACATCCTTGTATTAAGTCTACATTTTGACTGGTGGAATGGATGCGAAGAACCCCCACTACAATGATTCCATGGATAGGACAGGATCTGTTCTACAGACTTACCAACATGACATCAGTTTAATGTTGACGTCGACTCATTCATGTAGTCCCCTCTCCACTGTTGTCAAAGTCATTGAACCTCACAGACTTGAAGGTCATATCCTCATTCTCTGGGACAACAGAAACAAGAAAAAGAGTTCTTGAAAATGTTATGTAGAGCCAACCTTAACATAGGGATGCGAATCATGGACATTATCTCATCTGTTGACATCAACGCCATCTTGGCTATGTCTTCAGCAGCAAATATAAAGAAGGTTCGGAAATAAAAGAATTAATTGAGGAGAATATTCTATAGAATAATTTGTTCTATATCTCAAGTAAAAGAACTTTTCTAAAAAAAAATTAGGAAAATATTAAACAAATAATTGTTGACAATAGAAACAAGAAAAAAGAGTTCTTTAGATCTCAGGTGCAAACGAAGTTAATTTACAAAAATTAGCTGATGCCGTCTCATCATTTCACTGTAGAGTCTAGAAGTGATATTGTTAGAGAGATAGGTATCAATAACACAAGGAAAATAATATGCAGTTGAAATTTCAAAATTCTAGTAGAAAAAGGGAGAGGAGTTGGAGATAGACAATTGCACATAATTCATGTCACTGGAGAGGGAGAGTGGCAGTTTAAAAGTCTAACATTAAGAGAGAGAGAGAAAAAAAGAGCGAAAAAGAGAGATGCAATTATATATATTAAACATTTAGATATAGATTGAAGAATGAGAGGGAATCAGTTTAAATTTCTAGCAGTAATAGATATAGAGTAAACTGTAGGAGTTACGAGAAATTATTTTTCTAGCAATGAAAGTAAACTTTTGAAAATCCTAGAATGACCAAAGAGACAACTTAAAATAATAGCATGAAGATAAAAGCTGTTTAAAATCTTAGTATGAAAAAAGAAACAGTTATAAAAGTCTACTGTTAAAACTGAAACAGTTAATAATGCTAATATGAAAATGAAAGCAGCTTAAAATCCTGTTATGAAAATATAGATAGACAATTACATCTCAAATGAATAAGATAGCAACAGGGAAATATTGTCACAATTACGATGCAGAAATGCAAGCAATAAAGTTGACAATAGAAAAACTGCTGAACAGTAATCTTAGCCCACAGCCTGTAGAGTTTTTGACAGATGCAAGATAAGCGCTCCAAGCACTGCAATCCAGAAAGTTGCTACATCTGCAAACTTTATTGACTGAACTCTACAAACACCACAGGATTGCCTTGCAGTGGATCCCATCTCACAATGAAATACCAGAAACTAGAAAGCAGAACAGCTTTCAAAAGAAGATGCAACAGGCACACAACCAGATGCGCCGGTGACATACCATCATAAGATACAGATAATCAAATCAATCAGAAGATCAAATGCTCCAAATCAGGATGCCTTTCATAATATGAATAGATGGGAACAAGTTATCATTATACGCATTAGAACAGGACATAATTGACTCCACAGTCACGTGTCTACAAAATTCAAGATCGGTACCTCAACTACATGTACATGTGGACAGGCGCCCCAGACAGAGGAACTCATATTTCAAGATTACACTGAATATAGTAAAAAAAAGTGAGCCCGTCACGCCAAGTGAAGGGAATATGGTATTAGTAACCATAAATTTTACAGACCTTCAGCACATGATTTTTGGGGTAATATGGTCCGTATTACGCACGTGCCGCTACTCAATATAGTAGACTGAGGAAAATCCCACTTATCCCATAGATACAACACTACAGAGAAAACTATATGGACCACTGCAAGAATAACAAAAGACGGTAACATTTATACAGGAAGCGACATTGCAGATATAGACAACACTTCAGGCGAACGAAAGATAGATAAATAGATCCAGAAGGTTTTCGAAAATAGTAAGAGACAAGTCTTAGAATATCTTGAAGCCTGTGCTGGATATTTTGAACACATGCTGTAAACACAACTCCATCGCGTGAACAACTGCTTTACGTAATACAAGCCAACCAACAGCAGTAGTATCTAGATGAATAGCACAACTTTTATTTACAGTTTCACGTAATTTCAACAAAATGTTCACTGCACCGGACTTAATACAGCCACGTTTTCTTATTTAAGGCTCAAGTTGACTTTTTTGCGAGCAAAAGAAGATAACTTTTAATTTTTGAGAGAATTTATAAATAATTAATATTTGCAACTACACGTTAAGGAAAGGTACATTTCTTTTAATTTGGTACTTTAGGAGTTTTAATTTTTTATGGAAATTTGCAAAAATCTTGCACATTTTATGTTAAAATTATTTTCTGAAAAATAATATGCAAATGTTTGAAACTTTTGATAATTTACAATTACAATTTATCGACCTATAAAGAAGTGGCAGTATTTCTTTAACTGGAGTTGCTTCCCTTTTATTAAAGCAAGATTGATTTTAATTTCTTAAGCAGATAAGAATATATTAACATTGTCATCAACAATTCAACGGCAGAACACTTTTTTGCGTTTAAGTTTAATATGTTAGAGCGAACCATGCCTGTAAATATTATGCAACATTTAAATATATATTCTTCAAAGAATTATTATATTTCTTAGCTGATAATCAACTGTTTAAAGTTTCTAAACATTTTTATAGATCTCAGGTGCAAACGAAGATAATTTACAAAAATTAGCTGATGCCGTCTCATCATTCACTGTAGAGTCTAAAAGAGATATTATTAGAGAGAGAGGTATCAATAACACAAGAAAAATAATATGCAGTTGAAATTTCAAAATTCTAGTAGAAAAGGGAGAGGAGTTGGAGATAGACAATTGCACATAATTCATGTCACTGGAGAGGGAGAGTGGCAGTTTAAAAGTCTAACATTAAGAGAGAGAGAGAGAGAAAGAGCGGAAAAGAGAGATGCAGTTATATATATTAAACATTTAGTTTGAAGAATGAGAGGGAATCAGTTTAAATTTCTAGCAGTAATAGATATAGAGTAAACGTTAGGAGTTATTAGAATTTATTTTTCTAGCATCAAAAGTAAACTTTTGAAAATCCTAGAATGACCAGAGAGACAATTTAAAATAATAGCATGAAGATAAAAGCTGTTTAAAATCTTAGTATGAAAAGACATACAGTTATAAAAGTCTACTGTTAAGACAGAAAAAGTTAATAATGCTAATATGAAAATGAAAGCAGCTTAAAATCCTGTTATGAAAATAGAGATAGACAATTACATCTCAAATGAATAAGATAGCAACAGGGAAATATTGTCACAATTACGATGCAGAAATGCAAGCAATAAAGTTGGCAATATAAAAACTGCTGAACAGTATCTTAGTCCACAACATGTAGAGTTTTTGACAGATGCAAGATCAGTGATCCAGGCACTGCAATCCAGAAAGTTTCTACATCTGCAAACTTTATTGACTGAACTCTACAAACACCACAGGATTGCCCTGCAGTGGATCCCATCTCACTATGGAATACCAGGAAACTAGAGAGCAGATCAGCTTTCAAAAGAAGGTGCAACAGGCACACAACCAGATGCGCTGGTCACATTTGGTTATTTGGTTATTTGCGGTTCATCATCATTGCACTCCGATTATGTCCATAGGTGCTCAGATCCCCTCCTCAGCAATTCCCTCAGTGTCCAGCGACTGATGACTCAAGTTCCATGTTGTTTGATAAGTCATCTTACACGCCCACTAAGTTTCTCATTTCTGGCTGTGCCCATCTTAACTCTCATCTCTTTCATCCGAAGAAGTGACGTGGATATGTGTTTGTCGAAGTCATGTGCTCTTCCCACATCTCGGAGGGCATTGATGTTGTCCACCCGATCCATTGTTTGCCCGTCCTCAACGACAGCGCAGCTAGCCAACCTGTCCGCTCTTTCATTTCCCCGTACTCCCGCATGTACAGGGACATAGACAAAGGTGACCTTACGTATTTTGGATTTCTGCAACGACTCTACCCATTGCATGCGTACAGAGCCCGCCTCCACTTTTTTTATCATGCTCATCGAATCGCTCAGTATACATGCGTGGGTGTAGTCTTGTGACTCTAACCATTTTAATGCCTTGGTCACTGCCATCGCCTCCATTGTCATGCTACTCGTGGTCATGACGTAAGTACCACTGTCTTCCTTGACTATTCTGCCTGCCGAAAGTGCTGTAAATGCCCATGCACTTCTTTGGTGTTTTCTTACAGATCCGTCTGTATATATGACTGCATCTTTCTCATCGTTGTTACATACCATCATAAGATACCTATAATCAAATCAATCAGAAGATCAAATGCTCCAAATCAGGATGCCTTTCATAATATGAATAGATGGGAACAAGTTATCATTATAAGCATTAGAACAGGACACAACTGACTCCACAGTAACGTGTCTACAAAATTCAAGATCGGCACCTCAACTACATGTACATGTGGACAGGGGCCCCAGACAGAGGAACACATATTTCAAGATTACACTGAATATAGTAAAAAAAGGTGCCCCCGTCACGCCAAGTGGCGTATAGGGAATATGTTATTAGTGACCATACATTTTACAGACCTTCAGCACATGATTTTTGGGGTAATGTGGTCAGTATTACTCCCGTGCCGCTACTCAATATAGTAGACTGAGGAAAATCCCACATATCCCATAGATACAACACTACAGAGAAAACTATATGGACCACTGCAAGAATAACAAAAGACGGTAACATTTATACAGGAAGCGACATTGCAGATATAGACAACACTTCAGGCGAACGAAAGATAGATATACAGATCCAGAAGGTTTTCGAAAATAGTAAGAGACAAGACTTAGAGTATCTTGAGGCCTGTGCTGGATATTTTGAACACATGCTGTAAACACAACTCTATCGCGTGAACAGCTTCTTTACCTAATACAAGCCAGCCAACAGCAGTAGTATTTAGATGAATAACACAAATTTTATTTACAATTTCACGTAATTTCAACAATATGTTCACTGAACCGGACTTAATACAACCACGTTTTCTTATTTAAGACTCAAGTTGACTTTTTTGTGAGCAAAGGAAGATAACTTTTAATTTTTGAAAGAAATTATAAATAATTAATATTTGCAACTACACGTTAAGGAAATGTACATTTCTTTTAATTTGTTGCTTTAGTAGTTTTAATGTTTTATAGAAATTTTCAAAGACCTTGCACATTTTATGTTAAAATTATTTTCTGGAAAACAATATGCAAATGTTTGAAACTTTTGATAATTTACAATTACAATTTATCGACTTATAAAGAAGTGGTAGTATTAATTTAACTGGAGTTGCTTCCCTTTTTATTAAAGCAAGATAGATTTTAATTTCTTAAGCAGATAAGAATATATTAACATTTTCATCAACAATTCAACGGCAGAACACTTTTTTGCGTTTAAGTTTGATATGTTAGAGCGAACCATGCCTGTAAATATTATGCAACATTTAAATATATATTCTTCAAAGAATTATTATATTTCTTAGCTGATAATCAACTGTTTAAAGTTTCTAAACATTTTTATAGATCTCAGGTGCAAACGAAGTTAATTTCCCAAAATTAGCTGATGCCGATTCATCATTTCACCGTAGAGTCTAGAAGAGATATTGTTAGAGAGAGAGGTATCAATAACACAAGGAAAATAATATGCAGTTGAAATTTCAATATTCTAGTAGAAAAAGGGAGAGGAGTTGGAGATAGACAATTGCACATAATTCATGTCACTGGAGAGGGAGAGTGGCAGTTAAAAAGTCTAACATTAAGAGAGAGAGAGAGAGAAAGAGCGAAAAAGAGAGATGCAGTTATGTATATTAAACATTTAGATATAGATTGAAGAATGAGAGGGAATCAGTTTAAATTTCTAGCAGTAATAGATATAGAGTAAACGTTAGGAGTTACTAGATTTTTTTTTCTAGCATCAAAAGTAAACTTTTGAAAATCCTAGAATGACCAGAGAGACAATTTAAAATACTAGCATGAAGATAAAAGCTGTTTAAAATCTTAGTATGAAAAGAGATACAGTTATAAAAGTCTACTGTTAAGACTGAAACAGTTAATAATGCTGATATGAAAATGAAAGCAGCTTAAAATTCTGTTATGAAAATAGAGATAGACAATTACATCTCAAATGAATAAGATAGCAACAGGGAAATATTGTCACAATTACAGAAATGCAAGCAATAAAGTTGGCAATAGAAAAACTGCTGAACAGTATCTTAGCCCACAGCCTGTAGAGTTTTTGACAGATGCAAGATCAGTGCTCCAAGCACTGCAATCCAGAAAGTTTCTACATCTGCAAACTTTATTGACAGAACTCTACAAACACCACAGGATTGCCCTGCAGTGGATCCCATTTCACTATGGAAGACCATAAACTAGAGAGCAGATCAGCTTTCAAAAGAAGGTGCAACAGGCACACAACCAGATGCGCCGGTTAAATACCATCATAAGATACAGATAATCAAATCAATCAGAAGATAATGACACGGGCAGGGTGTCAGTGTCTACATAACACATGACAGTCTACATAATCTTGTCAAGCTGCCGCAGATAGTGACATGGACAGGGTGTCGGTGTCTAAATAACACATGACAATCTACAACATCCTGTCAAGCTGCCGTAGATAGTGACTTGGACAGGGTGTCAGTGTCTACAGAACCCATGACAGTCTACAACATCTTGTCAAGCTGCCGTAGATAGTGACATGGACAGGGTGTCGGTGCCTACATAACACATGCCAGTCTACAACATCTTGTCAAGCTACCGCAGATAATGACATGGACATGGTGTCAGTGTCTGCATTACACATGATAGTCTACAACATCTTGTCAAGCTGCCGCAGATAGTGACACGGACAGGGTGTCATTGTCTACATAATACATGACAGTCTACAACATCTTGTCAAGCTGCCGTAGATAGTGACATGGACAGGGTGTCAGTGTCTACATAACACATGACAGTCTACAACATCTTGTCAAACTACAGTAGATAGTGACATGGACAGAGTGTCAGTGTCTACATAACACATGCCAGTCTACAACATCTTGTCAAGCTACAGCAGATAGTAACATGGACATGGTGTCAGTGTCTACATAACACATGATAGTTTACAACATCTTGTCAAGCTACAGCAGATAGTGACATGGCCAGGGTGTCAGTGTCTACATAACACATGACAGTTTACAACATCTTGTCAAGCTGCCGTAGATAGTGACATGGACAGGGTGTCAGTGTCTACATAACACATGACAGTCTACAACATCTTGTCAAACTACAGTAGATAGTGACATGGACAGAGTGTCAGTGTCTACATAACACATGCCAGTCTACAACATCTTGTCAAGCTACAGTAGATAGTGACATGGCCAGGGTGTCAGTGTCTACATAACACATGACAGTTTACAACATCTTGTTCAGCTCCAGCAGGACATGGTGTCAGTGTCAACATAACACAAGACAGTTTACAACATCTTGTTCAGCTCCAGCAGGACATGGTGTCAGTGTCTACATAACACATGACAGTCTTCAAAGTCTTCAACCGGACGCCGTGACAATAGACCTCAAGGGAAGTCACTCTCAGCAACTTGTCATCAAATGTCGAGCCTGGACGATGACGACCCAAAATCCGAAAGTTTTCTTCCACATTGCAATTGGAAGCACAGTAAGTTTATTTTGTCTCATATCGACATGGAAAGAAGTTCATGGTAAACCCAGGAATTTCCATCTTGTCACTTTACTAAATTTATATTCAAGGTTCAAACTGTAGGCTCCCGGTCAAGTGATGATAGGCTCCACAAAAGGTCTGCTGAAGATGCCCCAGCCCCCAGCCAGATGCCGAAGGGTCCTCAAGTACAGTACATTTAATAATACCAGTAGGGTTCAAGTCTGAGAAGATGGGTCCAACGATTTAGTACCGTATGGGTCCAGCAGCAGTCCAGAGGATAATAGACAAGAAAATCGCTGACGGTGGCGGCTGTAGAAATGTGGTTTTACAGAAAAGAATGTTGACGTTGATGTTGATGTTGATTTTATGTGTATAATAGGTACTTTGATAAAAATTTCGAAATAATCTGTTGTGATTTAAAACAAGCTAGATAGATAGCCCTTGATGTAAGCTAAACAATGATACCTTAATTATGGTTGTACGACAATTAGAAAAAAAGTTATTAATTTTTTAATGAATTAATTTTGACTTAAATTGAATAAGAGGAACATAAAGGAAAATATCATTGGATAGTTGTCCATGCCGTGAAAATTGAGAATTGGCCAATTCTGATGGCACAATGGTTTTTAAAGGCGATAGTCCCTGCCTTTAATAATTTATTTAGACATAACAGCATTTTCAGATCACTTTCATATTTTGCACACTTATATTTAAATGGTAAATGCATTTTTAAAATCCATTATTGTTTTCTCAAACTATTTAATTAATTAAGAAATATTTTTAAAAAGAAGAGCTGTTATGCGACATGGGATTTGACTATCAAATATGGCGTGTGGCGTGATTTCTACCCATGAACATGCTCCCTTTAAATTATTATTTCGACATGACAGCTAAATCAAGCAGTTTTCAAATGTGTGCATGCTTATGTTTAAATGGATACTGAATTTAAAAATCTGGTTTTTGTCATTACCCCGCATTACTCTTATTGTTTAAATATGGAAAAAAAGCATTAAAATATATAAATAACACATTCAAACACGAATATCTTGAAAATGGCTACGAGTATTCGAATAATTCTTTCACCCTCAGTAGGGTATTTTCTAACCTTTCACCGGACATATATAAATAGTAACACAAGTCATGTGACATCTCCGGGAAAATGCGTTAAAGTGTGTGCCCCTTTAACCAATTTCGGCCAAATTTTGAAAATGGCGGTGATATAGAAACAAATCGGATTTGGCTTTTCACAGCTCACAGAAGTTACCAGATTACATTTATCAAAGTCCCTACAGGTAAGAAGAGTAATAGTAATGAAAACGTTCTGAAAGAGGCCAAAGCAAATTCAAAAAGAGAAATAATTTCCAATATTAATATTAGAAGAAACAATGATACAATCATATTTGGCCATGTAATGAGAAGGGAATAGCTGGAATATATTGTGACAACTGGGAAAATTGAGGGACGAAGAGATAGACTAGAGGGAAGCAACAACAGAAATGATAATGATGTCGAGATCGCAAGTTGTGGAGAGACATGATCACCTCCTACGCCAGCAGGCAGACATGGTATGGTTTTGGTTATGGAAGGCCTCTGTATCACTGCAAACGAATTAAAATCCGTAATTGCTCAACCACCCGTGTCAGTGGAATCATCTAAATTAATATCTCATCTCCTAAACAAAGAAAAAGTAGCTACAGTCTACAGTCCCCATCATAGCAGTCTCAGTCCACGTCAAAAGACATAACACATAATAGTCTGGTGTTATGGGCTCGCGAGGAAAGTATGTCAGCGGATGGTTCCAGGATGCAAGATGCCATAGGCGAACTTGAAAAATGGACGAACACCTGGTTCTTACCAATTAACGAAAAAAAAAACTTTATATACAACTTTCAGCCTATCAAGAAACATACTCTCTGCAAACTTGAAGATAAAAGACCACACACTCCCTATTGATCAAAACCCATATAAAAAACCATACACTCCCTATTGATCAAAACCCATATAAAAGACCATACACTCCCTATTGATCAAAACCCATATAAAAGACCATACACTCCCTATTGATCAAAACCCATATAAAAGACCATACACTCCCTATTGATCAAAACCCATATAAAAGACCATACACTCCCTTTTGATCAAAACCCAACATATCTTGGCGTCACAATGAATTGCAGAATGACTTGGACAAATCAGATAAGCAGAGCAAGAAAAAAGCCAAAAACCGAAGTAATATTATGAAGAAATTGGCAGGAACGGACTGGGGAGCAGATAGCAATATCTTGAAAAGACTATACGTAGGAAGGGTCAGACCAGTCCTAAAGTATGGAGTCACAGCCTGGGCTATGGCTTCCAAATCACACCTTAGCCAAATTAACAGAACATAGAGCCAAGCTTCCTGTATCATCATGGGTGCTATGAAATCTACGCCTATCAAAACTCTAGAAACAGTAACAGGTTTACAACCCTTAGATGACAGACGGGTCACTAAAGTATTGCAACAAGCGGAGAAATATAGAAGGCTCCTTAGCCACCCCATGCATCAAAGAATTACTGGTCTAGGAATTGTACGACTAAAGAGGAGCAACTTCGCTACAATCGCCAATGAACTAACTACTGATACTGGAGACCCGGTACTTTCCCAAACAATACCGAAACCCTTGGGCCCATCTGATATGTCTCCTCATGGAAAACATAAAGTACCAGAACTTAAGGAAAATATAACAGGATTCATTAAAAAAGGCACCCTATCAGACACAGAAAGAAAACACGTAGCAGAAAAACACATACACGATGTTACCCACAGGACTCTTGGTCCCACATATACACAGATGGCTCTGCTACAAATGCCACCAGAAATAGAGGGGGTGGTGAGTTCTTGACGCTGAATAACCAGGATGAGATCACCAAGTTATTAGCTACTGGGAAATTCTCAAACAACTTTAAAGCAGAAACTGAGGCCATCAGAGATGCTGCAACACTGGCTACTCAACTCAAAAATAACATGCACAATAAATTGGTGATTCTGACTGATGCTCTGTCAGTACTATCAGCTCTAAAAAGCCCCAAGAACAATGAACTAGAGAACTTAAGAACAACCCTGGACCAACTATGCAATAACTTCCAGAGAGTAATCATTCAGTGGATACCATCACACTGTAATATACATGGGAACGAATGCGCAGACAAATTAGCTAAAGAGGGAGGGAGATTACCACAAGAGAACCATCCACTCAGTTATGATGAAGCCAAATCCATCTTCAAAGGCCAGTACCATGAAAAATGGAAATGAGAACACCCAAATCATAACGAGAGGGATGGATACCATCAACTATCTAGGAGGGATCAAGTCATCTAATTCGCCTATGCACTGGCCACAATAGAATGAGGAATCACATGTTCACCATATTCAAAATAGGTACAACCCGCCTATGCCACTATACACTGGACAATATGACAACAAAACATGTTCTACAGGATTGCCCCCAGCACACAGACCTGAGAAGAGCAATGTGGTCCACACCCACCTCCCTGGAAGAAAAACTATATGGGGCAATCAAATCACTTAAACAGACAGCTGACTTCATGATAGAGTCTGGAATCCTACTCTGATTGAGTCTTGATCACAGAGAGAGAGAAAAGACATAATACAAAACCGCACAGAAAGTGAATACAGCCATCTGTTCCCCTTCATACAATATCATCATTCATCATAAGCAATCGGAATGTCGAAACACGATCAAAACTGATGAAATGCACAAAAAGGCATGGTAATTGATGATGATGAGCAGTCCAGATGTGGTCCAGTATGTAACTTTTATGGACTTATAACTTTGGTAAAAAGGTTAAAAAATACAAATAAAATTATTGAATATCAAGATAGTCCTTGAGGAGAGCAACAATAAAAGATACCTCATTCAGTCATTCACATGCACATCAATTAATGATAATAAAGGTTATTAAATTTTAAGTGTCATTCTTTCATTTTGACTTTCCAACCATGGATGACAGGATCAAGATCTGGAGGGCACGAGCATACTTGATGATTAGTGCAGATAAAGAGCATGTATTGCATCATGAGCTCGAAACAGGGAAGGGTGTCAGGCTAAAAAGAGGCAAATCATGGGTGGGCCAAGCAGAAGATGTCAGAAGATGGTGTAAACAGTGAATACATCCAGGGAGAGACCAAACCAATAATGTAAACAGTGAATACATCCAGGAAGAGACTGAGTCATTGTTTAAACTGTGAATACATCCAGGGAGAGACTGAGTCATTGTGTAAACAGTGAATATATCCAGGGAGAGACTGAGTCATGGTGTAAACAGTGAATACATCCAGGGAGAGACTGAGCCATTGTGTAAACAGTGAATACATCCAGGGAGAGATTGAGTCATTGTATAAACAGTGAATACATCCAGGGAGAGACTGAGTCATTGTGTAAACAGTGAATATATCCAGGGAGAGACTAAGCCATTGTATAAACAGTGAATACATCCAGGGATAGACTGAGCCATTGTGTAAACAGTGAATACATACAGGGAGACTGAGTCATTGTATAAACAGTGAATACATCCAGGGAGAGACTGAGTCATTGTGTTAACAGTGACTACATCCAGGGAGAGACTTAGTCATGGTGTAAACAGTGAATACATCCAGGGAGAGACTGAGCCTTTGTATAAACAGTGAATACATCCAGGGAGTTAATGAGCCATTGTGTAAACAGTGAATACATCCAGGGAGAGACTGAGCCATTGTGTAAACAGTGAATACATTCAGGAAGAGACAGAGTCATTATTCATGACAAAGTTATTATTCATAACTAATGTCATCATTCATAACTGTAATTTTATTATTCATGACTGTAATGTTATCATCCATAACTAATATTATTCATGACTGTAATGTTATAATTCATGACTAATGTTATTATTCATAACTGTAATGTTATCATTAGTTGTTTCATTCTCTTGCCACCAGAGTGATAAAATACTTCATGGTTCAGGGCGGTGACATTGTCAATGTAAGTCAGTGATGTTTGTAACTTGTGTCAGTGATATTTGTTACCTGTGTCAGTGATGTTTGTTACCTGTGTCAGTGATGACTGTAACTTGTGTCAGTGATGTTTGTTACCTGTGGCGGTGATGACTGTAACTTGTGTCAGTGATGTTTGTTACCTGTGGCAGTGATGTTTGTTAACTGTGTCAGTGATGGCTGTAACTTGTGTCAGTGATGGCTGTAATATTTCACCTAACAAAGATTGTAAAACAAAGTGCTCATTTAAAGTGACATAAAAACTCACAAATCTTCTTGTGAGGGCCTAACATACACACACAGAAACACACCTTTTAGAAATGCTGATTTATTATAGTGGTAGAATTTTAAATTTAGAAACTTGTCCCTGAGAGTAGCATACAGCCTACTCTTTACAATGTTCAAATGTCTATTACTGAGCTTGAAGGTAAGGCCGTCTCTATTATGGCTAATGTGCCTAACCACCGGAGAAAGACATCAGAAGCTAGACACCCCTTGAGTTGTGTCAGAATGGCTGGAAACTTTGAGTTCATGTGTCCATTAGACACTCATGTCTTTCCACAACTTTCCATCTCGACAGTTATTTATTATTTCTGTTGTTGACTTTCTGCCAAACCATTTTATTAAGATGTCTGCTATCTTTTCTCTTTGCTTCCCTCTATTTCTTCGTCCCTCAATTTTTCCAGTTGTCACAATATATTTAAGCTGTTCCCTTCTCATTCATCATCATCATGTGCCATACCGGTTGGTGTAGGCGCTAATGTTCTTCCACAATCTTCTATCTACAGGTAGGCGCTAATGTTCTTCCACAATATTCTATCTACAGTGCATTGTATCAGTTCTGTTGTTGAGTGTTTCCATGCCATGACACCAAGCTATCTAGTATTTTCTCTCTTTGGCCCTTCTCATTACATGGCCAAAAAATGATGATTGTTTCTTCCTAATATTGGAAATTAGCTCTCTTTTTGCTTTGACCTCTTTCAGAACATTTTCATTACTTTTCTTTGCTGTCCATGGTATTCTCAACATAATTCTGTAAAACCAGATTTCCACAGCCTCCAGTGATTTTCTTGTTTGTCGTCCTATTTTCTATGATTCACATCCATATGTTAAGACTGGCTCTACATAACATTTAAGAACTCTTTTTCTTGTTTCTATTGTCAACAATTGATTGTATAGTATCTTCCTCATTTTTTGGAAAGCTGCTGGACCCAAGCCACACAAATTAACGGTTTCTGGTATTTTCCAACATTTTCTCACGTTTTAATTATTTTATTTTAATTCAATGTTTAGTAAATTGTTGTGTTTAGTTTGGATTTTGTAATGTAGATCGGTATTTAATATTTAAACTGATGGATTAATTTAATAGTTGATCCAGTCATCATAAGTTAAGATCGTCTCCAGTTTATTTGAATTTCTTTTGTTTCTATTGTCAAAAATGGATTGCACAGAATCTTCCTCATTTTTTGGAAAGCTGCCTTTGCCTGAGTCATTCTGCATCTCACCTCTTTTGTACATCTTCCTTCTGAGGTTAACAAAGTTCCCAAATATTTAAATTTATTTACCTGTCTTAATATTGTTCCACTTGTCTTTATTTTGCAATGAGGTGTCTTTTTCTTTGTTGTTACCATTACTTCTGTCTTTTTGCTATTAGGGCTGAGTCCTTTATTTTTACTATCCTTCACCATAATGTCTAACATTTCTTGTAACTCATTTTCACTCTTAGCGATTAAGACTGTATCATCAGCATACCTTAGATTATTTATATTATGACCTCCGATTGTTATTCCAGGCATGCCACTTATGAATCTTAAAATAATCTCACTATAAATATTAAACAAATCTGGTGACAGCACACAACCTTGCCTAACACTCTGTTTTATTTGTTGAAACATTCCCAATTGGTTTCCAGTTCTTATGGCCGCTGTTTGTTGCCAGTTAAAAAAAAAAAAAAAGTAAAATACCCCCTTCACACCAAGTGGCGTATAGGGAAATATGGTGTTAGTGACCCTATATTTTACAGACCTTCAGCATATGATTTTTGGGGTAATGTGGTCAGTATTACGCCCGTGCTGCTTTACTTCCCCAGAAAAAATCCGGTATCCATTTAAGGCTGGTGATCCCGGAAGCTGTCGGTTGGAATTGAACCCTACCCCTTGTCCGTGGTAGTCCAGTTCACTAACCACTGAGCTATCGCGGCTCCCGTTTGTTGCCAGTACATGTTCTTTATTATTCTTAGATCTTTGCTGTCTACGTTTATGCTTTCTAATATTTTGATTATTTCTTGGAGCTTTACTTTGTCAAATAATTTGGTATAATCTATGAAACATAGGTATAGATCTGTTTTCACCTCTATGGCTCTTTCTACTAAAGATCTTATGATGTGTATGGCATTGCTTGTTCCTTTACCTCTAACAAAACCACACTGTTCATCACAAATCCTCTTTCATCCGAAGGAGTGATGTGGACTCATGGTTGCCAAAGTCAAGTGCTGTTTCCACATCTTGGAGGGCATTGATGATGTCTGCCTGACCCATTGGTTCACCGTCTTCAATGACAGAGCTTCTAGCCAACCTGACCACTTTTTCATTTCACCGTACTCCCAGATGTTCAGGGACGTAGACAAAGGTGACCTTATGTATTCCGTAATTTCACAAATATTTTCACTGCACAGCGACTTTATATAGTAGGGTTTCCTTATTCAGGCAGAATTTGTCTCCCTGTAAATTAAAGAAGATAACTTTATGTGCTTGAAAAAGATTTTGTTATATTTTAATATTTTACCACAAATTAAAGGAAAATACATTTCTTTTGTTAGATTATATTATACAGAATTATCTCATAAGTTTTGAAAAAAATGCATAGATTTTGTGAACTTTTTGTATTTACAAAGCAATATGCAGAATTAAGAAGGCTACTAGAAATTACATTGTGAATACATCATATAGATAGTTGCAAATTAGGCATAAGTTGCTTCCCCTGTAAATGAAAGCAGATAACTTAAATTTGCTAAAGCTTATATTAATAATTTCATGTACATGTTTCTTCACTGAAATTCTAGTGAATATTTATAAACCTACCAAAATTGTTTTTTTTTCCATTGGATTGTACTTTTATTTATTGTGTTCTGTGGTGACATATAGGTCACGGAAATATGTAAGTGCCATTATTTGAGTTAGATGGTGACCTTGAGGGAAACCTCATTCACAGAAGTGGAACACTTGTTCTCAACATCGCAGGATAAGACATTTCAAAGGTGAACTTTAACCTTCTGCTGGGAGTTCTGTCCGGACCCTTCGGTATCGGACAGAACAGCATCACAACCCTGTACCGCTTGGATAGCCCATTCAAGTGGTACTTAACACTGAGTTCGGCGGCACATATAATTCACTACAAGAGACTGGAAGGAAAAAAGATCGATTTGGCCTCACCAAAAATCTCAATCGAAATCGAACACGTGAAGAAAGGAAAAACAGAAGGGGGTGATCCATTGGTTACCCCCAACCATCGACAAAGATCAAGTAGAAAAACTCGTCGCAAAGATGACGGGCGACAAAGAAGCCGAAGTAGCCAGAATAGGAATCACCTGTGATTGGATGTTCAGGTATAGACCAGTTGAAAACGTAAAAATCCCTCACTACATGAAAGTGAGATCAAGAAGTGGGAGAATAGTAACCAAGTGGGTGACATTGCCAGGCCGCCGTACACAGTTTACGCACTGTACCAGTGATGCTCACTGGGACAGTCAATATCCAATGAAAAAGCAGAGACAAGAAAGGCGACACTTAAAAGAGCAAAGGGAGAGGCAAATAGTTACTGCCGAAGCTGTAGCCAACCAACAAGACCTCCCATCAGAGGAATCAACCGCTGTCAACCAGACAGTCACAAGAGAAGAGACAGTAGAATACAACAAGACCAAAGTTGACAGTCAGAGAATCGGCGAAACACCAAACAGTGACGGTTTCGTCACAGTTCAGGCCGGCATAACAGCCAACAGAAGAGAAGTCCAACAGAATCATCACAGCTCGAGAGCGAGGAAGAGCCAACACAAGCGGAAATCCCCACAATGGGGCGCTTAATCATTAACACAGACACTGAAGACGACTTGATGCAGGAGATGCCGACGCCACGGACAAAAACGAACTCTAAAAAGAACAAAAAATGAACTGTTTTTTAAATTCGTTCGTATAATGTGTATCGTATGTGTAAGTTTTAATTTTCATGGACAGAGACACGTTAGTGTACCATTAGAAAATTGTTATATTCTTATAACCTTTTACGTTACTGTTATATTAACTTGTTGTGAGCACGTGGGTGAATATACATGTTGTATTATAATTATTTGTGAGCACATGGGTGAATGTACCTGTTTTATGTTAACTTGTTGTAAACACGTGGGTGAGCATGTGGATGAATGTACAAACTTTATTAAAATTATTTGTGAGCATGTTGGCGAATATACCAATTATATCAAAATTATTGGTGAGCACATGGTTGAATGTACCTGTTTTATAATAACTTGTTGGGAGCACGTGGGCGAATATACATGTTTTATTATAATTATTTGTGAGCATGTGGGTGAATGTACCAATTTTATCAAAATTATTTGCGAACACGTGGGTGAATGCAAGTGCAGGTCTGTGTTCACTTATATTGTTATAACTATTTCATTTATAAATACTCTTGCATGTATATATGTAAATAGAATTTATTTTTATAAATCATTTGGCAAATGGCAGCAACCATAATCATTTTAACATTAAACATTAGGGGGCCTCAGGTCCAAATTAGATCACATCACAACACTCATACACAAACACAAGCCAGATTTCATTTTACTACAGGAAACAAATATACACACAGACGACCATGCATCCTGCATCACAACACGGCTAGGCCTGCGGCACGTGTGTTTCAGCCTAGCCACAAACAAAACAGATTCATGTGTGGCAATTTTACAAACATCAGACAGGTGGACGATCAATAGGGAAGACAGAGATAGTGACGGCAGGACAGCCATAGTTCAAGTAAAAGATGACGACATACACAATAGTCTGCATACACGCACCACCACATTACGGACAGCAACCTAGCTTTTATGACAGACTAGCGAGCCTGCTTGCAGGCTCATACAGGGGACAAAATATTATTTTAGGGGGGGGGGGACTTTAACTGCGTCCTGACAGATATGGACATTATTGGAGGAGAGGTCCGGAAACAGATAAGGAAAACAAGTAAAGATGACAATCACCAACTGGGTATTTTACACACAATAATTAACACTCACGGTTTGACTGATGCATATAGACACACACACACACACAGCATGGACATCACACACAAAAACCACTCCCACAACAGGGCTACACGGCTAGACAGGATTTATGTCCCGTCCACAAATTTCATCAGCCAGGCCACACATATCACAAACACACTCCAGTTTACAGACCACAAGGCAGTCATTGCAACAATTAACGCCGCATACACGAACACTCATTCCAGGAGGTCTCCTCACTGGAAATTCAACAACACTCTACTGCAGAACAAAACATATACAGAACATATTAAACAAATTATCCAGTTATAAACGACAAAGACATAGACGACATACAGCAACATTGGGAACTCCTCAAAAACACTATACGGGAAAGAACACAGACTCTAGCACTATGGATAAACAAAGACAGATTAAGACAAGAAAAATTACTAGAGGAAGCCATCAAATTAACAAAACAAATAGACAGACATGCACCCAACATCCCCACACTAGAGGAGGAGTTGGAACAGCACAGACATCACAAATTTCACGGAGTACTGCTTCGCACAGGCTTAAAAACAATCACACAGGAAATTCCCAGCAAACAATATATGGCAATAGAACAGAGCACACAACGTAACAGACAAATAGGGACAATAATAGACACAAACTGACACTTCTAATATAACAAAAGCATTTGAAAACTACTACAGGAACCTCTATACGGAAAGTAACACACATTCAAACATACAAGACAAATTCATGCAATACACAAGGAAACTACCAGACGCTGACAGGGAAAAACTTGATGAAGAACTCACATTAGCTGACATAACAAACGCAGTACAATCAATGCAAAAGAACAAATCCCCGGGACCTGACGGCCTCACAATAGAATTCTTCCAACATTTCTTTCCTCTTCTAGGCCCTCTTCTTCTCAGAATGTACACAGACTCATTCACAAAGAAACAACTTCCTCCAAGCTTAAACATGTCTTACATAACATTACTCCGCAAAGACAACACAGACAAATCACTTCTTAAAAACTACAGACCCATTTCACTACTTAACACAGACTACAAGATTCTAACAAAAGCATTAACAAACAAACTCAAACCCTTCACGGCAACACTCATTCACAAAGATCAACAGTGCAGTGTACAGGACAGAAACATCCACCAGCACACACACTTTATACGAGACATCATAACGTACACTCATGACAAAGACAGTCAGTCTTCCATTCTATCTCTCGACCAAGAAAAACGCCTTCAACAGAGTAGCTCATTCCTTTCTCCACAAGACACTATTGAACTGCAACATAGGAAGAAGCTTCAGGCAGTGGATACACATTCTGTATTCTAGACCTGAAAGTAAAGTCCTAGTGAACCATTCGTTCACAGAGGCCTTCGGACTAACCAGATCGGTTCGACAGGGTTGTTCTCTCTCTCCTTTACTTTATGCTTTGACCATAGAACCGCTCTTAGAGAGCATCAGACAAGACAATTCCATAAAAGATACATTCACACCAGGGAAAGGAGAGCAGAAATTGTTAGCCTACGATGACGATACTGTCTTCATTACATCAATAGACAACATCCTCAATACATTTACAGAATTTGGGAAAGGTAGCGGGGCACAGATAAACACATATAAATCAGTCATCATGGGCATAGGCAGGTGGAAGAACAAAGTGGACTTTTCCTCTGCTCTAACATCTGTCACTAACATTAAGTTGTACGGAATAACATATCCTTGCAACCCAAACAGAACACACAAACCAACATGGCAGAACCTAGTCACACAGATAACAGACATGCTGCAGAGATACAAATACAAAACATCCACAATTTTTGGTAGGAGCATCATTGTAAACACTTAAATTATCCCAAAACTAACATACATAGCTACAGTCGCTCCCACCTCAACCAACAATCACAGAAATAAGAAAACTAATAAGGCATTTTGTTTTTGGACACACTATACACAGCATACAACACAAAACACTAATACAGCACAAAAAACAAGGAGGGATTTCACTACAGGACTTACACACAAAAATTACAGCTCTCAGGATAAGCCACAGGAGCTGCATCATCCAACAACCAGACAATCATACTTTCGCACACCATTACATGGGATTGAGATTACTCAAATTCAGAAAACCAAGCAATTCAATACCACACCACTTCGGTCCCACACCCACATTCTACAAAAATTGCATTCAAGCCATCCAAGGACACGACAACCTATTACATAAAAAAACAAGCACCTCCATTACAGCTCAGAATCAAGAGAGGCCAAAAATACTATCTCACAGACTACACCAGCACCTTCTCAAACCTCCACAACCCACACATCGCACCCAAAGCAAGGGAAATCACATACAGACTCATATACAGCATGACACCCACAGGACAGGCAGCCAAATGCAAACTTTGCAGACGAAACATACAAGAAACAGAAGAACACATATTCTACGAATGCAGCACAATCATACCAGCAAGAACCAAGTTACAACACACACTAGAAACACACACTACACAGAAGGTAAACATATACAGATCAATCATGCTCAACACACTGCCAAAAACAACAACACAGTAATCCTACACTAAATCTCTAATTCTGTTATCGGAATATAGATATTTAGTGTGGGCTTGCAGAAATGCTGCCGTTTACCAATCCAAAACATTTAATGCCAATTTGTTTTTACATATTTTTAACAAAAAATCTTTGTCCATTTTAAAAAAATGAAATTTAATTTGCAAGAATGAATGGAAGAATGTGAGTGAATAAATTTGCCCTTTCAAGTCTTTTCTCTCCCTTGTCTGCCACACTTGGTGGCGATAAACACCAGACATCAAAGCAAACTATCAATACAGCCGCCTGACGAGATCCCAAACACAGAGGTTGGGGTGCTCGAGGCTATTGTCGCCTCGTTTGCTACAATCAGTAGCGACAGGCGATAGACGCCAGGCATAAAAGAAAGTGTTATCTTTTAAGCCGCCGACACAGACGTCAGGGTAATCAGCTTTATTGTCGCCCCTGGCACTCCTTTAATTAAATCCTTTTGGTCGTGTGGTGAAATGTATTTATTCAACTTTTAATCACATTGAACATTTATGTAATATCCTTCTTCATCATCAATTCATAAAAATGTATTGTCTTTGGAGAAATAAAAAATAAAAAAAAAAAAATGTTTCTTCAAAGATCATAATTTGTCATCTTTCTTGGGGGATTCCAAAAACTGCATGTCGAGTAGTATTCCCAAATGGCTGCTGCAGTGTTTGTGTGTCCTATCTAGTGACATTGTCTTTGTCATATTCTGTAGAAGTGGATCCATAATATTATCTGTATGTTGTCTTCATGATATTTGGTGAGAGAGTGGCATTTGTCTGTATTTTGATGTTGCTCGGAAGCTCGTTGGTCACATTAGCTGTTCTTTAGTTCAAGGTTTGGTTCCATTCATAAACGAAGTATGCATAAGATATTAACTTTCTCAACAGTAGAGCTGAGAAGAAAATGCCAATAAATAAAAAGAGAAATTGTCTTGCTTGTGTAGTCACCTATAAGAAATATGATATTAATGTCCATCATTTCTACTATGTAAGGGCATGGTTACGTGGTCACCTATAAGAAATATGATATTAATGTCCATCATTTCTACTATGTAAGGGCATGGTTACGTGGTCACCTATAAGAAATATGATATTAATGTCCATCATTTCTACTATGTAAGGGCATGGTAATGTGGTCACCTATAAGAAATATGATATTAATGTCCATCATTTCTACTATGTAAGGGCATGGTAATGTGGTCACCTATAAGAAATATGATATTAATACCCATCATTTGTTCTATGGCAGGGCATGATTGTGTGGTCGCCTAAAAGAAATATGATATTAATGTCCATCATTTGTTCCATGGAAGGACACGGTCGTCGGTGAGAAATATGATATTGATCTCTATCATTTGTTCGATGTAAGGTCATGGTTGTGTGGTCACTTTTAAGAAATATAACTCCATAATTTGTTCCATGTAGTTCAGTGAGACAAGGATGCCCGCTGCCCCCGTTAGCCTGTATACTCGCATAGCGCCACTTTTAGAATAAATCAGGTAAGATGCAGCCTAAGGTGCACCTTTATACAAGTCAGGGGAGAACAAAAACTGTCCACCTAAGCAGACGACACTATTTTCTTCCCACCAATAGAAAGATCCATCCAGAACATATTAGAGACGTTCAAAGATGTCAGTCAGGGCAGTGGAGCCAAACTGAACGTCCAGAAAACAACCATTATGGCGATCGGCGAAAAGATATACAAGGCAGACTTCCCCTTTCGACCTGACATAAACATTTAACGTCAACATAACAAATAACGTCAACAAATAACATCATCATATAACATAACGCATAACATTAACACATAACATCAAACTCTATGGCACACGTTTCCATCGAACTCAAAGCGATTTCATAAAACAACATGGAAGAACATCGTATCCCAGATAACAGCCAACTACACAGATACTAGTTCAAGAAGACCACCATATCTGGAAGTAGCAGCGTATTGAGTTGTTTGCGGGTCATCACCATTGCACTCCGAACATGTACATAGGTGCTCAGATCCCCTCCTCAGTAAGTCCCGCGGTGTCCAACGACTGACGACTCCAGTTCTTTGTTGGTTGATAAGTCTTTTTAAACGGCCACGGAGTTTCTCATTTCTGGCTGTGCCTATCTTAACTCCCATCTCTTTCATCGGAAGGAATGAGGTGGACTCATGTTTGTCAAAAGCCAGTCTGTCTGCCCTTTCATTTCCCTGTACTCCTGAATGTCCAGGGATGTAGACAAAGTTGACCCTACATGATTTTCACTTCTGCAATGACTCTACCCATTTCCTGCAAACAGAGCTCGCCTCCACTTTTCTTATCATGTTCATCAAATCACTCAGTATACAGGTGTGATTGTAGTCTTGTGACTCTAACCAAGTGAATGCTCTGGTCACTGCCATTACCTCCATAGTCATGCTATTCGGGGTCATAACGTATACACCACTGTCTTCCTTGACTATTCTGCCTGCCGAGCATGCTGTAAATGCCCATGCACTCCTCTGGTGTAATACTACAGATTCATCTATAGAGATGACTGCATCTTTCTCATTGGTGTTATCCCAGATAAGACTGTTGACCTCCGCATTTATCGCAACTGAGTTCTGTTCCCATTTCCTGTCTAGTGTGATAATACACGAGAATGTTCCCCCGTATGATGTAGGCACCGATATCCACTCCTCACCAGCGTTGATCTTGGTAGGACCACAGGCCTGTCTGCTGACATCTACTCGGCCCACCCATGATTGGCCTCATTTTAGCCTCACACCCTTCCCTGTGTTGAGCTTGTGGTGCAATGGATGCTCCTTATCTTCAGGTATGCTTGTGCTATCTAGATCTTGATCCCATCATCTATGGTTGGAAAGTCAAGAAGATACCTCATTGCTACACTGTTCCTCGTACACCCCAAGATAATGTGTATAGCTTCATTCTGTAGTTTCCTCTAGCCTGTCAATTTGTGTCGTGCTTACACTAAGAATTGCTAAGGTGTACTCGATGGTGTGAGGACTAGTTGTCCCTGGAATACAAGGGTAAAAAGCCTCTGCTCAACTTTGAAACAATGGACAGGTCTCAACTTTCAGTTTCAAAGAAAGATCAGAGGTAGAGAGTAAAGGACAACGTTGATGAGGTCTGTCAGTGGTGACCCAACAATCCCCAAGGTTATGGAATGAAGAAGAAATAAAGGAAGAAGAAAAAGAAATAGTAGTAACAGAAGTAGGAACAAAGGAAGATCAAACAGAAGAAAGATGAAGAGGAAAAAAAAAAAGTAAAAATAGAAGAAATGAAAATAAAGGTGATGAAAAAGAGGACGAAGAAAATAGAAATTAAGAAGATGAATAATAAGAAACAGCAGAACAAGAAGATGCAAGAGCAGAAGATGAAGATATAGAAAGATCAGTAGCAGAAGAAGAAAATATAGAAGACTGAACATAAACAAGAATAAATTCAACAATTTAGAACTGAAACATTTTGTTTTCTTTTATTGTATGATTACTTCCCTTGATTTATGTGAGAGTGTGGTTGTGTAAATGTGTGTGAGCTCGTGTTTGTATAGAATGGTATGCCCAATTCCTAAGACAGCAGCCTCCGAACACTTTAGATAGCAATAAAGTTGTGAGAGATCCCAGTAGCTTCATCTCTTCAACCAAATTTTGAATGGCCTGCGATGATTCCTAGAAATAAACAAACCCATTAATGATGAATGAAATTATTACAGAAGGAAGATAAAGTACTTCTTAGCTCTTCAACTGCAGCTCTTTAAGCCTGTGTTTTATTTTCTGCAATTTCATGAAACTTTTTTTAGAAATGGTCAAACAATACCAACTGAACAATTCCCAGAAATTGTCTGAGCAGCTCTTTTTTCTCTTCACATTTCCATAATTTAGTTCCTTTCATTTAATAGACAGTAGGTTGTTAATAATAAGTGGGGAAACCATTGTAGAACCTTGTGTTAACAAAATATGGAAATCAAAAATGATATGCAAGAAAACCAAACTTAGAATATTCAACTCAAACGTATTAACAACACTTACCTATGTATGGGAAAGCTGGAAAATATCAAAAGAGAGAAAAGTAACCGCTTTTCAAGACAAATGTCTTAAGAATAATACTCTGTGTACAATGGAATGCATTCTAGACTAATACTGAAATAAGAGAAATGGCCATGCAACAAAAGATCAAATCTACAATGGAATGAATTCTAGACTAATATAGAGATAAGAGAAATTGTCATACAATCAAAGATATCAAATACAATGGAATGAATTCTAGACTAATATTGCGATAAGAGAAATGGCCATGCAATCTCAAGACTAATATTGAGATAAGAGAAATGGCCATGCAATCTCAAGACTAATATTGAGATAAGAGAAATGGCCATGCAATCTCAAGACTATAGCTTGTTTCATAACCCGTGCCCAACTTTTAAAATCGATAGCTTTTTAACCGCTTGTAAGTTGTTCAAAATTTCCATGTAAAGTTATGATTAGAACCCAACAGGGAATTAATTTCATTTGGTTATTATTGTTGCTTATTTGATTTATAAAAATTTATAACGACCCATTGATGTAGTCAAAACTTAATGTTTACAGTATTTTAAGTTAAAAATGGCGAGTAAAACTCCATACATGGTAAAATTGACGTGTTTGCATGCTTTCGCCATGGTTTTGTGACACAATTAGACACTTGTAAAAAACACAATTTCTTGTGTGTTCCATTTCCGTTCATTCATAGGTGGAGATGTGGAACGATAACATTTATCATGAGTTTTAAAATTAAATTCTGCAGTTTACAAAACATCGCAATAAAAATGTATGACTATTTTTGCAAAGAGGCTAAACGAGGAAGATTATTTCATTCTTTAGAAAACCCTGAGAATAGGACAAGACACATTTTGGATTTATCTAAACGGTCATTTAATCGCTGGATTCAAGCACGTGACCGTCAATGTTCAAAATATACAAAATCACAAGGAAGAGCAAAAATGTTGGATAATTTCGACAGTGAACTTATTAGAAGTGAAATTCGCAAAATGTTGGGTATGAATGAAACTGTTACAATAAGAAAATTAAAAGTATCGCTGAAAAAGAACAACAGTATTGAAATATCAAAGTCTAAATTATGGAGGAATGTGAGAGCTGCAGGCTTTACATTCAGAAAGTATTCCAATGGACGAAACATCATCTGTGAGAAGCCACATATAGTAGTCATGAGAAGCAAGTACTTACGTGAAGTAAAAGAGGTGTGCAAGCAAGGTTATGATATTGTGTACTTGGATGAAACATGGATCAATGCTCACCACACTAACCAAAGGGAATGGCAGTCATCAGATGGAAAGATTAAGAGATTAATACCTAGCAGCAAAGGACAGCGCTTGATAATTGCTCATGCAGGTAGTCGACAACATGGACTAATACAGAATGCAGAGCTCATTTTTCTTTCAAAATTCATAGACAATCGGGATTATCACTCTGAGATGAATGGTCACATATTTAGACATTGGATTGAAAATTCTGTTCTCCCATCACTAGATCGACCATCTTGCCTAATAATGGACAATGCAGCGTACCACAACATTGTTGCACTTGAAGATAAAGTCCCGATGTGATCCAGTACAAAAGATGCTATTAAGATATGGCTCACAATGGAGCACATACAATTTAATAACATGTACTTAAAACCTGAATTACTATCTCTAGTAAAGCAAAAACAAAGGACAAAGATTTTTCAAATAGATAAGATTATCCAAGAGCACGGTCATATAAGTTTGAGGCTGCCACCTTACCATGCTCATTTAAATCCAATAGAACTAATCTGGGCAACATTAAAAGGACAAGTGGCAGATGAAAATACAACATTCAAAATATGCGATGTAAAGACTCTTGCTAATCTCGCTTTATTAAATATAGACAAAGATTATTGGGCTAAATGTGAAGACCACGTCTTAAAACAGGAAGAGGAATATTGGAAAAATGATGGTTTGTGGAATGTTCAACCCCAAACAGTTATTAATCTTTTAGACTCGTCTGATTCAGAATGAAAGTATATAGCCCCCACAATGTTGGCCCCTATATTACCTTAAATTAGTTCAACAAACGGTCCTTTTCAGGACCACACAACTATGAAAATTGGACATACAGGTATACCTTGATATTATCGTCCATCCTCGAACTGAGAAGACAATAATTCTCCTGTTGTTTTATATTCCGTTATTTCCCCATTACGGCCATGCCTTTACCTAGTGAAAATTAATCATAGACCAGCAACTACGGTAATTATTATTTAGGGGTTCACAATTTACAATTTTGACAAACATCAAAGAAATTCGCCGCTTTAAGAAAACTGCAGCTGCAAGATATTTGTTAAATATACATTTAAAGGGTCTTTTGTATTCTAATAACATTTGGAAAATTTCAACAGTTTTTAACAAACGGATACTGAGTAATAGCGTTTTGAAGTTGGGCACGTGATTTGAAACGAGCTATAATATTGAGATAAGAGAAATGGCCATGCAATCTCAAGACTAATATTGAGATAAGAGAAATGGCCATGCAACCAACGATCTCATCTACATTTAAGGAAAGAAGATGGACACATGTGGTAGGATCAAGAATCAAGTTTGTTAATTCCCCACATTTATGGTAAAGTTTAAAACTTCACTAAAAACTAATTTACATTAATTAATTTTATTTTATAACTTCGGACCATACTACCCAGAGATCAGGGGAGGGTAAAGCCATAGATTCTATTTATCTATCTATTGTCCTTTCGAGCTGAAGACGGCACATAGGGCAGAACGACAATCTCAAAAACAGAAACCTTGCTTGCCAAAGTGGCACATGTTGCAGAGATCACTGCTCTAAAATATATGGCGCTGTTTCCATAACAATACTTTTTACAATGACAGCTTGTCAAGCCATCAATCAACCTCCTTAGTCGCCTCTTATGACATGCCTGGAAGGTCACAGTGTCACTATTCTTTACTAAGCCATAGATTAGATTTTATTCATTAAAATAACTTTTCACCATCAGTTTGAATCGAACCCGGGACATTCTTGTCTTGGGCATTCATTTTCTGTCTTGTCTAGCGGCTGATGTCTTAGACCACCCAGCGCGCCCCCCCCCCTCCCCATAAGATATGCTTGAATTAAAATATTATTTTTGACAGAATTTGGACATTTGTAACATCAGTTATTCACAACAACAATTCACAAACAGCAGAAATAGACTCAAGATGCAACAAAGTTTGTCAAATCATCAGACAGCTATCACCACTATTGTCCAACAAGGAAATAACTCCTAGAGGTAAAATGGGCAATCTACAACCCAATCTACATAACATTGTTGTGCTACCAATGCCAGACCTGGACTCTAGACTCAAGAACAAATAACAGGAAACAGCCTGAGAGATAAGATTAGAAATGTAGAACTGAAAAAAATGCTAGGCATAATCCCTGCCATAGAATATATAAAGAAACAACAGATAAAATGGTTTGGCCACATGGTAATGTAGATAGATCACAACACAACAAGCCTTCAATAAACAATGTGAGAACACCAGACTCAACGGCTGACCACAAAAAAGATGGATTGACGGAGTATTAGAAACACAAAGAAACATAGCAGATGAGACAAACAGAAGAGCGGAAAATATATCTCCCTTCCAAGCTGAAAGGCACATAAGGAAGGAAAGAAGAAGATTAGTTTTCACAAATCTAAGTACAAAAATGCAGCTCAAACCAGCAGAATAATCACAAATAGAAAAAATTAATACTTCACTGACGTGAGCTGACTTTAACAGCCATGACCAGTCAGATCTGACGCAACGCAACATTATAACGTAACAGATGTTTTGAGGGCTGTAGAGATCAAATGTCGGTATATGGACAAGGTACTGGGGACAAATTACAACACAGACGGTGGGAACTTTTCACTTTGAAGCCATGGTTTCTTCTTTGCATTATCTCCCCTACTCTCTTGGTAGTGAGATTCAAAGTCTAGACCTGTTGGATAATGGCAAAAGGCTGGAGGTCTCCATGTGCACTCTGAGCATGTTAAAGAAAACTTGGCAGCTGGAAACAGAAAGGAGTAGGTTGAAAATGACCACTGTATGGGCTAATCAGATTGGAAAAAATCTATCCAACATACACACAAATTCTGGAAGATTAAAAATGAAAGTACCTCTAAAGTTGGAGAATGCCTGCCTATATGGAGAGAGGCACCTAAGCACATGACTACCAGAGTGGAAAAAAAATAGGAAAAAGTGATATTCATACAAGTATTCAGTCCCTGTAGACTTCAGAGATATAAAGTTGGCATGTAAAAAACAAATTTGTTTTAATCTGATCTGTCTCTTCTAATAATTTGTTAGAAATAAACTGACCTTCTTCAATAAGAAGTTTAACTACATCTGGTCGTTGTATGGCCACAGCCAGTGACAGAGGTAACATATGATTCTAGTCCATTATGTTCACATTAGCTCCAGGGGAGAGAAGTAGCTGTATTGTCTGTGAAAACAAGTCATGATATGTGTCAATGTCATGGAACATTGAGAATCATATTTCTCAAAATCATATTCTTCTAATGGGCTTTCATACCCTATTTGGAAAAACCACCTGACTGGGCTACCGACGTTTGGACAACCCATGTTTGATTCTCGCTGGAAGCGGTGTGAATTGTACTTGCGGTTGGAAAAAAATATCCCTGCGACTGACCCTGTCGCTGGCAGAAATGGGTACCAGGGTATACTCTGGGAAGGTGAGAAATGCGGTCTCGCATCATGAGTTTCGATGCCAGAAGCGACACTATCCAGATGTCTCAGAACACTTCTGGAGAGGTGGCCAAGCACATATGAGGATAACTCGCGTGCTACGATGCTCATTCAAGTCTTGTACATTACCTTTATCTTCTTCTTTCCTTCCTCATTTGCCTTTTAGCATCGAGTGGAGATATAGTTTGTGGTCTTTGACTCCTCTGCTGTTCTCTCCTGCTGTTATGTTTCATTGTGTTTTTAATATTCCATCAATCCATTTTTTCTCATGGTCAGCCCTTGGGTCTGGTGTTCTCACAATGTTAATTGAAAGCTTTATATGTTGTGTTTTGGTCTTTCTGTCCTGTCACAAGGCCAAACTATTTTATCTGTTGTTTCTTTATGTATTCTATGGCAGGAATTATTTCTAGCTTTTTTCAAGTTTTGTTTCTAACACATTTCATATCTTTAGTGGTTAATTTTTAAATTGATCTTGCATCTAGGGTACAGGACTGGCATTGGTAACACAACGTTGGGATGAAGATTGTATTGTTGAGTGCCCGTTTTGCCTCTAGAGTTATTTCCATGTTGGACAATAGTGGTGATATGCGACCGATGATCTGACAAGCTTTGTTACATTTTGAGTCTATTCGTAATCATCAGCAATTTGAACATTTTTAGATTTCTCACAAATATTCTCTTTCATCTATCTTGTCTTTCTATTCCAGATTTACCTATTCAGTCCTGAGAAGCACGTGGCTGTGCGTCAGAATCCACTACTCCACTGGCTGGCCTGCGTGCTGTGTTTGAAACCTGCAGTAGATAGAAAGGATTTTTTTCTATCAGGGGTGAAATAAAAATGTTGATTCTCACACATCTTTGAGACCGCTTTGACCAAGCGGCCTTTATCTCTCCGGTCCTGTCATGAGGACTCCCTGACATACACCAGCAATGGTAATATGTGTCATAAAGATAGTTTTCTTTTTCTCAAATCTACTCTGGCTATCTTTTGAAATCTTACTTTCAAACACCTGCCTTACTTCTTTCCATCTATTCATACGCCAATCTTTCTTTCTCATTCTTTCTTGTTTTTATCCCATTACTCAAATGAGCTGATAGTCCTTTACCTCTTAGATAGACATTAACCCTATATTATACCGCCGTAAAAATTACCACCTCAAAAATACAAATTCTTGAAATCTGACAGATTGCTGCCTGCAAGCATCCTAATTACTACTATAAGTAGCACCCTTCCTAATTACTACTTTCAGTGGCACCCCTCCTAATTACTACGTTCAGTGACATTTAGGTATTGGATTTGTTTCCCATGATGTTGGATCAGCATAAATGTGCAGACCATAAAAAATACGATGCATGTCTGTTCGGGACATGCTTTGTAGCTGAAATGACCTAAGTCGCGTTGACACAAATGAGACCCTTCCTCTGACAACAATTCTGCTGTTTCTAACTTACATTCAGAAACTTTCCCTGCCACCTTGTAGCTGTAAAAATAATAATTGTTTATATAACGCTGTCAACAGTGTCCTGTCTGTTGTTTCTAACCTACATTCAGAACCTTTCTCCTCTGACAACAATTCTACTTTTTCTAACCTACATTCAGAACCTTTCCCCTCTGACAACAATTCTGTTGTTTCTTACCTACATTCAGAACCTTTCCCCTCTGACAACAATTCTGTTGTTTCTAACCTACATTCAGAACCTTTCTCCTCTGACAACAATTCTGCTGTTTCTAACCTACATTCAGAACCTTTCCCCGCCACCTTGTAGCTGTAAAAATAATAATTGTTTATATAATGCTGTCAACAGTGTCCTGTCTGTTGTTTCTAACCTACATTCAGAACCTTTCCCCGCCACCTTCCTGCTGTAAAAATAATAATTGTTTATATAACGCTGTCAACAGTGTCCTGTCTGATGTTTCTAACCTACATTCAGAACCTTTCCCGGCCACCTTGCTGCTGTAAAAATAATAATTGTTTATATAACGCTGTCAACAGTGTCCTGTCTGATGTTTCTAACCTACATTCAGAACCTTTCCCGGCCACCTTGCTGCTGTAAAAATAATAATTGTTTATATAACGCTGTCAACAGTGTCCTGTCTGTTCTTTCAGTTCATCTCATAAATTTGTTAAAATAACAACTGCCACCTTAAGCCCAGTGTTGATGACTTTCACTTTCACCGACGTAGCGGGCAAAAAAAATATGTTTCAACTTCAAATGCAAATTTAACAAAATTGAAGCAGTCAAAAAAATTATGACTTTCACTTCTACTCACAGAAATTATTAGGTTGTATTGTATAAACAAACATAGATTCTAAATGTTAATATGAGAGATTAAGTGTCGTGAGTTAAGCAGATTGTAAGATATTAATATTATAAATATGATAAAAAATAATATTAACGAACACAAAAACATAGATCCTCTCCGGATACAAGTTTAACAAAATTATAGTGATCAAAAAAATTATGGCATTTACTTTTACTCATAGAAATGATTAAACTTTACTGCTGTATACAAAAATCTAGATTAAAAATGTTAACATGAGAGATTAAATGTTGTGAATTAAGCAGATCATAATATAAAATACATAGTCCAGGTGTAATTTTACCAGCAGCGGAGGGCTTGAAACATTCTGGTTAAACTTAGTGGGAGGTAATTACATATTTGATGTCACAACTGCATAAAACTATGGTAGATGTTTTAAAGAGCAGGTGTTCACATGTGTATGGTATCATGGACTTACGGCAGCTGCATGAATAGACCACATAACACCTCCAGTAGCCACAGCACGATGGAGTTGAATTTCATTCCATAAATCTAACCCAGGAAATGATTACAGCCTCCAATTCCCATGTCTCTGCTTGGGTAAACACACAGCTGTGTAGCAAAAGTTCAAAGAAAATACTATTTTTAAAAATCCAAATGTAATAATTAAATGGTAGTAATTTTACAACGGTATCATGAAAACAACACTCACAAATCATCATCATTATCGAGTGCCATCCCCGTATCGAAGGTTGGCTACAATGAAACATCATTCTGCTCTGTCTCTTGCATTGATGGTGCAGGTTGTCTTGTCCATCTTTTGATGTTACTCGTCCATGTTAGTCTTGGTTCAAGTTTTGTTTCTAACACATTTCATATCTTTAGTGGTTAATTTTTAAATTGATCTTGCATCTAGGGTACAGGACTGGCATTGGTAACACAACGTTGGGATGAAGATTGTATTGTTGAGTGCCCGTTTTGCCTCTAGAGTTATTTCCATGTTGGACAATAGTGGTGATATGCGACCGATGATCTGACAAGCTTTGTTACATTTTGAGTCTATTCGTAATCATCAGCAATTTGAACATTTTTAGATTTCTCACAAATATTCTCTTTCATCTATCTTGTCTTTCTATTCCAGATTTACCTATTCAGTCCTGAGAAGCACGTGGCTGTGTGTCAGAATCCACTACTCCACTGGCTGGCCTGCGTGCTGTGTTTGAAACCTGCAGTAGATAGAAAGGATTTTTTCTATCAGGGGTGAAATAAAAATGTTGATTCTCACACATCTTTGAGACCGCTTTGACCAAGCGGCCTTTATCTCTCCGGTCCTGTCATGAGGACTCCCTGACATACACCAGCAATGGTAATATGTGTCATAAAGATAGTTTTCTTTTTCTCAAATCTACTCTGGCTATCTTTTGAAATCTTACTTTCAAACACCTGCCTTACTTCTTTCCATCTATTCATACGCCAATCTTTCTTTCTCATTCTTTCTTGTTTTTATCCCATTACTCAAATGAGCTGATAGTCCTTTACCTCTTAGATAGACATTAACCCTATATTATACCGCCGTAAAAATTACCACCTCAAAAATACAAATTCTTGAAATCTGACAGATTGCTGCCTGCAAGCATCCTAATTACTACTATAAGTAGCACCCTTCCTAATTACTACTTTCAGTGGCACCCCCCCCCCTAATTACTACGTTCAGTGACATTTAGGTATTGGATTTATTTCCCATGATGTTGGATCAGCATAAATGTGCAGACCATAAAAAATACGATGCATGTCTGTTCGGGACATGCTTTGTAGCTGAAATGACCTAAGTCGCGTTGACACAAATGAGACCCTTCCTCTGACAACAATTCTGCTGTTTCTAACCTACATTCAGAACCTTTCCCTGCCACCTTGTAGCTGTAAAAATAATAATTGTTTATATAACGCTGTCAACAGTGTCCTGTCTGTTGTTTCTAACCTACATTCAGAACCTTTCTCCTCTGACAACAATTCTACTGTTTCTAACGTACATTCAGAACCTTTCCCCTCTGACAACAATTCTGTTGTTTCTAACCTACATTCAGAACCTTTCCCCTCTGACAACAATTCTGCTGTTTCTAACCTACATTCAGAACCTTTCCCCTCTGACAACAATTCTGTTGTTTCTAACCTACATTCAGAACCTTTCCCCTCTGACAACAATTCTGCTGTTTCTAACCTACATTCAGAACCTTTCCCCGCCACCTTGTAGCTGTAAAAATAATAATTGTTTATATAATGCTGTCAACAGTGTCCTGTCTGTTGTTTCTAACCTACATTCAGAACCTTTCCCCGCCACCTTCCTGCTGTAAAAATAATAATTGTTTATATAATGCTGTCAACAGTGTCCTGTCTGTTGTTTCTAACCTACATTCAGAACCTTTCCCCGCCACCTTGCTGCTGTAAAAATAATAATTGTTTTTATAACGCTGTCAACAGTGTCCTGTCTGTTGTTTCTAACCTACATTCAGAACCTTTCCCCGCCACCTTGCTGCTGTAAAAATAATAATTGTTTATATACGCTATCAACAGTGTCCTGTCTGTTCTTTCAGTTCATCTCATAAATTTGTTAAAATAACAACTGCCACCTTATAGCCCAGTGTTGATGACTTTCACTTTCACCGACATAGCGGGCACAAAAAATATGTTTCAACTTCAAATGCAAATTTAACAAAATTGAAGCTGTCAAAAAAATTATGACTTTCACTTCTACTCACAGAAATTATTAGGTTGTATTGTATAAACAAACATAGATTCTAAATGTTAATATGAGAGATTAAGTGTCGTGAGTTAAGCAGATTGTAAGATATTAATATTATAAATATGATAAAAAATAATATTAACGAACACAAAAACATAGATCCTCTCCGGATACAAGTTTAACAAAATTATAGTGATCAAAAAAATTATGACATTTACTTTTACTCATAGAAATGATTAAACTTTACTGCTGTATACAAAAATCTAGATTAAAAATGTTAACATGGGAGATTAAATGTTGTGAATTAAGCAGATCATAATATAAAATACATAGTCCAGGTGTAATTTTTCCAGCAGCGGAGGGCTTGAAACATTCTGGTTAAACTTAGTGGGAGGTAATTACATATTTGATGTCACAACTGCATAAAACTATGGTAGATGTTTTAAAGAGCAGGTGTTCACATGTGTATGGTATCATGGACTTATGGCAGCTGCATGAATAGACCACATAACACCTCCAGTAGCCACAGCACGATGGAGTTGAATTTCATTCCATAAATCTAACCCAGGAAATGATTACAGCCTCCAATTCCCATGTCTCTGCTTGGGTAAACACACAGCTGTGTAGCAAAAGTTCAAAGAAAATACTATTTTAAAAAATCCAAATGTAATAATTAAATGGTAGTAATTTTACAACGGTATCATGAAAACAACACTCACAAATCATCATCATTATCGAGTGCCATCCTCGCATCGAAGGTTGGCTACAATGAAACATCATTCTGCTCTGTCTCTTGCTTTGATGGTGCAGGCTGTCTTGTCCATCTTTTGATGTTACTTGTCCATGTTAGTCTTCGTCTGCCTGTATTACTTTGTATTTTCCCTTCCAATATTACTTTTGGTAAGATTGTGTGTCTTAACTTGCCCCCAAAATCTCATTTGTCTTCTTTGAATTGTGTTTAGTAGTTCTCTTTTCATTTTTAGTTTTTTTAAAACAACATTTTATTCTCTTTTCATCCAATTATACTTCTATAAATCCACATTTCAAAGGCTTCAATTTTCTGTTCTGTTTTCTTGTCTAATGTCTGTGTTTCTGCACCATACAGGACTATTGAGAAGATATAACATTTTGCTATTCTTAGTTTTAGCCCTGGTGTTATTTGTTTTGATGTTAATATACTTTTCAAGGCATTAAAATTACTGTTTGCTATTCCTATTCCTTTGTTTATTTGAGTTTTATATTTTCCATTGCTGGTTATAGTATGCCCAAGGTAGTTGTAGCTCTGAACTACCTCCAGGTGTATTCCTTCAACTTTGATATTCACTTGCAGGTTTCGAGTATTATCTTTGTTTATGACCATAGTTTTAGTCTATGATATCACTCACAGATAGGTCTCGTAATCTAGGTTTAAGTGGGCATTCTTGTATTATTTGGAGCCTTTCAGCCTAACACATATGCCCTCAACACAGCATTTCTGAGCACTGGGTTGCCTACCCTCTTTGATCCCTTTTTACTTAGCCAAACTGGTTAGTTTATTTCCAGAAGCACCACTGAGGGGTGGAGTAGGATCTTGATCAACTCCATTGTTTGCTGATCCTGATGCAGGAACTGTTTGCTCTCAACTCAGTTACCGTATGAGCAACTTGGTGCCCACCCACATCGCATTTTCTTTAATACTTCTACATTACATTCGTCAACAGGGGCCAAGACACTGATCCAGCAACTGACCTAAGTACAGTCAGCAACCCACAGCTGACTACATGTGCCAGAATCAATAGAAGAAAAAATTTGCCAGTGATAAACTGTCCACATCTGAATGCCTGAATTTTAAAACCTCTACCATAGTTTTATTCAGCCGTGACGTCAAATACAGAATTCCCTCCTACAATGTCTGACCAGAATGTTTGTCTAGCCTGCCACTCCCAGAAAAATTACACCACCACTATATATTTTATATTACAATCCGCCTAACTCACACAATTTTATCTCACTTATTAACACTGAACACCTATATTTCATCATTTCTATGAAAGTCATAATTTTTTTGGCCATTTCAATTTTGATAAATTTGTATTTGGAGTAAGTGAAAGTAAAAAGCCCCCGTCATGCCAAGTGGCGTAAAGGGAATATGGTGTTAGTGACCATAAATTTTACAGACTTTCAGCACATTATTTTTGAGGTAATGTGGTCAGTATTATGCCCGTGCCGCTTTACTTTCCCAGAAAAAAATCCGGTACCCATTTAAGGCTGGGTGAACCCGGAAGCCATTGGTTGGGATCGAACCCTACCTCTTGTCCTTTGTAGTCCAGTTCACTAACCACTGAGCTATCGTGGCTCCCGTATTTGGAGTAGGTCTATGTTTTTGTGTAGCCTTTGTGGCTGAGTGGTTAGTGTGCTCAATTATTATTGACCAGAATGGACCAGGTTTGATCCCAGTAGTGGCGAATTTTATTTTGGACTGACAAGGCTCTGTGGGTCACCCAGCCTCTAAATAAGGGTACCAGAGAATTTTCTGTGAAGTAAAGGCGGCCTGGCAGGATACCGACCACATCGCCCAAAAATGTGCTGTGGTCATAAAAAAAGTGGTCACTAACACCATATTCCTGATACATCTAGCAAGAGATGGAGGAACCTTTATTTTTTTACTTTTTATGCTATTGTGCTCGCCACGCTGGTGACCATAACTGATTTAATAATATTTTGCGATCCGCTTAATTCACGACATTTAATCACTCATATTAACATTGAACACCTATATTTGTTTATACAATAATATAATTGGATAATTTCTGTGAGTAAAAGTGAAAGCCATCATTTCTTTTTTTATGGTTTCAATTTTGTTAAATTTGTCTTGGAAGTTGAACTATATTTTTGTGTTCGCAGCACTGGTAAAAGCAAGGGTCATAAATACTGGGTTATAAGGATGGCAATTGTTATTTTAGTAAATTTGTGAGATAAACTGAAACAACAGACACTGCAATGTCAGCGGCGTTACATAATAATTTTTATAGCGGAAATGCGGGGAAAGATAATGAAAGCTGCATAGACAGCAATCCTGAATATAAGTTAGAAACTTCTGAATTTTTATCATGGGAAGAGCTTCATTTGTGTCATTGTGACTTGACCTGTACAGGGAGTTTCATCATGGTGAGAGTTACCTTGTACTGTTATGTTAGGCATGTAGCCCAGTGCATCCGATTTCATTTTGTTTGTGCCTCACTTTTCCTTGCCCCAGCTCTTTGACCTGTCCAGCTTGGGTGATCCCTTGGTTGCACTGCTACCACTTGAACAGCTCTTGTGGGTAATGGCATACCGGCCCCTCTACCACTAGAACAGCTCTTGGGGATATTGGCATACATGCCCCTCTACCACTAGAACAGCTCTTGGGGATATTGGCCAACAGGCCCCTCTACCACTACAACAGCTCTTGGGATATTGGCATACAGGCCCCTCTACCACTTTGTGGTGGAGACATGTCAGAGGAGCAAATTTGTACAGGTGTTTTACTTGTAAAGTTTTAATGCATAAAACCTTTTACAGCTGAACATCTACTGAGTTATAATGTTGTATGGTGTCTGATCTGATCAGTCATGACTGAGGCTGTAACAGTTGGCTCATGGTGTCAGATCTGATTGGTCATGACTGAAGCTGTCACAGGTGGCTCGTGGTGTCAGATCTGATCAGTCTTGGCTGAGGAAATCACAGCTGGCTTATGGTGTCAGATCTGATCGGTCATGGCTGAGGGAATCATAGCTCTCTCATGGTGTCAGATCTGATCAGTCACAGCTGAGGGAATCACAGCTGGCTCATGGTGTCAGATCTGATCGGTCACGGCTGAGGGAATCATAGCTGGCTCATGGCGTCAGATATGATCGGTCATGGCTGAGGCCGTCAAAGCTGGCACAGGAAGCTGAAAGGCAGAGGATTATGGAGAAGACATGGAACAACCTTAAGAGAATGGTAAGAAATAGGACGGCTTGGTAAGTGTTTGTTGAAGACCTATGCCCCATGGTATCCTTGTATTAAGTCTACTTTTTGACTGGTGGAATGGATGCGAAGAACCCCCACTACAATGATTCCATGGAAAGGACAGGATCTGTTCAAGACTTACCAACATGTTTAATGTTGACATCAACTCATTCATGTAGTCCCCTCTCCACTGTTTCCACGTCACTGAACCTCATAGACTTGAAGGTCGTATCCTCATTCTCTGGGATCTCAGCACATAAGGTACTATACTTAGAATCATCTCTCAGCTCAGAGTTTGACTCCATGATCCATGTCATATCCATACTAGATGGTTGTAAGTGTGTACCTGTAACAAAAATTTGAAAGAGTAATAAGAAAAATAATGGATGCCCTCCGCACTTCAAGTCATGCTAGTGCCCACATTTTTCACAGCTGTTTGTCACTGATATTTTAGTTGATTTGCTGATTGGGTGGGTACCACTTTCCACCTGATGCCAAAGTTATGAAAATGCAAGACTAGTCTCAAAATCACAAATTACAATATTTTCCTGAACAAAGGAAACATTTAAAGAATAAAACCGACAGAAGGGATACAACTGAGAAAAGTTATGACAAGAATTATTGTTTACATCCCTCTCAAAATGAGCAGTAATTTATTTATTTTAAAGTGAAGACAAATGCATTCATCTGCGGTGCCAGGTACAGTTTTATGATGGACAGAAACATAGGTCTGGTATGTTGTGATGGTCTCGTTTTATCAGAAGTAATGATAGAGTTCTGATTCAATAAAAAGGACTGATTATACCAGCATATTATACGGCCTATTATCTATTATAGTCTATACTCTACAATAAAATATACCGTTTGTTTAATTTCCATCCCCTGCTTTGCTAGAAGTATGGAGAATTTGGTTTTAGTGACAATATTTTTCTATGACCACGGCACATTTTCAGGTGATGTGGTCGGTATAACACAAGGCCACCTTTACTTCCCAGAATAATCTCTGCTACCCATTGCTAGAGGCTGAGTGAATCCAAAAGCCTTGTCGGTCAAATAAAAAAATTATTAAAAAAATTCTACTCTTCTGCGGATCGAACCCATGCCCTTATCAGGAAGAGCACTAACCACTCAGCCACCGAGGCTCCATGTAATGACAGAATTCATATAAATTTTTTGGGTTTCATTTTCAGAAATAAAATGACTGAGTATGACCCAGCAAATCATATGTGTTATTATAATAATTTATGGGGTACTGGTTGGTCTCAAGGCAAGACGCCGGCCTCGAGACAGAGAGGTTGTGGATTTAAATCTTGACTGCGTCAGTTGGGATTTTTATTTATCTGTGGCAACCACCCCTGGTCTCAGCAGCGAGGCCCGAATTGAAACGCCAATTACTCATGGATGAAATAAATATATGAATACCTCCGAAGACGGAGTTACCTACCTGTGCGGCAAAGGATCCCTGTGCACACGGCTGTCAGAGAAAAATGGATTAACACGCAAAATTCAGTTCCTAATCTCTAGGGACTTCGTCAGAGGTGAAAGTTGGTGGGATAAAAAAATATATTAATCTATATGACTACTTTATATTTATTTATTTTACAACTATATACTATAATAATCTATATGACTACTTTATATTGGCTCTGTACGCATGCAATGGGTAGAGTCATTGCAGAAATCCAAAATACGTAAGGTCACCTTTGTCTATGTCCCTGGACATGCGGGAGTACGGGGAAATGAAAGAGCGGACAGGTTGGCTAGCTGCGCTGTCGTTGAGGAAGGGCAACCAATGGATCAGACGGACATCATCAATGCCATCCGAGATGTGGGAAGAGCACATGACTTCGACAAACACAGATCAACATCACTTCTTCGGATGATGGAAATGGGAGTTAAGTTGGGCACAGCCAGAAATGAGACACTTAGTGGCCATGTAAGAAGACTTATCAACCAACATAGAACTAGAGTCGTCAGTCGCTGGACACTGAGGGAATTGCTGAGGAGGGGATCTAAGCACCTATGGACATGTTCGTAGTGCAATGATAATGACCCGCAAATAACTCAATAACTCAATATTTATTTATTTTACAACTATATATAATAATAATATATATGACTACTTTACATTTATTTATTTTACAACTATAATAATAATCTATATGACTACTTTATATTTATTTAATTTACAACTATATATTATAATAATCTATATGACTACTTTACATTTATTTATTTTACAACTATATATGTAATAAAAAATATTGGGAATTTAATTATAGATACTCTTAATCAAATTACTATTGTACTAGTGTTACCATATAAAAAAAGGTAACATATACCAGATGGCCTATTAAAATCAATATTCATAACCTTACTAAAGAAATCTGGTGTGATTGAATGTGATGATCATCGCACAATAAACCTTATGAGTCAACCGTCCAAGATATTACTAGGAATCATCATGCGAAGAGTGTGAAACAAAATCAGTCTAAAAATTAGTGAACAGTGTGATTTTGTTGGAGGTAAATGTATGAACAATGCTATATGCATCATAAGATCTTCAATAGAAAGAGTCACAGAGGTGAAAACAGATCTGTGTTTCATAGACTATACCAAAGCATTTGATAAAGTAAAGCACCATGAAATAAACAAAATTTTAGTATGCGTAAAATTTGACAGCAAAGATTAGTAACTTAAGGTAATAATTATTTGTAAAAATTAGAATGACATTATAATAATATTAATATATAATTTTTACCTGCGGCAAACTTACTTAATTCTATTTAATTAGAATCATGCCAATAAGACAATGAATAATAATTAATTAATATTAATTAATTTAAATATATTTTTAATATTTGCCCTATTTGAAGTACCTTGACTTGAATTGTGGCAATACTATTTATAGAACTCATTTAAATCATTACTTGAGGATATTCTAAGTTATTTTGTTAGAGAACCTGAAATGTGATGGTGTCCAATGTTCCTAAAAATATGATTTGATTGTCACCACCTACACAGCATTTTGTGTGGATAAGATGAAAATTAAATATCTTGTTTATATAGAACACCATCTTGAAAAGAAATGTGGAGATCTTGATGAATTTTAGGCATACTGTATAACTGTAAATTGCTATCATTTAAAAACAATTTAATTTCCTATAATTTGCATAAACATTTAAAAGCACATTTATTTATTGATTAATTTAAATCTACATCAATTGCTAAACATGTCTAATAATTAATATTTTACAGAATGTTATGAACTGTCTAAAAGGTTAAAGCAATTACCCTTACTAACAATAATTTAAAGAAAAATTAAATTTGTAGTGACTTCATATAATAAACAAAGAAAATAATACTTTTAAAAACTATCTAAAAAGATCTACACCTATGTTTTATAGATTATACCAAAGCATTTGATAAAGTAAAGCACAAGAAATAATACAAATTGTAGATGGCATAAATATTGACAGCAAAGATCAAAGAATAATTAGGTCATGTGCTGGCAACAAACAGCGGCCATAGAACTGGAAATCCAAGAAGACAACAATAATTACACATATGTTCAATTTATAAAGCAAAAGTAACTTACACTTTTAATTTTGGATGACAATCACGGTCTAATATAACCTGAAAGACTTAGTCGGAGGCTAAACAGATTGTGCCTGGCCAAGAAGTGGGCAAAACCTGCAAGACGAAAACAGCAATATTACACATAGTTTGCTGGGAATCTCTATCAGAGAGACAGACAGACATACACACATATATATTACTAATATTTATAATAAATTAATGTGTAATATGACACAATGTATAGAATCATTAATTTGACATTCTTTAGAGTGAAATATAGCATAAAGTTGTGAGAGATCATGGTAGCTTACCAATTTTAAAGGCCCTTATATTTTTTCTAGAAATTAAAAGAAGATCATAAATGATGAGTGAAATTATTACAGAAGAGAGATTTTTAAAAGTACTACGCAGCTCTTCAATATGAATGTCTATTAAGGCACAACTTGTAATCCATTTTTATCCAGAACTGTAATTTATTGTAACTGCAAAGATAATCATAATGTGTGTGTGAGAGAGCTATTAATGATTTCATTTAATTTGATTAATTTAAAAATAACAATGGGTAGCTTAAGGTAATTCTTATTATTATTTGTAATATTATAATGAAACAACATTTGAAGATATTCTAAGTTATTCTATTAGAGACCCTGAAATGATATGGCCTTCATGTTCCTGAAAATGTAATTTAATTTTGACTACCCACTCTGCATTTTGTGGGGATACGATGAAAGTAAAATATAATATATTGTTTACATACAATATACAACATTATTTTAAGAACTATCATGGATTTGTTGTTGAATTTTATGCACTCTGAATAATTTTAAATTGCTTCCATTTTAAAACAAATTAATTTTCAATAATGTGCACAAAACTTATAAGCACATTTATTTATGACATTAATTTGAATCTATATGCATTGCTAAACATGTCTAATGATTCATATGTTTACAATGGCGCCATTTTGAGAGAAATCATGGAGTTCTAATTGAATTTTATGCATACTAGATAATTTTTAATTGCTAACATTTAAAACAAATTAATTTCATATTATTTGCACAAAACTTCGAAGTACATTTATTTATCGCATTAATTTAAATCTATATGCATTGCTAAACATGACTAATGATTAATATATTACTGAATGTTATGAACTGTCTAAAAAGTTAAAGGAATTACCCCTACGAACAATAACTTGTACTTTACGAAAAATTAAATGTTTGCAGTGACTTCCCTTAATAAACAAGGAAAATAATACTTTAAAAAAATTAATACAAAATAATATTTCCCATTTGCATCGTAATTAAAGGCGCATAAACTTTGATTGATAATGTTTAATCCTAGTGCATTTTGTGATACATTGTATATAGATTTTTTTTTAAATATTTAAACATACGTACTTTTAAGAAAATGTTTTTAAAGTGATATGCAAACTTATGTACTCTTATAATATTACGCTAGCAAGTGCTTTATATACTATTTATTAGTTTTATGTCGTTCTAGTGGCCGCTTTCTCAGAAATACTAGTGTATATTTGAGAAAGAACTGTCTGATTGTTGCCAATGATTAAGACGTGACTGCTCGTGTCATCCTAGGTCAGCTCCTGTGTTGCCTGCTCTAGCAGCACAGACTGTGTCATGTCGGCTACATGGCATAGTAGTCTTTGGGTACTGTGCTGATACCTCCCATTATGTCATTGTTTGAACGCAACATCAGAGGGGTGGAAGATGCGTGGTCGGACCAAGGTAACACCTCATGTCTTAGTGCCGAGATTGCAATCGCGCACGGCTGTGTGCTGTTGAAGCTGGGCTAGTTTCCACTAGCTAGGCAGCTCTAGCCTAGAGCATCAGACCTAGTGAGGTGGGGATCCTGGGGACAGCAGCCCTTCCATTTACACAAATGACATGAATGGTTATCCCCTTAACTTCTGTTCCTACATTTCCTGTGGAGTGTGAAAATACACGAGAATGTGCCCCTGTATGACGTAGGCACAGGTAAACTACTCCTCGCCAGCGTTGGTAAATCCTCAGACCTGTTTGATGACATATGCTGTTATAGAATTAATGGTGTCTAATTCTTTATAATCTATTTCTGAAGCATTAAGTAAAGTAAGCCTGAGTAGGCAGATGGGACGCACCAAAATGGCAGCTTATTTATATTCGAGCTATGGACCAAGCAATGTTTACATTGAACAACACGATAAATGTTATTGCTGCGAGTTGGCAGATTTTTGAAAATGTTTTCAAGTGTTTGAACATAAATGTTTGTTCACAGTTCGTTAACCTTCGCTGTAGATAAAGTCGTTAATTGGATGGCTTCGTTTCAGACATTTTGACGCTGGTAGCTAAGGACCTAACTTGTGCAAACCGATGGCATTGGCAAGGATCATTTTGAATCTACGAAGTGGGCTCATTGTGTGTTTAACTCAAACGCATATGTCCTTTTTAACCAAAGACCTTTTTTTGGGGACTCAATGCAGATATCCCCGATGGAAGAATAAATTGTACTATTAGTCCCATAAATGATTCGCTTCCAGAGGTTTATGATGTAAACACAGGCAGTTTTGTCATTGCAAGTGAATAAAGTCCACACCTATAATTGGTCAGGATTGTGTAGCAGCAGCAGCTTTATAGCAAACACAGAAAACATAGGATTGTGCTGTTCTGAAACAGCTATGCCATGCTACCCTAGAATTGCCTTTAATGGGATTACTGGACCACAAACCACTCTCCATGTGTGTGCCACATATTTACACCCCAGAAAGAAATACTGAATATAACAACACCATGTGCCGTCTGTGATATTAATGACCACAGACCAGGAGCCCCCAGTATGATTGATACAACTGTTGCACCAAGCACTTCATCAGCAGAGCCATATTTATGGAATGTTAATCTGACATTGTTCTTGAATGATGTCCAAGTTAATGAGACATCAGAATCGTGTGGCAGCAGCTACAAGAAGGGAGCGGAGAACATCAAGTTCTGCTGCTATAAAGGAGACTTGCCTTGCTATCCCAGAATTGCCTTAAATGGAATCACTGTAGTTGAAAACTTCTCCTCTTGTGTAAACTACATATTCACATCTAAGAGTGAATCAGTGAAGGTCACAAAATCATATTCTCTCTGTGGTTTTACTAACTACAGGTCATGTGGCTTCTGTTGGATTGGAAATGACAAATACAACACTGTGTGTCTTAATTCGTTTGCTGTGATGCCGAGGCCTTCCATAACCAATAACCAATAACAGAAGCGAGAGTATCCAGTAGAGATGTGAATTCTGTGATATGGTGTGTGGCTGGCTGAACGAGATGTGTAATCGCTAGTCGCTGTGAATAATTGTACATAGTTGCCATTGTTAGGGTTGTCGGAATAAAAATACATGATCTTTCAAAATCAGCAGTGTGCAGACAGTTATTGATAAAATTGATTTAATGATAACAGTCACCACCTATGCCAACCAAGGCGTTGAATCGAACTGAAAGTTGTCGCGGCCCATACAAGACGGAGATTAAACAAAACAGTTCAGTCAGATTACAGCCGAAGTACTAGTTGAGGACGTAAGAACCTGACAGCTGAGACGGAGAGGTGAGCGCACGTTCACCGCTGCACGTTTTTGTACCTTGTCAATGTTATCATCGCCTGACCAGTAACGGTAGCCCTCACGGGCGTGTGTACGTACTATCGACACAGCAAAGAAAGAACGCTGTTGTCATAAATGGTGTGCTACAGTTGACTGTTATTATAGGCTGTTCAAATGGTGCTGGCATGTCATTTTCATTGACCTATCATACCATTACCAATATTCATACCATTGTCATTGCCTAACATCGTTTCAAACCTGTTACATGTGAATCATAGGACAACAGACAAAAAAAAAATAAGCTGTAGGAGGACAGGAGGCTGTTGGACCTATATTTCTGATTTCCTCATGTCTGTCTTAATTTATTCCCATTGGTGGGTCACTCAATTCTCTTGTTAGACTTATATTCCTGGTTTCCTCATGTCTGTCTTAATCTATCCCCATTGGTGGGTCACTCAATTCTCTTGTTGGACCTATATTCCTGGTTTCCTCGTGTCTTGTGCATTTTGGAATGGTTGGGCTTTGTCTTCAATCGCACATGTTTTCAAGTAGTTTTCTTCTTTAATTGGTAAATCCAATGTTTTATTGATTGTCTTCAGCTCCTTTCTCAGCAAATACAATCTTAACCTTCTGTTGTTTAACTCTTCAATAAAAATAGTTATTATCTGCATTTGGATATCCTCATTCCTTACACCTGACACCGCGCAAATGAACTTTCCGCTAAACTAATCAATCTGTCTCCATACGTACACACGACTTCCCCTTCTTTTTGCTTCATCTTGTGTAATTTTGCAAATAAATCTTGTGGACTTCTTTCTTCTGCATACCTCAAATGTTTATATCTGTTTCGCACTCTCCCACGTTTTCCTCGGGTACTGATTCTAACCTTCTTCTTATGAATGCAGGCACTTCATCTGAACTGGTCTGAAATGCTATATTCCTTAGTTCTTTGTTTGTCGTTAAGTAAGCTAAATTGTTTCTATATTTTCTATCCACTCTCTAAATTTCGATGGTTCTCCGATTGAACGTGGCAATACTATTGTCAATATTTTGATGGTTCATTGCTATCCTCAATTCATCTACTGTTTCAGTTGCTAGTCTCATCGCTTCATTGCCAGGATCTAAGGCTGTTGCCATGTTCTATTATGTTATCTTTAGTACTAATATAATTTCTCACTTCGATCGATTGACTTGCCTGTAAACAAGTTTTCTATCGTCTGCTAATATCTAACTGCTGATTCTATATGTGCAAGAATTAGTTCTATTTCATTTTTATATAATTATGTCATTAAGATTTGCCTGTTGTGCCCTGTCACAATGTGATTGAAGCGATTCATAGTTTAATATATTTTAACAACACATATTCAATTCATAATACAAAGGTCTTGATTCGTCTCTTTGGAAGGAAAACAAAGTTTATTTTACTTGCTGTGGACAAATTTCAATTCATTTTTTTGTAACTTGAACATTTATTTCAATTAAATACTATTTTATAACGCGTGTATTCTAGGAAACAATAACAAGTCATTAAGTTCCATTTCAACAATCAATTCAAAAGGACAATCAATCAATTCATAAATATAATTAACTAAGTAAGTATTTCTTACTTGACGATACTTGGAAAGTGAAAGTACACACGCGATGTTTATGTTTATTAGAGCCAGAAGTAGGTTACACTCACACGGTCACGTGATTGCACACTGTCTCTCCAGACACAACGTTTTAAGTTCGACGATCTCACAATGTCACACTGTACCCTATAGCTCGTTTCAAATCATGTGCCCAACTTCAAAACTATTACCAACTTAAAGGTTAAAAACTTTTGAAATTTTCCAAATGTTATTAGAATGCAAAAGACCCTTTAAATGTATATTTAACAAATATCTTGCAGCTGCAGTTTTCTTAAAGCGGCGAATTTCTTTGATGTTTGTCAAAATTGTAAATTGTGAAGCCCTAAAGAATAGAAATTACCGTAGTTGCTGCGAGATTCTTTACATCGCATATTTTGAATGTTGTATTTTCATCTGCCACTTGTCCTTTTAATTTTGCCCAGATTAGTTCTATTGGATTTAAATGAGCATGGTAAGGTGGCAGCCTCAAACTTATATGACCGTGCTCTTGGATAATCTTATCTATTTGAAAAATCTTTGTCCTCTGTTTTTGCTTTACTAGAGATAATAATTAAGGTTTTAAGTACATGTTATTAAATTGTATGTGCTCCTTTGTGAGCCATATCTTAATAGCATCTTTTGTACTGGATGACGTCGGGACTTTATCTTCAAGTGCAACAATGTTGTGGTACGCTGCATTGTCCATTATTAGGCAAGATGGTCGATCTAGTGATGGGAGAACAGAATTTTCAATCCAATGTCTAAATATGTGACCATTCATCTCAGAGTGATAATCCCGATTGTCTATGGATTTTGAAAGAAAAATGAGCTCTGCATTCTGTATTAGTCCATGTTGTCGACTACCTGCATGAGCAATTATCAAGCGCTGTCCTTTGCTGCTAGGTATTAATCTCTTAATCTTTCCATCTGACTGCCATTCCCTTTGGTTAGTTTGGTGAGCATTGATCCATGTTTCATCCAAGTACAGAATATCATAACCTTGCTTGCGCACCTCTTTTACTTCACGTAAGTACTTGCTTCTCATGACTACTATATGTGGCTTCTCACAGATGATGTTTCGTCCATTGGAATACTTTCTGAATGTAAAGCCTGCAGCTCTCACATTCCTCCATAATGTAGACTTTGTTATTTCAATACTGTTGTTCTTTTTCAGCGATACTTTTAATTTTCTTATTGTAACAGTTTCATTCATACCCAACATTTTGCGAATTTCACTTCTAATAAGTTCACTGTCGAAATTATCCAACATTTTTGCTCTTCCTTGTGATTTTGTATATTTTGAACATTGACGGTCACGTGCTTGAATCCAGCGATTAAATGACCGTTTAGATAAATCCAAAATGTGTCTTGTCCTATTCTCAGGGTTTTCTAAAGAATGAAATAATCTTCCTCGTTTAGCCTCTTTATAAAAATAGTCATACATTTTTATTGCGATGTTTTGTAAACTGCAGAATTTCATTTTAAGACTCATCATAAATGTTATTGTTCCACGTCTCTACCTATGAATGAACGGAAATGGAACACACAATGCCTCGTGTTTTCTACAAGTGTCTAATTGTGTCAGAAAACTCACGTTGAAAGCGTGCAAAAACGTCAATTGTACCGTGTATGGATTTTTATTCGCTATTTTTAAATTAAAATACTGTAAACACTAAGTTTTGACTACATCAATGGGTCGTTATAAATTTATATAAATCAAATAAGCAACAATAATAACAAAATTTTTTTTAAAATGAAATTAATTCCCTGTTGGGTTCTAATCATTATAACTTTACATGCAAATTTTGAAAAACTTACAAAAAGTGGTTAAAAAGATATCGATTTTAAAAGTTGGGCAAGAGTTATGAAACGGACTATAGTTAACCTGGATTTGTCGTACGCTAATTGACAATTGACGATTTCAATCTTAAACGTGCTCTGTTTGTCATGCAATATTCGGGAGTTTCTCGTGACACGACGCGCTGAAGTAACTTGAATCTCTAGTTGTGAACTTATTGTTTATATCAACTTGACTTGTCTCGACAACTTGAGCATGCTTTGTCTTGAGCTTTCATGATAACTTGCTATTTGGAATTCTTGATCAGTTAACTTGAATATATATTTATATATATATGTATATCTGAAACAAATGCAACGTTTCAAATACTTGGGCAGAATAATAACATCAGATGGGAGATGCACCACAGAAATAAAAGCAGAATAGCTCATGCCAAAATGGCATTTCAGGAAATGAAACATATCTTATGCAACAAATCTATGTCAATAAAAATGAGAAAGAGAGTTCACCGGTGCTGTATAGAACCAATTCTGACCTATGGAAGCGAATCGTGGACAGTAGACAAACAAATGAAAAGACGATTAGAGGCCACAGTGATGGGATTTCTCAGAAGAATGTTGAAAGTTCCCTGGACAGCTAAAAAGACCAATGAGGAAGTTCTCAAAGAGGCCAACACAAAAAGGGAGTTCTTAAAAAAACATCAGAAAGAAGCAATCAACATTTTTCGGGCACATCATGAGAAGAGGAAAGTTGGAATACTTGGTTACAACTGGCAAAATAAAAGGAAAGAGAGATCGCTGGCGACAAAAAGAGAAAATACTGGATAGCTTGGTGTCATGGCATGGAAAACAGTCAACAACAGAACTGATACGATGCACTGTAGATAGAAGATTGTGGAGGGACATGATCACCTACGCCAACCGTTATGGCACATGATGATGATGATATATATATAACTTGCTTATTCCTAGCATTAAACGTGATTTTTTTGCTACTTGACTCACTTCGTTAAGTTAGATACAATATCAGCCTTTATAACAGGTGTTTATAAAGTCTCACTACACTTGGTATCTAGGTCAATTTGAAAAAAATGTTTATGACGTCATCACAATATGTGCTCCCACTGTCAATTGTGCAGTGAATGGCTGTCGTCTGCTGGAGTAATTCTTTGCACTCAAAGCAGAATGGTGTTATCAAGAGAAGAACGAATTTTTCTGGTTGAACAAGTGTTTAGAAATGGTGGTCGATACACACGGGTAGTTGTTCAAAGATTTATAGCAAGATTTCCTGATAAACAACCTCCTCATCGCATTACGGTTAGAAATTTGTTGAATAAGTTTATTCCTACTGGAAAGAAGCACTTTGTTGAGCACATAATGTGATGACGTCATAAACATTTTTTTTCAAATTGACCTAGATACCAAGTGTAGTGAGACTTTATAAACACCCTGTACTTTGAATATAGTTCGAGAATAGACGCACATATTAGGTTTGACACAGGAGGTAGAGTTGGTTTAGCTCGAGAATAGACGCACGCTGAAGTTTTGACACATGAGGTAGAGTTGGTTTAGCTTGAGAAGAGACGCACACATAAGGTTTGACACAGGAGGTAGAGTTGGTTTAGCACGAGAAGAGACGCATGCTGAAGGTTTGACACAGGAGGTAGAGTTGGTCTAGTTTGAGAAGAGACACACGCTGAAGGTTTGACACACGGGGGTAGAGTTGGTTTAGTTTGAGAAGAGACGCACGCTGAAGGTTTGACACAGAAGGTAGAGTTGGTTTAGCTCGAGAGGAGACGCACGCTGAAGGTTTGACACAGGAGGTAGAGTTGGTCTAGTTTGAGAGAGACACACGCTGAAGGTTTGACACACGGGGTAGAGTTGGTTTAGTTTGAGAAGAGACACACGCTGAAGGTTTGACACAGGAGGTAGAGTTGGTCTAGTTTGAGAAGAGACACACGCTGAAGGTTTGACACAGGAGGTAGAGTTGGTTTAGTTTGAGAAGAGACACACGCTGAAGGTTTGACACAGGGGGTAGTGTTGGTCTAGTTTGAGAAGAGACACACGCTGAAGGTTTGACACACGGGGGTAAAGTTGGTTTAGCTCGAGAAGAGACACACGCTGAAGGTTTGACACAGGGGGTAGTGTTGGTCTAGTTTGAGAAGAGACGCACGCTTAAGGTTTGACACAGGAGGTAGAGTTGGTCTAGTTTGAGAAGAGACGCACGCTGAAGGTTTGACACAGAAGATAGAGTTGGTCTAGTTTGAGAAGAGACGCACGCTGAAGGTTTGACACAGGAGGTAGAGTTGGTCTAATTTGAGAAGAGACGCACGCTGAAGGTTTGACACAGGAGGTAGAGTTGGTCTAGTTTGAGAAGAGACACACGCTGAAGGTTTGACATAGGAGGTAGAGTTGGTCTAGTTTGAGAAGAGACGCACGCTGAAGGTTTGACACAGGAGGTAGAGTTGGTCTAGTTTGAGAAGAGACACACGCTGAAGGTTTGTCACAGGAGGTAGAGTTGGTCTAGTTTGAGAAGAGATGCACGCTGAAGGTTTGACACAGGGGGTAGTGTTGTTCTAGCTCGAGAAGAGACGCACGCTGAAGGTTTGACACAGGGGGTAGAGTTGGTTTAGTTCGAAAAGCGACTCATGCTGAAGGTTTGACACATGGGGTAGAGTTGGTTTAGCTTGAGAAGAGACACACGCTGAAGGTTTGACACAGGGGGTAGTGTTGGTCTAGTTTGAGAAGAGACGCACGCTTAAGGTTTGACACAGGGAGATAGAGTTGGTCTAGTTTGAGAAGAGACGCACGCTGAAGGTTTGACACAGGAGATAGAGTTGGTCTAGTTTGAGAAGAGACGCACGCTGAAGGTTTGACACAGGGGTAGAGTTGGTCTAATTTGAGAAGAGACGCACGCTGAAGGTTGACACAGGAGGTACAGTGGTTAGTTTGAGAAGAGACAAACGCTGAAGGTTTGACATAGGAGGTAGAGTTGGTCTAGTTTGAGAAGAGACGCACGCTGAAGGTTTGACACAGGAGGGTAGAGTTGGTCTAGTATGAGAAGAGACACACGCTGAAGGTTTGTCACAGGAGGTAGTGTTGGTCTTAGTTTGAGAAGAGACGCACGCTGAAGGTTTGACACAGGGGTAGTGTTGTTCTAGCTCGAGAAGAGACGCACGCTGAAGGTTTGACACAGGGGGTAGTGTTAGTTTAGTTCGAAAAGCGACGCATGCTGAAGGTTTGACACATGGGGGTAGAGTTGGTTTACCTTGAGAAGAGACGCGCGCTGAAGGCTTGTCACAGGAGGGGGTTGTTGTTTTGTTGTTTTAGTTCGAGAAGAGACAATAAAAAGGCCATGAATAGTTTCCAAAAATTGACAATAGAGGCTAAGATAGAGCGGTGGATTCGGTTCATGAAGGTGGTGGCAGCACAGAACTCTATACGTTTTGGTCTCTCTATGCTCGCATGAAGATAACAACACGTCCTAGAACTAACAATGTTATCAATGAGGGCAGAATGCTCCTCACAGATGAGCAAAGACGCACCAGAGATGCATCTATCCGTTCAATGAGGTACATACTTGAACAGCGTGGATTAGAGTGCGACATAGTTCTGTTCAGGTCCTGGGTTATTTGAAAGGAAGGAAAGAAAAAATAAATCATCTCTCGCATTCAAATTGCGTGTGACCAAAGACAGGCGCCTCGACCGCGGAAAATCCTGGATGGTCGAATCGGAGAAGTCCATAAGGAGAGTATATAATTTGAATGGTGTTAAGCCCGGCAAGGATTGGACAGAAGTAACAACGGAGAAAAGAAGATAACCAAAGTAATAAGTCAGCTCGGCAGGGAGTGTCGCAACTGGAAAGAAATAAATACATACTATAATAGCATCGTTGTAATACATACAATAGTGTTTGTAATATATATTGAAGCACGTTAATAATTTTCGTTGTTTGAAGGCGAGGTATAAGAATTTAATTAATAAATACAACACTATTATTAGTTGTTTTGCATTTGGATAAAGCTAGAGAAATGATATGGCCAGTACAAAGCAAACTGTCCGCACGGGACGAGGAAATTATGTCAAGAATGCAAACCTTGCTTTTGTTTAACAAACACAGAGAGATGTCATGAGAGCCTAAAGAGCGGAAACCATTGATTAAACAACAGACGATACTTTTAAGACAGAGAATTCTAGTAAACGATATAGAGATCATACATATTTTCAGACAAGAATAGAATAAATTCACAGGGAAAACGAGTGGCATGCCAAAGAAGATGCCAAGGGCAGGAAGGAAGATAAGCTTAACTACTCAAGATGTCCAGAACATTTCAGAAGAACGACCGAGAACAGAGTAGGTCCAGATGCCTCCAAAGCCGTCAGCTAAGGGGGAATTCCCAAATACGATATCGACATAGACGAGAAGCACAAGAAAGACACATCTATGGCTAATATCAGCGGTCCGACATAGACGAGAGGCACAGAAAGACACATCTATGGCTAATATCAGCGGTCCGACATAGAGGAGAAGCACGAGATAGACACATCTATGGCTAATATCAGCGGTCCGACATAGAGGAGAAGCACGAGAAAGACACATCTATGGATAATATCAGCGGTCCAGACATAGACGAGAAGCACGAAAGACACATCTATGGCTAATATCAGCGGTCCGACATAGAGGAGAAGCACGAGATAGACACATCTATGGCTAATATCAGCGGTCCGACATAGACGAGAAGCACGAGATAGACACATCTATGGATAATATCAGCGGTCCAGACATAGACGAGAAGCACGAGAAAGACACATCTATGGCTAATATCAGCGGTCCACATAGACGAGAAGCACGAGAAAGACACATATATGGCTAATATCAGCGGTCCAGACATAGACGAGAAGCACGAGATAGGACACATCTATGGCTAATATCAGCGGTCCGACATAGACGAGAAGCACGAGAAAGACACATCTATGGCTAATATCAGCGGTCCAGACATAGACGAGAAGCACGAGAAAGACACATCTATGGCTAATATCAGCGGTCCAGACATAGACGAGAAGCACGAGAAAGACACATCTATGGCTAATATCAGCGGTCCAGACATAGACGAGAAGCACGAGAAAGACACATCTATGGCTAATATCAGCGGTCCAGACATAGACGAGAAGCACGAGAAAGACACATCTATGGCTAATATCAGCGGTCCGACATAGACGAGAAGCACGAGAAAGACACATCTATGGCTAATATCAGCGGTCCGACATAGACGAGAAGCACGAGAAAGACACATCTATGGTCAATATCAGCGGTCAGACATAGACGAGAAGCACGAGAAAGACACATCTATGGCTAATATCAGCGGTCCAGACATAGACGAGAAGCACGAGAAAGACACATCTATGGCTAATATCAGCGGTCCAGACATAGACGAGAAGCACGAGAAAGACACATTTATGGCTAATATCAGCGGTCACATAGACGAGAAGCACGAGAAAAGACATCTATGGCTAATAGCGGTCCGACATAGACGAGAAGCACGAGAAAGACACATCTATGGCTAATATCAGTGGTCCAGACGCCTCCAAAGTCGTCAGCTAAGTGGGAACTCCCAACCTATGACATAGATCAGAAGCACAAGAAAGACACATTCATGGCTTATACCAACGGTCAAGACGCCTCCAAAATCACCGTCACCAAGATGACGAGCATCCTCATAGGCCCCGCCGGGGTTATGCCCAACGGAATAAGCACCTCGTACCGCTTCAGTGATACAAGGAAGTGGTTCTTTACGCTAAAACCCGACGCCCATGAACAGAAATACCAGGAGTTCGGATACAAAACGATCAAGTTAACAGAACCAAACGTCACAATAGTGATAAGTCATCAAGAGAAAGAGCAGTCAAGAGGATGCATCCACTGTATGCCGCCAATGTTGAAAACAAACAAGTCAAAGGGATTGTATCCGAAATGACCGGGAACAAGGAGGCCCAGGTCAAACAAGACACGTACGAAGCAGATAGGTGGACTTTCTTGTACAAACCTGTTACATGTGTGCAGATACCGTATTATATAAAAGTAAGACAAAGGGAAAATTGCCGAAACGCTCAAGGTCTTCGTTACCCTGCCAGGCAGGAGAACACGATGTTCTCACTGTGGACTCGACACACACTGGGAAAACCGACGCCCCAAGAAGTCAGGCCTGAGAAGGCAGACGACAGTCAAGGAACCAGTCATTATAGACACACCGAGCACAGCAGTACAGACCAACGATCTAAAGACAACGACCGGAGAAGCATCCAGTCAGCGACACATTTCCACCACCTACAAAAATGAAACGCAGCTCAAAACAAAAGAAGATGGAACACATAACGAACGAAACAACGCAGCAACAGAGGCCCAGAACAAAAGTCAAGACGGTGACATCAACAGAAACATATGATGAACCTGGAAGCAAAAAATTCACAGAAACAAAGAATGACAGTCCAAAACCCACACACGAATCTACACTGACGGAAGAACAACGATGGACAAACACAACCTGCGAAACGGGTGGGACGGCTTAGATTTCGATGACGAACATAACCAGCCAACCTACTTCAGCGACTCCGAGTACCACCGAGAGTATCAATGATACTACCTTCATGCCCTTTTCAGGGCAAAATAAATACGAAATTGTTCTAAAATGGTTATATTTAAACAACAACATTTGTAAATAAAATCCTCTACGAAACTACTACTGCTGCTGCTGCTGCTACTACTACTACTACTACGGGAAAAAAAAATTGCTAAGGCTTATTTATATTAATATTTTCATCAACAATTCAACGGTACAATATGTTCTTGTATTTAAATTGGTTGTTTTAGAACGAGACGTGCCTCAAAATAGTATGCAACATTTGTACATGCATTCTTATAAGATTAATTGTCTTCTTTCTTGGGGGATTCCAAAAAAAATGCATGTCGAGTAATATTCCCAAATGGCTTCTGCAGTGTATGTCCTATCTAATGACATCATCTTCATCGTATTTGTAGAAGTGGATCCATGTTATCTGTAATTGTAACACTCCTACACAAACACAAACCAGACTTCATTTTACAACAGGAAACATACACACAGACGACCACGCATACCACACCACAACACGGCTAGGCTTGCGAGCGTGTTTTAGCCTAGCCACAAACAAAACAGGTTCAGGAGTTGCAGTTCTAAAAACATCAGACAGGTCATCTCATATCTTTGTGTGTGCATGTCTGTGTTAGTCACCTCTAGTGACTCGTGCAGATGGTGCTCGTAAACCTGGGAGGGCTGACCATCTAAGGGCAGAATCCTCCTACAGAAAAGATCATCTGCTTCCTTGCAGGAAGATTGGGGACAATCACAGGCTAAGGAATACAAACCTGGATAAAATGCTGGCTGAAATCGGATGCACTGGGCCACTGGCGCAGAACGCAGTGCAACGTTTTAACGGGTGTTCAGAGTGGATCTGGCAGACTCTAATTGTGATGTTCTGTCTGTGGAGGCGATCAACACACTTAACCTGACAGCTGACTTGATGTAAGAGTCTGGAATCCTACTCTGATTGAGTCCTGATCGCAGAGAGAGAGGAGAGAGAGAGAGACAGGTCGACGATCATTAGGAAAGACAGGGACGGCGACGGCAAGACAGCTATAGTTCAAGTAAAAGACAACGACATACACCATAGTTTGCATACACGCACCACCACATTACGGACAGCAACCTATCTTTTATGACGGACTATACAGGGGACAAAATATTATTTTAAGGGGAGACTAATGCGTCCTGACGGAACATCGTGGGAGGAGAGGTTAGGAATCAGATAAGGAGAGCAAATAAAGAAGACAATCACCAACTGGAGATTTTACAGTCGATAATAGACAGCACGGTTTGGCGGATGCTTACAGACACAAACACCCACACGGCATGGACCTCACACACAAAAAACCACTCCCACAATATGGCAACACGGCTAGACAGGATTTACGTCCCGTCCACTCACTTCATCAGCCAGGCCAGACATATCACAAACACACTCCAGTTTACGTCTGTAGGTACACGTCACAAGGCAGCCATTGCAACCATTAACATCGCACACACAAGACACTCATTTCAGGAGGTCACCTCACTAGAAATTCAACAACACCCTACTGCAGAACAAAACATATACAGAACATATTAAACAAATTATCCAGTTATACACTGACGACAAAGACACAGACGATATACAGCAACATTGGGAACTCCTCAAAAACACTATACGGGGAAAAAACACAACCAAATCGGTTTGACAGGGGTCTTCCCTCTCTCCTCTACTTTACGCTCTGACCATAGAACTGCTCCTAGAGAGCATCAGACAAGACAGTTCCATAAAGGTCACATTCACACCAGGAAAAAACAAGAGCAGAAATTGTTAGCTTACGCTGACGATACTGTCTTCTTTCCATCAAACATGTACATCAATAGACCACATCCTCAATACATTTACAGAATTTGGGAAAGGTAGCGGGGCACAGATAAACACACAGAAATCATTTATCATGGGCATAGGCAGGTGGAAGAACAAAGTGGTCTTTCCCTCTGCTCTAACACCTGTCACTAACATTAAGTTGTACGGAATAACATATCCTTGCAACCCAAACAGAACACACAAACCAACATGGCAGAACCTAGTCACAAGATAACAGACATGCTGCAGAGATACAAATAGAGAACACACAAACCAACATGACAGAAATAGTCACAAAGATAACAGACATGCTGCAGAGTTACAAATATAAAACATCCACAATTTTTGGTAGGAGCATCGCGTTCAACATTGTTTCTATATCTCTTGTTTTCCAGCTCTCGCATGCACACGTAAAGGTAGATAGTACATTTGATTTGAATAGTCTAAGTTTTGTGTTTGTGCTGATGAGTTTTGATTTCCACAACATTTCAAGGCTTCTGAAAGACATTGCTGCTTTAGCTTTGCTTATTCTAATTTTTTTTACTTGTATCCTCTTCTCGATCGATGTGACTTCCAAGATAGATAAAGTGATTGATCTCTTCCACTGGTTTGTTTTCCATGTATATTCTGTCATCTGTTGGAATTAAACTTTTCATGACCTTAGTCTTTTCATGATTGATCTTAAGCCCAATTTTGCTGGCTATTGATGATAGTTCATTTGTGTTTTCCCGCATCGTTTTTATCTGACTGCTGATGAGGACTATGTCATCAGCAAGTCGAGGTCCTCCGAATGGTCTCCTTGTATCCATTCGATGCCTTTATTACCAGTGCAGTATTTCTTCATTATGAAGTCCTAACAACTCCAAATAACAAGGGCGATAAAATAAATCCTTGTTTAACCCCAGTTTCTATTGGGAAACATTCGCTCAGTCCTTCCTCTGTTCAAACTGCACATGTGTAACCATCATAAATGTCTTTAATAATATTTATGATATTTTATAGTAAGCCATATTGCTTCGAATTTTCCACAAAGAATGTCTTTGAATACTGTCGGATGTTTTTTTGAAGTCGATGAAGATAAGTACAAAAGGTTTTTGCTTTTCAATGTGTTCCTCCAATATAAGTCGTAGAGTAGAAGTGTGGTCAAGGCAGCTTCTCCCTTTTCTAAACCCAGTCTGTTTTTCACGCATTACTGTATCTTTTGAATGCTTTATTCTATTCAGGATGATTTTGCAGAATAACTTTGAGGCAACTGACAAAAGTGTCACGCCTCTCCAGTTGCTACAATCTGAGATTGCCCTTTTTTGGAATCTTAACAATGATTCTTTTTTTCTACTTATGAAGAACTTCACTGGTTTCTATCTGCATCTCGGTAAATATCTATATTTTTTGTTCCCACTCAGTGATTTGTTCTTTTCCCCCTGCACTACAAGGAATCAGCAACAGGATACCTTGAAAAACATGCCCGTGATCTGCGCTAGAGCCGTATATGATCCTTTAGTGTGATTGTCTTTAAACTATTGCATCATCGTGGATTCCCGGGGCACTGCCTTTATTTTCTCTAATGTTAGTCCCCTAACATTTTCTAATCTAGTGTTATCTATTGTTAGTAATATTAATTAAATTACTTGTAAGTACAATGAACATTGATTTTCATTCCGTTAAATAACATGTAAAATAAACATAAAATTGTATGGTTGATAGAAACGAGATAAGAATTTCCGGACATGTTGGTTAAGAGCCGCCTCCGTAACTTTAGCCAGAATCTGTTGGGTACGACCCGCTGCAACAGTTCATGCGGTACGTGCCTTTTCGTACAACAGTCTTTTTTCGAATGGTCCATTTAATAGCCAGGACAGCTTCAGTGTATACCCAGGAATCTGATATTCGCCATTATCTGCCAACTCTGACTCAAAATATGTATAGGCCAACAGGCTGCTAACTACTAAACACAATTACATCAAGATAAATTAAATTGGAGTATGTTATAAGACACGACAGCCTAATAAATGTAATATTGGAAGGGAAAATATAGGGTAAAAGTGGCAAAAGCAAACCAAGACTAACATGGACGAGTAACATCAAAAGATGTACAAATCAGCCTATGACAATCTGCGCCATCAAAGCAGGAGACAGAGTGGAATGACGCTCCTATGGTAGCTAACCTTCGATGCAGAGACGGCATTGAATGATGATGATGAAACAGGCCGTTGTTTAGAGGAAAGAGTTCATGAACATTTGTATAACATGGAACGTTTTTCTGGCACTCCGGTCTCCGACCATTTCAGATCGCCAGGCCACGATACCTCTGATGACTTCTGGGTTACCGTCATCTTCTCTGTTCATCTGGTATCCAGTCTGTTAGCGTCCCACCTGCCCTATTATCTAATAATCTTATAACCAACCTCTACGTAATCCTGGCCATCCTATTTGTCCGCCATTTCTTTCCGCAATTAGACCAGGGCTGTATTCTCTGACTTGGATTTTTTCGGGTTTAATTAGAATAGTTTATTATACCTGATAAAGATTTTTTTGCCGAAACGCCGTAGTTTGCCTTGTCTATCTAATACTTTAGCTGCTTCACACCATTTTATGTTTATTTTTACAAACTTCTATTGCCTCAATTTTAATACTTTTACTTTTTAACTTCAACCTTAAGACTACATTGAAGAAACTGTATTTTTTCTACAATTTTCTTAAGATAATTGTGATCTAACATAACTTAGTAGGAGGCTAAAATACAACATGAGACTGGAATGATCGTGTCTCGCCATGAAAATGGCATAGAAAACCTAAAGCCAACTACCCATTTAATCGGGCAATCGACACAAATTACTGTAAAAGTATTGTGATTATCGGCTTTCTATCTTCTAAATAAAATATTAATTACATGCAGGAAAATTTAAACTATTTCGCACAAAGCAGCGTTTAGAGACTATGGCTTTTCTCTGCTTATCATCACTAATGACACCCATTCCTCAGCGAGCCAAGTATGTGTTTTTTTTTTTCAATGGAAAATAGATGGTGTATCAGGATCAATACAGACAAATGCAGTACTACACTTTTCAATCTCTCCCCAAAACAAAACGCAGGAGCCATATACATAAACAATGAGCCTGTGAAAGAAGACATACAAGCTACATATCTCGGAGTTATGTTTGATAATAAACTATCTTGGAAACAGCAGATAAATTAGGAAACCCAAAAAGCAAGAGGAAATTGGCTATTCTAAGAAAGCTGTGTGGAACCACATGGTGTGCGAGTGGGAAAATACTCAGTAAAGTTTACCAACAGAGTATACGCCCACATTTAGAATATGGATCATCCGCATGATGCTCAGCATCAAACACCACACTGCAAGAACTGGATAAAGTACAAAACCAGACACTTAGGGTCATCACAGGAGCAATTACATTAACACCAATATTGGAGATGGAAAAATTGTGGAGGATACCAGCACTGAGAGAATGGAGGGGCACAAAGGTGCTGATACAGGCAGAAAAATTTGCATGCATGCTGAGACATCCAATGAAGGACCGATTTCACAATCTTGCATTGGAACGGCTTAAGAGAAGCAGTTTTATCCACTAAGCCAAGCGTATTAGTAGACAAACACCAGACATGCCAAGAGTTGTTAACCCCCTACTGCCCATACCAGAACATACTCCCTGGATAAAGGAATCAGGATTATTAATACAAAATACGGACAGAAGTTAAAGGAATAGTTGACAAAGAAAAACAAAATAGTCTACAGCGAAAAACAATAACTCTCAGTTTCCTGAATGAAGAATACCCACAAGACCTATGGATTCGCGTGTACACAGATGGATCAGCACAGAATGCAGTAAAGAATGGGGGAGCAGGTGCATATATAGAGTACCCAAATAACACTAGGGATATGAATAAAATAGCAACAGGGAAATATTGTCACAATTATGATGCAGAAATACAAGCAATAAAGTTGGCAATAGAAAAACTGCTGAACAGTAATCTTAGCCCACAGCCTGTAGTGTTTTTGACAGATGTAAGATCAGTACTCCAGTCACTACAATCCAGAAAATTACCACATCTGCAGACCTTATTGACTGAACTCTGCAAGCACCACAGGGTTGCCCTGCAGTGGATCCCATCTCACTGTGGAATACTAGGAAATGAGAAAGAAGATCAGTTGGCAAAGGAAGGTTCAACAGGCACACAACTAGATACACCGGTTACATACCATCATAAGAAACAGATAATCAAATCAATCAGAGGACCACAAGCCCCAAATCAGGATGCCTTTCATAATATGAATAGATATGAACAAGTTGTCATTATACGCCTCAGAACAGGACACAATCGACTCCATAGTCACATGTATACAAAATTCAAGATCGGAACATCAACTATATGTGGACAGGCATACTTCAAAATTGCACAGAATATAGTCATCATCACCATCATGTACCCTGCCGGTTGGCGTAGGCGATCATGTCCCTCCACAATCTTCTATCTACAGTGCATCGTATCAGTTCTGTTGACTGTTTTCCATGCCATGACACCAAGCTATCCAGTATTTTCTCTCTTTGTCGTCCGCGATCTCTATTTCCTTTTATTTTACCAGTTGTAACCAAGTATTCCAACTTTCCTCTTCTCATGATGTGCCCGAAAAATGTTGATTGCTTCTTTCTGATGTTTTTAAGAACTCCCTTTTTGTGTTGGCCTCTTTGAGAACTTCCTCGTCGGTCTTTTTCTGTCCATGGAACTTTCAACATTCTTCTGAGAAATCCCATCTCTGTGGCCTCTAATCGTCTTTTCATTTGTTTGTTTACTGTCCATGATTCGCTTCCATAGGTCAGAATTGGTTCTATATAGCACCGATGAACTCTCTTCTCATTTTTATTGACATAGATTTGTTGCATAAAATATTTTCATTTTCTGAAATGCTATTTTGGCCTGAGCTATTCTGCTTTTTATTTCTGTGGTGCATCTCCCATCTGATGTTATTATTGTGCCCAAGTATTTGAAACGTTGTACTTGTTTCAGATTTGTCTCGTTTATTTTTATGCTGCATTATGATGATGATTGTTTCATCGATATAACCAATTACTTCTGTTTCTTACTATTCGCACTGAGATCTTTCTTGCTGCTTTCTTCTACTATTATGTCTATCATTTCTTGTAGTTCGTTCTCTGCCTCTGCTATTAAGACTGTGTCATCCGCATATCGCAAATTATTTATGTTGTGACCGTTGACTTCAATTACTTTTTTTGTCTACTATTGATCTTATAATATATTCGCTGTAAAGTGAAAACAAATCCGGTAACAGAACACAGCCTTGTCTGACTCCTTGTTTTATATATTCGAATTGTCCTGTTTGGTTGTTAATTCGTATAGCTGCTGTTTGTTGCCAGTACATGTTTATTATGATTCGCAGATCCTTGCCATCAATGTTTAATTTCTCCAGCATATTTATTATTTCCACATGCTTTACTTTGTCAAATGCTTTCGTGTAGTCTATAAAGCACATATATAGATCTTTCTTTACTTCTATAGATCTTTCTATCAATGTCCTTAAGATGTATATTGCATTATTGGTGCCCTTTCCTTCAACAAATCCACATTGTTCCTCACTTATTTCTGGTTTTATTTTGTTCCTTACACGTCTCATGATTATTCTTAGTAATATGTTAGTCATATGGCTCATGAGACTAATAGTGCGATGGTCTTCACAATCAGTGGCGCCTGACTTCTTCGATATGGCTACAAAGATAGATTTTAGTAGATCTTCGGATATGTGTCCAGTGTTATATATGTCATTGAGTAATTTTGTTATGACTTGTACTCCCAACTCTCCTAATGCATTTATAGCTTCGATTGTTATATTGTCAGGACCTGGAGCTTTGCCTCTTTTCATGTGTTGAATTGCGTCCTCCACTTCACTCTGCATTATTGGTGGTCCTGTGTCTTCATTTGAATTGTTTAATTCTGGTCTTTCATCATCATATAGTTGACTGATATGTTATGTCCATTTTTCCATTGTCTTCTCCTGTCCCATTATTATATTTCCTTCCTTTGATTTCACACATCCTGAAACTTTGATTTCTTTTCTTCCTGTTAATTCATTTAACTGATTGTGCATAAATTTTGGGTCTTTCTTTTGTTTTTTCCATTTCTTCACATTTCTGTTTTAACCATCGTTCTTTTGCTTCTCTGCACTTGTTTTGGATCTCTTTGTGCAATATTTTGTATGTCCGTTCTTCTTTCTTATGTTTTCTCTTTCGTCCATTAGTTGTAATATTTCTTCTATCATCCATTTTTTTGTTGATTCTTTTAGTCATTGGTTATTACTTCTTTTGATGTTTGCTGAAGCGATTGTTTGAGCATTTCCCCACTGCTCCTGGATGTCCTGTATTTTCTCAATAGCATTATATCTATTTTGTACTATCATGCTGTACTTATCACTCATCTGTTTATCTACTCTTAGCATATCTAGTTCTAATTTTATATTTCTTGGTGATTTCTGTGCCTTCCGCGGTTTTATTCTTATCTTTCCAACTACTGGTACATGGTCACTATTACAATCTGCTCCTGGCCTTGTTTTAACAGACGTTAGCCCATTCCTAAATCTTCTCTGTACCAGTATAAAATCAATTTGATCGTGTACTTTTTTGTCTGGGCTTTGCCATGTCCATAGTCGCCTAGGGTGTTGTTTGAACCAGGTGTTACCTATAATCATTTCATGTATCTTTGCCCAATCTATCAATCTATCCCATCTATCATTCGTCTCTCCAAGGCCATGTCCCCAGTCACATTTTGCACTTTAGCTGTTCCTACCTTTGCATTGAAATCCCCTAATACAACAGTTATTTCTTGGGATTTACACTGTTCCATGGCTGCCCCTAGCTCCTCGTAAAAAGTGTCAATGTCTTCTTCTTCGCTATTACTTGTTGGTGCATAAACTTGGATTATGTTGATATCAATTGGTCTGCCACTCAATTTTACTAGCAGAATTCTGTCTGATACTGGCCAAAATCCTTTCACTGTTTTGCTTCTTTCTCTATCTAACATGATGCCTACTCCTCTTTCGTGTGTGGTTCTCCCAGAGTAAATTACATTTCTATTGTCGCGTTGTAATAATCCTGCCCCTGTCCATCTCATTTCACATAGTCCCAAAATGTTCAATTTCATTCTCTTCATTTCTTGACTGATGTTTTCTAGTTTTCCAACCTGGAATGCTGATCTAATGTTCCAAGTTCCTATTGCTAGTGTCTCTTTATTTTTGATCTTGCATACAGTTGCTTGATGACGATCGGGTGTCACCTGTAGCACATGACGCTCCCTACAGGACGAGGTTGTTGTGAAGCCCCCATTAACGTCGTTAGCTGTAAATAGAAGGTTGTGATTTGTCATGATTATTCCAGGCAATTTAAGAAGGTAGTTTGCCATTCCTTTCCTTCTTGGAAAGGACTGTACTAGTCGGAGATCGCAGCCATTGTCTTTATACATGAGATCCTCTGCCTGCCATCGCGGTGTGGGTACCATAACCGGCACTACCTGTCGGCTGCTCCCACAACACCATCCACCACCTGCTCCAATGGCTTTACATAACCCTGATAGGGGGGCTAAACGGGAGCTCCACCTTGCCCAGGGGTGTCCCGAAGACTAGCGGAGGAAAGGAGACGTCTTACTCCTCCTTTGGTAGGGCAGAACTCTACCCCGCTGACCAGAATATAGTAGACTAAGGAAAATCCATTGACCCATAGATACAACACTACAGACAAAACTATATGGGCCACTGCAAGAATTACAAAATACAGTAAAATTTAAACAGGAATCGACATTGCAGATATAGATAATACTTGGGCGAACGAAAGATAGATAGATCGCCAGGCCATGATACCTCTGATGACTTCTGGGTTACCAGCATCTTCTCTTGTTCATCTGGTATCCAGTCTGTTAGCGTTGAAGAATAGACACATAGCCAGTTTTTCTCCTACCTAGAGGGTTAAAACTCTTTTCACTCTTTTCTTTAATCACCGATTATCTTTCTTGTTAATTCTCGTGTCCTATCCCTATTACTCTCTTCGTTATCTTTATCACCTCTCCTATTGTTTTTCCTCCTTGCCACTCCTATTTTCTCTCAGGGCCAGTGATGGGGAGTGTAGAACACTCCAAGGTATGAAGACAGCTTCACAACGGAGGATCACAACACAATACTGACGTTTCGGCCTGAGGCTTTTTCAGAGTACAAGGACAACGAAAACAAACGGTGAAACACAATTATCTATAATTACATGATCAGAAGAAGAGGATAGAAAAGAAGGATGATGAAAAAATGAAAAAAAGAAGAGATCTAAGATAAGAATATAGAAAGAATAGGAGAATATATGTATATATAAAATATAAAATATAAAAACACCTAGCTATAAACGAATGGTTAATCCGCCGGGAACCAAACGAAAGAATGACTACAGGAAGGACAACCCGAGGCGGGAGAATGGAAACGAGGGTATGCCTGACCAGTGTTCATACACCGGAAGAGAGAACTAGAAACCCAAACACAAGCTAATGACGTGCAAGGAAAAGTAGAGGATATAAGGTAACAAGAAATAACGGAGCCTAACAAGAAGGGGGGGGGGGGGGAGGAGGAGAAGAAGTACTGGTATGAAAGAGAATGAAAAGGACTAGGAGAGTCCGGAATGGAGAAAATGAGGAGAGGTGTGTGAAAGAAAGAAGGAACGAAAGAAGTAGGGCCAGCGAGGTAAAGAAGTAGGGAACGGAGAGACTGAGGAGGATACTAGGAATATATATACAAAGAGGAGTATACACCAGAGGAGGACAGGTAAAAGATAGGATGAGAAGCGGAGGGGATATACAGAGAATAATACGCTGGCAGGAGTGCCTAGAGAGGAAAGGAAGTGGGAAAACTGAGAAAGCGATGAGGAGGAGAAGGATAAAAAGGTAATACGCAGAAAGGAAAAAGAAGGGGGGGGGAGAAGATGGAAGGGTACAGAAGGATAGGGGTGAAGACAAGGAGCAGAAGAGCGTAAATGTCAGATAAGAAGAAGAGTAGGGGAGGGAGAAGGGTACAGAGGAAGAGGGGTCCTCAGAGGGACTGGGATACATTGATGCCGCGAGGGGTGAGGCAACCCCAACGAGCGATCAGACGGTGCTCAAGAGTGAGACGACTGTGGTGAATGAAGAGTATTTTCTATCTCTTTTTCTCGTTTTTATCGTACCATGTATGGGACACCTCCTTTCACCCTACCTCATGAGACCCGGTTTCTAATTTTTAACTGTTTGATTTCTTTTGGTCCAATTAAGTCCCACCTGCCCTATTATCTAATAATATTATAACCAACCTCTACGTAATCCTGGCCATCCTATTTGTCCGCCATTTCCTTCCGCAATTAGACCAGGGCTGTATTCTCTGACTTGGGTTTTTTTGGTTTAATTAGAAGAGTTTGTTATACCTGATAAAGGTTTTTTTTTGCCGAAACGCTGTAGTTTGCCTTGTCCATCTATTATTTTAGCTGCTTCACACCATTTTATGTTTATTTTTACAAACTTCTATTGCCTCAATTTTAATACTTTTACTTTTTAACTTCAACCTTAAGACTACATTGAAGAAAATGTATTTTTTTTCTACAATTTTCTTAAGATAATTGTGATCTAACATAACTTAGTAGGAGGCTAAAATACAACATGAGACTGGAATGATCGTGTCTCGCCATGAAAATGGCATAGAAAACCTAAAGCCAACTACCCATTTAATCGGGCAATCGACACAAATTACTGTAAAAGTATTGTGATTATCGGCTTTCTATCTTCTAAATAAAATATTAATTAAATGTAAACTTTTTCGCACAAAGCAGCGTTTAGAGACTATGGCTTTTCTCTGCTTATCATCACTAATAAATAACAATAACAAAATGCAGACGACCAAGTTCTGATACATGAAACAACTGCGGACCTGCAAGAACATATCAACAGGCTAAACAACACTTATAAACAATTCAACATGAAGATCAACATAAACAAAACCGAAGTAATGGCAATAGCGAGAAAGAAAGAAAAACTAAACATCATAATAGATAATACGATTCTGAAGCAAATAGACAATTTTAAATATCTGGGTAGTACGTTAACACAAGACAATAGCCAAGAGACCGAGATAGATATAAGGTGTAACAAAGCATGCCAAGTTATAGGCCAAGTATCAACACTATTGAAAACAAAGCAATAACTACGGAAGCAAAAGGGGCAATATACAAATCATTTTTCTACCAACTCTGTGCTATCAGTGCCAGAATTGGACGTTGGACTCTAGAACAATAAGAAAGATAATGACCACCGAAATGAAATGTGTCAGAAGAATGACAGGAAACAGCTTAAGAAACACCGACCTGAGGAAGAAACTCGAAATTGAACCAGCCATCGAATACATAAAGAAACAACAGATAAATTGGTTCGGCTACATAACAGGACAAAAAGAACTAACAATGACTCAAAAAGTTATAAACAAACGCTACGAAAACGCCAGATTAAGAGGAAGACCGAGAAAGAGATGGATAGAGGGAATACTAGAGTCACTAGGAGGGATAACACCAGAAGAGGTCGACAGAAGAGCAAAGAATCGCAGATTGTATCTCCCCTCGACGCCAACGGCAATGGAGGAAGGATAGAAGAAGAAGAAGAGGAAGAAGAAGAAGAAGAAGATCATCAATAATGAAACCCATTCCTCAACGAGCCAAGTAGGTGTTTTTTTTTCTCTCAATGGAATGGGGAAACTAAGCGCACGTGCGTTAAAGTTGAAAAGGGAGGACAGAAGACAATGGAAACAATATGTATGATTACAGATTTACGTTAAAAATGAGGACAAAAAACGTTCCGACGTTGCTGCTCAAAATGGCCTTCTTCTGGAACTGAGAGATAGTAAAAAAAACAAACAAGCAAATATAAACTAAGGTTTAAGCACATTTTCATTTTACTTGGCCTATACTTGGTATATCTTAATTTATGTTTTGTTTGTTTGTTGTATATTTATTTGTTTGTTTGCACTGTCTGTGTTCACGCAGAAGGCCACTTTTGGTCCGCAACGTCGTGACATTTATCTATCGTTCTCTATTACCACTAAGTTGTAACTATTCATTTCACTCGCTTCTTTAGGACAAGAATTTTAAATAGCTTAAGTTAAGACTTCAGAGTATCAAACTGAAACCACGATCATGTTATAGCCAGTACACTAACTACTACGCTACCGACTTTCACCTTCGTGTTTATTAATTAAAAATAGAACATTGACTTTCGGAGGTAAAATTAGAACTATAATGAATTTAATTTGTTTTCTGTGGATACATGACGTGAAGAACGCCTTAACAAGTAAATTGTCCTAAACACGAACATTTGTTTTGGTTTTTTTTTCAAAATAGTACATCTAAAATTATCATCATCAAGTACCGGGCCTACTGGCGTAGGTGATCATGTCTCTCCACAACTTTCGATCTCGACAGTTCTTTATCATTTCTGTTGTTGACCTTCTGCCAAGCCATTCTCTTAAGCTGTCTAGTATTTTATAATATTATACTTCTGTTTATTGACACTTCTTTAAATGTTAATTAATAAATACTCTTAAAAGTTTCAAATTTATCTAAAATGTTAAAAAAAATGTGCTGTCGCTTTGAGTCTTTTTAGTATAGAATTGACCTCCTACGACGGAGAACATCTATGGTGCTAGGGAATCAAATCAGTCGTAAAGAATGTTTTTGGGTCAAAGATTTTATTTCCACCCCATAGAAAACCCCAGCCGTACCCCAGAAATGGGGGAGAAACGTATTGAAGTTTGAATGTCATGTCAGAATTAAAAGATATTAGGTTTAGCTTCTTGACAGGGGGGATACAGAAGTTGATGAATGCTTTCATCGCCCACGCATTGAATTTTGATTGTGAATATTCTAGTTCTGAGACATTCCATAAAGGCTTGTTTTTTAATGGAGAAATTGAAATGTTTGTGGAGCAATGGTGGAGGGATGGCTACTGTTGACAAGAGCTCACAGTTTCGATCCCTCGACCATCCGACTTGCATGTATGTAAAGTAAAGAGCTTCTTCACGCCCAGTGCCTATAGAGAATATGGTGTTAGTGACATTAACTCTTATAGACCTTCGGCGCATGATTTTTGGGGTAATGTGGTTGGTATTACGTCCGTGCCGCTTTGCTTTCTCAGAAAAAAAATCCGGTACCCATTTAAGGCTGTGTGAACCAGGAAACCGTCGGTCAGAATCGAACTCGATCTCTTGTCCTTTGTATCTAGTTCACTAACCACTGAGCTATCGCTGCTCCCAACTTGCATGTATGTAGATTCAAATGAACATCGACGATTTTTTCCCCTTGAGGAAGGAGTTCTATTTGGTTTCTTGCTGACCACATTACCCACAAATATGTAAATGGTTCAATTAAGAAAATGATTGCTAATACTAATAACAATTCTTTTACGCCATGCTCGAAGTGTGTTGATGCTCTGTATCTTTCTTTACATGCTCGAATATATGCGAGTAGCTTAATGAATGTAGTCTTAATCGCTAAGAGCGAAAAGGAGTTACAAGAAATGTCAGATATTATAGTGAAAGAAGACACAAATGAAGGACTCAGCCTTAATAGCAAAAAGACAGAAGTAATGATAACAACAAAGAAAAAGTCATCACCACAGTGAAAAATAAAGACATGTGGATCAAGATTGAAACCGGTAAATGAATTTAAATATCTAGAAACATTGTTAACCTCAGATGGTACAACAGAGGTGAGATGCAGAATGGCTCAGGCAAAAGCAGCTTTCCAAAAATTGAGGAAGATACTGTGCAATCCATTTTTGACAATTGAAACAAGAAAAAGAGTTCTTAAATGTTATGTAGAGCCAGTCTTAACATGGATTTGAATCATGGACAATAGGACAACAGACAAGAAAATCGTTGGAGGCCATAGAAATGTGGTTTTACAGAAGAATGTTGAGAATACCAGGAAAGCTAAGAAGAGTAATGAAGATGTTCTGTAAGAGGCCAAAATAAAAAGATAACTAATTTCCAATATTAGGAAGAAACTATCATCATTTTTGCCATGTAATGAGAAGAGAACAACTGGAATATATTGTAACAACTGGAAAAATCGAGAGACGAAGAGATAGAGGGAAGCAAAGAGAAAAAATTGCAGATGGCTTAAGAAAATGGCTAGGCAGAAGGTCGACAACTGAAATGATAAATAACTGTCAAAATAAAAATATGTGGCGAGACATGATCACCTACGCCAGAAGATCCGGTACTTGATGATGAGCTTAATGAAGGTAACCTGCCATTGTTTTTTGTTTATTCCTCGACCTAAGACGTCAACATTATAAATGGTAGTATTTGCTGACTATCCACGATAACCTAGAAACAATATTTGGATAGAACTGTGTGACGGAAGACTTCACAAACAACGACGGCAAGAATGCCCGGCAGATTAACTTAGCCCATTTTGATCCAGTCGTTATCACTTGTTTTGTGTGCTGTATTGCGGTCCCTGCTGGGCCAGCAGGTAGCCATCTGTGATGCTGAATGCCGCCTGGTTTTATTTTATTTTGTTAGTTAACGTGAACTGCTGCTGTTCCAGATGATTGACATTTGAGATATGTTAATAATACCAAACTACTAGCTGTAAAGCTTCAGGAGATAACAAATACATCAAGAATATTGGTTAATCAAACGTTTAAGTCTTGCAACATATGGTGTCTCATAATTCTTCATCTGTACACGCACGCGCGCGCGCGCGCGCACACACACACACACACTCAGTGTACTACCAAATAAGTGGAAGTCATATTTCCATCACACTCATATAAACAAATAGTTATAAGTCTTGTATGTCCAGAGGTAGGTTACTATCTCCTCCATCCACTAACAGTGGTTTCAGTACACAATACTATCCTAATGTTGCTATCTCCTCCATCTGCTAACAGTGTTCAGTACACAACACTGTCCTAATGTTGCTATCTCCTCTATCTACTAACAATGTTCAGTACACAATACTATCCTAATGTTGCTATCTCCTCCATCTGCTAACAGTGTTCAGTACACAACACTGTCCTAATGTTGCTATCTCCTCTATCTACTAACAATGTTCAGTACACAACACTATCCTAATGTTGCTATCTCCTCCATCTGCTAACAGTGTTCAGTACAAAACACTGTCCTAATGTTGCTATCTCCTCTATCTACTAACAGTGTTCAGTACACAATACTATCCTAATGTTGCTATCTCCTCCGCTAACAGTGTTCAGTACACAACACTATCCTAATGTTGATATCTCCTCTATATACTAACAGTGTTCAGTACACAATACTATCCTAATGTTACTTTTCCTCCACCTGCTAACAGTGTTCAGCACAAAATACTATTCTAATTTTACTTTTTCCTCCATCTGCTAACAGTAGTTTCAGTACACAATATTATTCTAACATTGCTTTCTCCATCAATGCAACCTTGGATACGACGAGGCATACTTGCAACAAATGTTTGTAATTAATTATAGATCAGAAATATCCCAGGATCTTTCAGCAGTTCAGTGTATCTAAGTCCACTATTTTAAAAATCATTCCTGGGTCGGGCCCAAACATTATCATTTGTATTTAGGTGGAAACTGTTGCTGGGTAAATTTAAAACTGCCAAATTTTGCTCTTGCAGCCATGATTTGTGATTTGAGCTGTTTGCTTTAGGTCATCGTCATGCTGAAGTGTGCACCCATAGTGGTTGGGAGCCGCGATAGCTCAGTAGTTAGTGAACTGGACTAAAGGACAAGGGGTAGGGTTCGATTCCAACCGACGGTTTCCGGGTTCACCCTGCCTTAAATGGGTACCGGGTTTTTTTCTGGGAAAGTAAAGCAGCACGGGCGTAATACCGACCACATTACCCCAAAAATCATGTGCTGAAGGTCTGTAAAATATAGGGTCACTAACACCATATTGCCCTATACGCCACTTGGCGTGACAGGGGTACTTTACTTTTTTTTTACTTTTTATTATTTGTGATTGTTTTTCATATAGTTGTAAACATAGCTCTTCTCCTGAAATAATTCGCTACATAAATGGTAGACGTGTGCTAGTAATACGCCAATGATCTTTCTTTGATGAGAATTCCAGTTAAAATACTCAGTAGCGTAACACCTCTTGCACTACTCCATAACCATGAACACTGGATATGTTTAAGTCTCTGATACACAGGCGTTACATAATCTTTAGTTCCAATATTTATTTCAGCAGGAGGAGAACAAACAGAAAATACATCTAAAATAAAAAATAGTGTCTCATGACAGATTTTGGTTTTTGGGGCGCCAGTTCAAGCTCATTTGATTGTGAGGGTCTGTTAGTAATTATGGCGAAATCACGTTTTGTGTGTGTGTATCGCATCCTGTGGAACTCATGGTTTAAAATAACATTAGAAACAGTTGGGTACCTCTCTCCATCATGCGTTGCTATAATTTTTATACTCATCATTGACCCAAGCCCAAACGATTTGACGGGATGTCGATGGTCGTTTTTTGGCAAAAATTCCTGAATTCCTTCCCCTTTCTTCTCAATCGATTCCATTAATTGCTTGTAATTTCCTCACATTACTATGGATAGTCCGTTCAGATATGTCCTAGGTTTTACAAATGTTTAAGACGTTTGATTTTCTACATTTTGAAGTTGTGAGATTAACATGCTCTCTGTATCCATGCACTGCCACGACCATTATAAAGTGATCTGTGTGTGCGTGTGATTAAACAAAGAGATTGCTATTTTTCTATGAGTTCACCCGACGACTACTTCTAATCGTTGTTCGCCATTTAAATGGACGTCAAATGGGTGTAGATGCGATATCTCTTCGGCATAAATAAATAGATTAAAAATGACACCTTCATAAAAATGCAAAAGTTCCTCATTCACTGGGTGTGTAACCCAGATAAGTGTTCATAAATCTGCGTCAGAACCAAGGAAACTGAATGAAAATTACATCCAAATAAAAATGAATGATACTTTTGTTGAGGTGCTAACATTTCTATGAGTGGAAACTTTAGACAACTTAGCACAATGAAGAAGAAAGAATAATGAAGTTCACACACACACACATTTAATTGAAATAAAACTAAAATGAGAACTGGTACAAAGTTGAATACTTCACGACAATTCAAAGTGAAATGGCATTTTATGAAGACTTTAAAAAAATACGACTAGCATTGCAATATAGAATCAAAAACGCCTGGAAAAGAAACGAACAAACATCTGGAAATTAAGTACTAAGCAATCATTCGAAATTTAGACCGTTCAACTCCTACCTTTTCTGAGACTAACAGACGGATGCGAAAGTCGACAATCTAGTTAATAACTCTGAAATAAAAACAACATACTTCAAAACAGTTTCTTACAAAGACTATTAAACAACAGAATGTTCTACAAACACTATTAATTAAAAGAGTTTCTTAAATAAACCATTAACTACTGACTGGAGATAATTGTTTTACGACACTTCAGCGGACTATCTCTCTCTCTCTCTCTCTCTCTCTCTCTCTCTCTATATATATATATATATATATATATATATATATATATATTTATATATATATATAAATATATACATACATATATATATATATATATACATAATACATATACATCATCATCATCAAGTACCGGGCCTACTGGCGTAGGTGATCATGTCTCTCCACAACTTTCGATCTCGGCAGCTATTTATCATTTCTGTTGTTGACCTTCTGCCAAGCCATTCTCTTAAGCTGTCTATTATTTTTTCTCTTTGCTTCCCTCTATCTCTTCGTCCCTCAATTTTTCCAGTTGTTACAATATATTCCAGTTGTTCTCTTCTCATTACATGGCCAAAAAATGATGATTGTCTCTTCCTAATATTGGAAATTAGCTCTCTTTTTGCTTTGACCTCTCTCAGAACATCTTCATTACTCTTCTTAGCTGCCATGGTACTCTCAACATTCTTCTGTAAAACCACATTTCTACAGACTCCAGTGATTTTCTTGTCCGTTGTCCTACATTGTCCATGATTCGCATCCATATGTTAAGATTGGCTCTACATAACATTTAAGAACTCTTTTTCTTGTTTCAATTGTCAAAAATGGATTGCATAGTATCTTCCTCATTTTTTGGAAAGCTGCTTTTGCCTTAGCCATTCTGCATCTCACTTCTTATGGTTATGGAAGGCCCCTGTATCACTGAAAACGAATTAAAATCCATAATTGCTCAACCGCCCGTGCCAGTGGAATCATCCAAATTACTAACTCATCTCCCAAACAAAGAATGGTAGCTGTAGTCCCCATCATAGTAGTCTCATCACACGCAAAAGACATAAGGCGAAACCGCACAGAAAGTGAACACAGCCAACTGTTCCCTGTCATACGATATCATCATTCATCTTAAACAATTGGAATACCGAAACATGTTCAAAACGGATGAAACACACAGCTCACGGTGTGCACAGAGCACTTAACTCAGTAGCTCCTGCAACAAGCCTGACTTGGAATATGTGGAAACTCATATATATATATATATTTATATATATATATATATATATATATATATATATATATATATATATATATATATATATAATTCTTAACTGGCATGCTCTTAAAATGTACAAATTAAATGCCCTCTTAGATGCTCATGTATATACTAGTAGTACCCTCCTTCAGTCATAGTTGACTAGATTTAGCAGCGCCCCTAGGAAATATTATTTTTTTATTTTCTTTCGCTGTGAATTATCTTTTCCTATGAATCTGTCAGCTTCTTATGTTAGGTTTATGTTCATAGTCTTCATGTCACGTTTACTTACGTCTATAAATCGGAATTTTGGGCGCTTCCTTGGTCTATAGCCATCTGCTGGTTGTCCATAATGTATATTTTGGGAATGCAGCCATCTTTCATGCAGTGTAAGTCAGCGTAACCTAGGTTGTTTGAGCAGCGTGTAGATGTTCGGGACGCCTGTGTGAATGATGACCCCACGTTTGTCACTTTGTCATTCCATGTGATTTCAAGATAGATATAAATGCAAAGAAAATAATAGTGAGACCAAAAGATACTCGATGTAGAACTATCAATAAAAGTCCAGTAACAGGGCAGTGCGGTGGTATGCAACGCGCCCTCTTGACTGAAAGTGGTCAGTGGCTTTTAGCTGACTGCCTTCAAGTCAAGACCAGAACCACAGCTGATCAAGATTATTTCTATCTTCTCGCGATTTCCCTAAAAACATACAATCCATTTTGGCCAAGGGAGTAAGTAGCAAAGAGGGAAGGCAACCTAGTACACAATAGTGCCTTGCTGCAGTCGACTGTTTTGGACTGATATTTAAATGATCACAGTTATTGTAAAGGGACACTGCAGCGCACCTACGCCCATTTAACGATCTTTTAAGAACAAAAGATGAAAAAGATCAGTGACTGTAGTCAAGTTACCGCACCAGAAGAAGAAGCAGTTCGACTTTCAAGATGACAGCGATGGTGTGTTTTCAAAATGACAGCGATGGTGTGTTTTCAAAATGACAGCGATGGTGTGTTTTCAAGATGACAGCGATGGTGTGTTTTCAAGATGACAGCGATAGTGTGTTTTCAAAATGACAGCGATAGTGTGTTTTCAAGATGACAGCGATGGTGTGTTTTCAAGATTACAGCGATGGTGTGTTTTCAAAATGACTGCGATGGTGTGTTTTCAAGATTACAGCGATGGTGTGTTTTCAAGATGACAGCGATGGTGTGTTTTCAAGATGACAGCGGTGGTGTGTTTTCAAGATGACAGCGATGGTAATCTATGAAGATTACCTTATAGTCTCATCGATGACCAGTGATATTAACAATAAATTTGTAGTATCATTGATGGGATACGATATTAATAAACTGATGTTTCTTATATAAACGTATGCACATAATTTAATCATTAATTAAACTACGCAAATATTCAGTCTACCTATTCGTACAACTCACTTCAGCAAGCTAGTTTCCACCAAGCTAATAGTGAACTAACTGAACGCTGAATTGTTTACGATGAATGATGATATCGTATGACAGGGAACAGTTGATTGTGTTCACTTTCTGCGCGGTTTCGCCTTATATCTTTTGGCGTGTGCTGAGACTGCTACGATGGGGACTACACTTACCTTTCTTTGTTTGGGAGATGAGACATTAATTCGGATGATTACACTGGCACAGGCGGTTGAGGAATTATGGATTTTAATTCGTTTGCAGTTATACCGGGGCCTTCCATAACCAAATAACTGAACGCTATAAATCAAGCCTGCTGACTCAAGAGAAAAACTAAAAAAAATACAACTATGTTTAACAATACCAGGACTGCTAACTAAAAAGTTAAAACAAAATAAATTGCATAAATTACAGAAGTGAGACCACCATGGTTAGAATATAATTACCGTTGACGTGGAATGGGTAGTAGTGGCGAACGCCTCTCACTCCATATCCATGGGCTGTCCAGAGTTTGTTTATTTATTGGCTGGTGCTAAAATACATGCATACAAGACAACATGACAATAGAGAACCCGATTTGATGTTCTGTTGAATCAAAAGAAATCCTCTAAGTTATGTATAAGTTCCAAGACTCTTATATATCATTGCTGCAGACAGCAATCTTTGGATAAACTCTAAAGCTTCAAGCAGCAGACAGATTCATAGAAAAAGAAAATACGCGGCAAAAGAAAATGAAAAATAACAATTCTAGAGGCGCTGAAAAATTCATGGTCAACTATGACTGTTAGAGGCTACTATATATAAGTTCCAGAACTCTTATGCAGAAATATGTTAGTCATCATCATTAATTACAGTACCGCTTGAGCAGGTGATGCCCACCCGCACCATTCTATATTTTCAATTATTTATCATTTATGTTGTTGATTACTTACAAAACTATTCTCCTAAATTGCTTCTAATCTTTTCTCTTTGTTTTATCCATCTCTTATTCTCTCAATTATTTGAATTGCCACAGTGAGTTCGAACTCATTACACGGTCAATAGAGAAGATTATTTACCTCTGATATTTATAATTAGTTTTCTTCTTACTCTGACCTCTTTGAACAGGCTTGTTGCTTCTTTAGTTGTCTACGATATTTTTAACATTTTTCTGTAAAAATCACCTTTTTATGCTCTTCAGCTATGTTTCTTGTATGTTGTCTATATGTCCTAACTCTCAATATATTGATACTGTCACCACATAACGTCGTGTGTCAATGTACCTTCCGAAAATATGTTAGTCCCTGGAAATAGTAATGTGGCAAGCTACCAGGGAACGGAGCAGTGTGGGCTGAGTGGGTTAGTGTATTCAATAATGACACATAAGGTGGGGGAGAATTGAAAAAAAAATTGAAAAAAATGGTATGGTAAAAGCTTTCTGAGATTTATAGACGACACAGATTTGAACGACGTTTCGGCTCAATAGGCCTTCAGCAGGAGCAAACAAACAACACCCACACACAGATATGTAAGTAAAATTTGTGTTGTCTATCAATCACGTAAAGATTTTACCATGCCATTTTTTCTATTTTTTTTTCAATTCACCCTCACATTTAGCTTTACTGCAGCTTCGCATTTTTATGCATTCATTTGCATTTCTTTGCCTTAACACCACACAAATAAGGTCCCGGTTAGTTGTTTGTTCGTTTCGGTTCGTTTTGAGGTTATACCTACTTCTTGGCAAGGCAAGATCTATTCATCGTCAGATCAGGCCCTGCAGGTTATCCTAGACAGCAATTGCCATCAAAAATAATAGTAAGAATTATTTACTTCGGTTCTCTAGTGATTTACACACCTGTCTCGTGTGTGTAACACTGACCTGAGGAAGAAACTCGAAATTGGACCAGCCATCGAATGCATAAAGAAACAACAGATAAATTGGTTCGGCCACATAACAAGACAAAAAGAATTAACAATGACTTAAAGAGCCATACAAAAACGCCAGATTAAGAGGAAGACCAAGGAAGATATGGATAAAGGGAATACTAGACTCACTAGGAGGGATAACACCAAAAGAGGCTAACAGAAGAGCAAAGAATCGCAGATTGTATCTCCCCTCGACGCCAACGGCAATAGAGGAAAGATGAGAAGAAGAAGAAGAAGACGTAGAAGAAGAAGTAGAAGAAGTCTCGTATGTGAATGTGTTTGCTGAGTGTCATGTTTGTACTCATTTCTCTCTGTTATTAGAGATCTCTTTAGCCTCTCTAGTCATTGGTTTTCTTGAGGTTTTATCTAAATTGCCTTTCGTGTAAAAGTCTTTAAACTTTTACTCATGTGTTTCTGTGATCCGAGATCCCTTTGGCCTTGTTGACCATTGTTTCTATCGAAGGTTTGACAGTGATCGCCTTGTTGTTTGTTTGTGTTCGCCATCTTTATAATAAAGTCATACATTTTTGTGTGAATATTACTTTTTCCTATTTTTAGCAGCGGCACTCATGTCTTCAGACGTCCTTCGCCATACAGGTAGATATTCTCCGACACCGAGAGAGGGGTAGACATCGGGTCTCACTGCACAGAGAAGGCTAGACATCGGGTCTCACTACACAGAGAGGGCTAGACATCGGGTCTCACTGCACAGAGAGGCTTAGACATCGGGTCTTACTACACAGAGAGGGCTAGACATCGAGTCTCACTGCACAGAGAGGGCTAGACATTGGGTCTCACTACACAGAGAGGGGTAGACATTGGGTCTCACTACACAGAGAGGGCTAGACATTGGGTCTCACTACACAGAGAGGGCTAGTCATTGGGTCTCACTACACAGAGAGGGCTAGACATCGGGTCTCACTACACAGAGAGGGCTAGACATTGGGTCTCACTACACAGAGAGGGCTAGACATTGGGTCTCACTACACAGAGAGGGCTAGACATTGGGTCTCACTACACAGAGAGGGCTAGACATTGGTTCTCACTACACAGAGAGGGCTAGACATCAGGTCTCACTACCCAGAGAAGGCTAGACATCGGGTCTCACTACCCAGAGAGGGCTAGACATTGGGTCTCACTACACAGAGAGGGCTAGACATTGAGTCTTACTACACAGAGAGGGGTAGACATCGGGTCTCACTACCTAGAGGGGGCTAGACATTGGGTCTCACTACACAGAGAGGGCTAGACATTGGGTCTCACTACACAGAGAGGGCTAGACATCGAGTCTCACTACCCAGAGAAGGCTAGACATCGGGTCTCACTACCCAGAGAGGGCTTTTTCAGAAATGTAAGGCGACCTGGCGCGATTCCTACCAGATAACCCAAAAAATGACTGCAGACACCATATTCTCCACACGCCTATCAAAACAGGGAGGGCATCTCTAATCTCCTTTTACTTTCACCTGGGATTGAAAAACCTGAGTAAGCAGCTGTTTTTACTATTGGGTACATCGCTAAATAATAGTTTTCACACGTGAGACCTTTAACACCAGGAGTTGGGATATATAGATCTTTCAAACATTGTGTGTCAGAAACTACGAACATTGCAAGAAATCATCTCTCTCTCTCTCTCTCTCTCTCTCTCTCTGTCTCTCTCTCTCTCTCTCTCTTTGTGTGTGTGAAAGCCCCCATGAGATTGCTTCTCAGAGACTCAGTCGTGTAGCTCCCTTAACTGTACATGGCTTAACTCCTCAAAGTGTGGTCACAGCTCCTGATATGCGCATGCACAATAAAAAAACCATGAGTTATCGTTCTCTGTCAGAATAACTAGTGCCAGATACAAAACGTTGGTATGCTAGTTTTGGTGAGTGATTGGATGCTATGAACATTCTTGTAGGATTCCAGTTGGTTTAAAACTAGTGGGAAAATCAAAACCATTAAAACTAGAGAGATATCATGACTATCGTTAAGAAAAAAAAAATTGTTCTATGTATAAGTAAACCACAGCAAAGTTTAAAACGTTCATTTTCAGCAAAATCAACAATGCTGCTCTAGATATAGTCCCATTAGTGTTCAATGATTAATAGTAGATGACAGGACTACGTGTATTCATGTCTTCAGTGGCTTACTGTGTTAGTTACACTTCTTACCAATCGCTCCAAACTTGCATCATTGCTAACGTGTTGGTTCATTTCAATCCATTGAATCTGCGATAAAACTATTGATAACTAGACAGGTCGTACTTGGACAAGAAGCTGGCCTCAATTTCCAAACCAACTAGTTGAGTTCTACCATTATTAAATTGGTAAAAAAAAAAAAAAAAACTGCAGGGTTCCGCACACAGACCATTATTTTTAAAAAATTGCCGATAACACACATTCTTTTTCCGTCGAACTCGAGCGCGACGAGGTTTCTTTCTTTCTTATTATTTATTTGACTTCGTGCCATTTCATTACCTTAGTTATAATAGTCTTCACGTTATCTTAATCGTGTTTATTAGATGACTTTTTCTCTCTCTCTCTCTCTCTCTCTCTCTCTTTTTCTCCCTCCCTCTTTGTTCGAGATACTCGCCCGACGATTACTCCTTGTCATCAAACTTCCCTTAAAAGAACGCCAGGTTGGTGTAGGTGCTTTGGCCATAACACCCAAGTGGAGCTCATATCACAGAGACAAACGTGGAAATACTCAATATCCTGCTCCCAGTCACCCAGTCTCACACCACAAGAGACATTCAAGTAAGATCTCAAGGCACCCAACAGTGCACAAACAAAATAGTTCCTACTATAACCTTGGATGGCAACTGTGGTTTTAACACAAGCAAGAAGACAGTCTGAGGCGGAATGCCTCGCCAAAGAATTAGGCAAACTTCCGAAGAGATATAAATAGATGCGTTGTGTCACTTGTTTACAACAAGACCCGCGTGATATCTGCGGCTTTCGGCTCGAACATGTCTTGAGCATTGGATACCGGCCAGCCTTTCCTCTCGATCTCTACACGCTTGGACAGATTAGTATGTTATCAGACCCACCGTTAGGAGATTAGGATCTGGGCCAGTTCTGTTGTTTATCGAACCTGACGCAAACATTCAGCTATGATTCGCTGGCCGTTTTAGCTCATGTGCTGTGAAGGCTTTGTGTTCTCTATAGGTGACCACAATAACAGCTCATAACTGAGATATTTATTTCATGGAATTATTGCTAGTTGGGCCGGTGAGTGATGCTCGTGTAGTCGCGAACGGGGTAATATGGAACATATTCAACTTAACATTTATATCTGGTGTTACGTAGATTTTGGACACAGGCAAAAATATTATGCATTCAGTTTTGACTATACATAATTGTTATGTAATAAAATGGGTACACTTTTTTTTTCTCCTAGTGAATATATAAAATTGCACAAATTCGACATCAGAATGAAAAACTTGATTTGATTCTCAAATATTTTAAGACACAGGAAGATCTGGAATGCAATTCTATCTTCTTATTATTGTACTTTCTCTTCCTTCTCTTTCTCTTCTTTTTAAAAAAATCTTTATTCACCTCATACTGTTCTCTGCCTTGAACGATGCAATTTTAAAGAATGTAGTGTGTAACACTAAATGCATGCTCCTGGCACTCGGCAACAGAGAGTGGATGAGCTCGACGAACAAGACGTAGGTTATGCTTCTACTTGATTAACTTGTAGATTGTAACTTTATTATATATATATATATATATATATATATATATATATATATATATATATATAGCCTTTGGTGTCTTTACAGACGGTTGGTAGCAAGCAATCATGATTAGCCAGTAGTTTGGTAAAATATTAGCCGTCTCGTGGCTGAATCTGCGAATACTGAGAAAAACAAATTTGACCGCAGAATGAACAAGAGGTATTTGTGGTGTCTGGCCTCGTCTCATTTCTCCTGCGTCTTTTCTATTCTAAACATCAACACTTCTTGAAATGTTACTGTGCCCTTTTTTCATTTTTGTTCTCCATGTGATACGATCTGATGTCAGATTTTCCAAGTTTCTTTCGCTATTAGAGATTTCACTCAAGGAAGCCCTGCAAACATCCTTAAATCTCTGGTCTGCCTTTTGGCCTTGTTCGTCCCAAATCTCGCCATACAATAATTGCTTGGGACTACGATTGTTTTCCATTCTTCTTATATGATCAACTCACCTTAATCTGCGGCTCCTAAGTGTCATGGAGTTTGGCTCGTTGCAATACATTAGAGTTGCTTACTTTGTCCTGTCATTTGATGTTCGTTATCGTGCGAAGGCAACGCACATGAAAGCTGTTTAACTTTTCCTCCTGCCCTGCATAGGAAGTCCAAGTTTTTGATCCGTATAAAAGTGTACTCAAAACACAACTTTGGTAAATTAGAATCTTAGTCTCAGAGTTAATTTGGTGTTGGCACATGCTCCATCTTTAAGTTTACGAAATGTAGAAGCTGCCTTTCCGATTCGGGCATCGTATCTCTACTTCAAGGGAGACAGTGATTGTGACCATAGAACCAAGATAGGGGAACATCCTCACAAATTCAAGAGTTATGTTATTTAATGTTATATTTCCGGGTATGGCTACACCCTTTTGGAGCACCACAGTCTTCTGTATACTTATTGACAGGGAGAATAAATCGCATGATTTAGTTAGCTTGTCAATCATTAATTGCAAGGCCGTTTCATAGTGAGCAACCAGGACTGCATTATCAGCGAATAGAAGCTCCTTGATTAGGGTTTAATGTGTCTTAAATATTGACGTGCTAGATTATATAAGGAACCATGAAATCTTGTTCAGATGTAGATGTCTCCAGAGACAGCTTCAAAAGTATTATGTAGAAGGGCAGCGACAAAACATTTTATAGAAGGGCAGCTACAAAGCATCAAGGGCAGCGAAAAAGCATTGTGTAGAAGGGCAGTGAAAAAGTATTGTGTAGAAGGGCAGCTACAAATCAGTGTGTAGAAGGGCAGCGAAAAAGCATTGTGTAGAAGGGCAGTGAAAAAGTATTGTGTAGAAGGGCAGCTACAAATCAGTGTGTAGAAGGGCAGCGAAAAGTATTGTGTAGAAGGGCAGCGACAAAGCATTGTGTAAAAGGGCAGCGGAAAAGCATTGTGTAAAAGGGCAGCGGAAAAGTATTGTGTAAAAGGGCAGCGGAAAAGCATTGTGTAAAAGGGCAGCGGAAAAGTATTGTGTAGAAGGGCAGCGGAAAAGTATTGTGTAGAAGGGCAGCGGGAAAGTATTGTGTAAAAGGGCAGCGGAAAAGCATTGTGTAAAAGGGCAGCGGAAAAGTATTGTGTAGAAGGGCAGCGGAAAAGTATTGTGTAAAAGGGCAGCGGAAAAGCATTGTGTAGAAGGGCAGCGGAAAAGTATTGTGTAGAAGGGCAGCGACAAAGCATTGTGTAGAAGGGCAGCGACAAAGTATTGTGTAGAAGGGCAGCGGGAAAGCATTGTGTAGAAGGGCAGCGGAAAAGTATTGTGTAGAAGGGCAGCGGGAAAGCATTGTGTAGAAGGGCAGCGACAAAGCATTGTGTAGAAGGGCAGCGGGAAAGCATTGTGTAGAAGGGCAGCGGAAAAGTATTGTGTAGAAGGGCAGCGAAAAGTATTGTGTAGAAGGGCAGCGACAAAGCATTGTGTAGAAGGGCAGCGACAAAGTATTGTGTAGAAGGGCAGCGGGAAAGCATTGTGTAGAAGGGCAGCGGAAAAGTATTGTGTAGAAGGGCAGCGAAAAGTATTGTGTAGAAGGGCAGCGGGAAAGCATTGTGTAGAAGGGCAGCGGGAAAGCATTGTGTAGAAGGGCAGCGGAAAAGTATTGTGTAGAAGGGCAGCGGAAAAGTATTGTGTAGAAGGGCAGCGAAAAGTATTGTGTAGAAGGGCAGCGAAAAGTATTGTGTAGAAGGGCAGCGAAAAGTATTGTGTAGAAGGGCAGCGAAAAGTATTGTGTAGAAGGGCAGCGGAAAAGTATTGTGTAGAAGGGCAGCGGAAAAGTATGTGTAGAAGGGCAGCGGAAAAGTATTGTGTAGAAGGGCAGCGGAAAGTATTGTGTAGAAGGGCAGCGAAAAGTATTGTGTAGAAGGGCAGCGAAAGTATTGTGTAGAAGGGCAGCGAAAAGTATTGTGTAGAAGGGCAGCGAAAAGTATTGTGTAGAAGGGCAGCGACAAAGCATTGTGTAGAAGGGCAGCGGGAAAGCATTGTGTAGAAGGGCAGCGGAAAAGTATTGTGTAGAAGGGCAGCGGAAAAGTATTGTGTAGAAGGGCAGCGAAAAGTATTGTGTAGAAGGGCAGCGGGAAAGCATTGTGTAGAAGGGCAGCGACAAAGCATTGTGTAGAAGGGCAGCGACAAAAGCATTGTGTAGAAGGGCAGCGACAAAGCATTGTGTAGAAGGGCAGCGAAAAGTATTGTGTAGAAGGGCAGCGGGAAAGCATTGTGTAGAAGGGCAGCGACAAAGCATTGTGTAGAAGGGCAGCGACAAAGCATTGTGTAGAAGGGCAGCGAAAAGTATTGTGTAGAAGGGCAGCGGGAAAGCATTGTGTAGAAGGGCAGCGGGAAAGCATTGTGTAGAAGGGCAGCGACAAAGCATTGTGTAGAAGGGCAGCGACAAAGCATTGTGTAGAAGGGCAGCGACAAGTATTGTGTAGAAGGGCAGCGACAAAGCATTGTGTAGAAGGGCAGCGGGAAAGCATTGTGTAGAAGGGCAGCGACAAAGCATTGTGTAGAAGGGCAGCGACAAAGCATTGTGTAGAAGGGCAGCGGGAAAGCATTGTGTAGAAGGGCAGCGACAAAGCATTGTGTAGAAGGGCAGCGACAAAGCATTGTGTAGAAGGGCAGCGAAAAGTATTGTGTAGAAGGGCAGCGGGAAAGCATTGTGTAGAAGGGCAGCGGGAAAGCATTGTGTAGAAGGGCAGCGACAAAGCATTGTGTAGAAGGGCAGCGACAAAGCATTGTGTAGAAGGGCAGCGACAAAGCATTGTGTAGAAGGGCAGCGAAAAGTATTGTGTAGAAGGGCAGCGGGAAAGCATTGTGTAGAAGGGCAGCGGGAAAGCATTGTGTAGAAGGGCAGCGACAAAGCATTGTGTAGAAGGGCAGCGACAAAGCATTGTGTAGAAGGGCAGCGACAAAGCATTGTGTAGAAGGGCAGCGGGAAAGCATTGTGTAGAAGGGCAGCGACAAAGCATTGTGTAGAAGGGCAGCGAAAAGTATTGTGTAGAAGGGAAGCGAAAAGTATTGTGTAGAAGGGCAGCGACAAAGCATTGTGTAGAAGGGCAGCGAAAAGTATTGTGTAGAAGGGCAGCGGAAAAGTATTGTGTAGAAGGGCAGCGGAAAAGTATTGTGTAGAAGGGCAGCGAAAAGTATTGTGTAGAAGGGCAGCGACAAAGTATTGTGTAGAAGGGCAGCGACAAAGTATTGTGTAGAAGGGCAGCGACAAAGTATTGTGTAGAAGGGCAGCGAAAAGTATTGTGTAGAAGGGCAGCGGAAAAGTATTGTGTAGAAGGGCAGCGACAAAGTATTGTGTAGAAGGGCAGCGGGAATGTATTGTGTAGAAGATGCAGCGAAAAAGATTCCGAATAGGTTGTGCTTGCTATGCCTGGGTGAATAACATGAAAATAGTGCTTTTCCCAAATCACACCCGACCTTTCTCTGCTCCTATTTGAAGCGTTCCGAATGACGTATGAGGTTACTTACCTTCGGAAAAGCTTTAAATGAATACATGAATTAAAGGCAAGAGAATGTCTTAATCAGCACGTTGGGTTATTTGTTAAAGTTAAATAATACAATATGTATATAGTGCAAATGTAGATTCAAATTACTAACAGTTAAACGTGTTTCTATTGGGTATTTATACATTAGACTAGGTGGTAGTTCGAAGCACTTTCTAAAACATAATAGTGTCTACGCCCTAGATAAAGCAAATTTATCAAACTATCAGTTTTTATACAAAGAAATAAGAGCTGAGACACACGCCCACACAAACAAACATTTTGTAATACTTGTATTAGTGGGTAAACCACAGAGAGCTGCTAGGAGAATTTCTTGGGTGTGTACAGATTTCGTTTCTTCATTTTTGGAGATATTCTAGACGTTCGTTAGACTCATAAAAGAAAAGCCATTCTCCCTACTAACAATATTTTCTTTTCATGGTTCTACTACACTTGCTTATACATTACATTTTTGTGAATGTGCTCGCAGTATGTTTTTATATTCTCAAAAATGCCTCTTTCAGCACAGGAGTTTTGGCTTCAATAAAGACATTATCAAGGGGATTAATTTTGAATAAACATATGGTTTTTACGTTAGCACTGTTTATATTTTGATTAGAGCATCTGTGGACATGGAAACTAGCATTAAACTATCAATAAAATTAGATTTCTTCCTCTTTTCCCACGTCAGGGGTTGAGAAGGATACAAAGTTCTGATTCTTGCTTTTCTGGTAGCTCAGTTATTGGCACTTGATGCTGTTGTAGAGTTTCTCTGAAGTTGTCACTACAATGTAGTCTTGGTTTGCCTCGAGCTAGTTGTTGCTATTCCCCCCCCCCCCCCACCTTTCTGTGTGTGCCTTGCATGTTCGGGTAGAACTAGACATTCTCTCCGGGTAGGTGCCCATTTTTTTGTTGTCTTTGTATAAAATTTAAAATTACTCAGATGCCGACTATGGCATTTCTGATTTTGTCTCTTCCGGTCACTCCTACAGTTTTTCTCTAACATCTCATTTCTCTGTTGACTAATTCTCTTTTCTAATTTGTTGTGAGTGACCATCGTTGACACTGGCAACAGACTGGACATAACTATACTTATTATAAGTTGTTTCTTTGCACTGACCGGTCTTGTGCTGTAGAAAATGGGTTAGCTATCCCAAAACTTGGTTTGCCTCGCTCTGCCTAATGTTAATTTCTTTGTCCATCTTTCTACCTTCGGATACGTTGTTCCTAGATACTTCAACTCTTATTACTGTTTTATACCTGTGTCTTCTGTTGATATATTTACGTTGTCCTTCACTTTCCCTATTGCAGTGTTTTCTGTTTTCTGTGTTGATTTTCAAATACTTTTACACTTCTGATTCATGGATATGCAATTATTTGTTGTTGTTATTAAGGCATGGTTGTCCTCAAATAGTAGTTCATTGATATTATTTTCATTGTTGGACTTGGCATTTTTGTTTATATTTAGATGCAGGTAATGAACAATAGTGGTGAGATGACACATCATGTCTTACACCGGACTATACAGTAAATGGTTCTGATGTTCCCTGGCTTGTTTAACCGCCCTTCTGCAATCATCGTATACACTTTTCCATACTGTAATAAAATGTTCATATACTCCATACAGAATCCTAGTTCCCATAACACGTTTCTATCAACTCTTTCGAATCATTTCTCAAGTGTCAAACGTGACAGATTCATATCATATTCTATATTCCTTTCTATGAGTTGCTTAAGTGTAACATTTGCAACGGTGCAACTCCTATTTACCCTAATGCTTAACTATTCTTCTACCAACTCTGGTTCTATAAGTGATCTTAGCTCAATAATGTTTGTATTATCTTCGCATACATTTTTCCTATGTGGCTCAAACGCGACATGCCTTAAATTTGTTATCATTTTCGTTTGCTGCCTTTGTTTTTTCCATAGTGGTGTTACGATTGCTAGTGCCATTCAAGGAGTGGAGTTTGTTGAATCCAAGCTGCATTAAGGATTATATGTAGCCATCTGATACATCTTTCCCCTGCTGCTTGTATTATTACTGCCTTGCAGGCGATAAGCTCATGATGTTTTATATTAAGAGTCTGCCTAACAGCCTTTTCTACTTCTATTAACCTTTCTGCTTCTAGCAGTGTTGCTTTGTCATTTTGTGTTGTTCTGCTCTGTTGTTCTGATAATATTTCAGTAGCTTAACCTTAAGGAGTTCCTTCCAATAATCTCTCCATGTTTATATTACTTCAGATTAAATGTCTTTCCTATTTATCATTGATTGTTCCTGTTTTATCGTAGTTCTCATATTTTTTTTTTGGTCATTGATTACTCCTGTTTTCTCTGTTTACACTCTGCTTCCTAATCTATAGTTTATAATCTTCTCTTCACTTTCGAACTTTTTACATTTTTTAAATGCATGTCTTTTTATTCTTAAGTGTTTCAAAAGTCTCGCCATTGTAAATATAAAAGTATCTCTAAAGTTGGCATGCTATTTACACCAAAATTTATATATTAGTAAATATAAAAGGTGGAACCAGAGATATAAAATTGTAGACAGAAGCCAAGACAACACCAGAGTTGCCATCATAGTTGTCACCAAATTTATCACCAATGATAAATTTATATTTGTCAAACATTTCGTTATCAAAATCAACATTAACATTAACAATCGATCATACAATTTACTACCCAAATGGTCTTAAATTTAATATCAATTTTAGCAAAAATTGTAATTCTAAAATATTACTAGTGTTATAATCAACTTTAATGTTACCGTCAACATTTCTACCCAAATACATCAATGGTAGCTCTGAACCTACTGCATTAAGCTACCACCATCAAACTTATCAATCAATAAATCTATAATAGAAGATACAACAACCTTATCACAAAATATATATCACATGTTACCATTAAACCTCTCATCAAATCTAAAACAAAGGTATCAAAATAGTTGGGGCTTAGTTATCACCAATTAAAAAAAAAAAAAGTAAAAGTAAAGTACCCCCGTCACGCCAAGTGGCGTATAGGGAATATGGTGTTAGTGACCATAAATTTTACAGACCTTCGGCACATGATTTTTGGGGTAATGTGGTCGGTATTACGCCCGTGCCGCTTCACTTTCCCAGAAAAAATCCGGTACCCATTAAAGGCTGGGTGAACCCGGAAGCCGTCGGTTGGAATCGAACTCTACCCCTTGTCCTTTGTAGTCCAGTTCACTAACAACTGAGCTATCACGGCTCCCTGTTATTACCAATAATATCATTAAAAACACCATCAAGATACATACTTCAATTATGTCACCAAAACTGGCATCACAGTTTACGCTAAGGATATCATTTAGTTTACCAACAGTTTACAGGAATGATATCCCCCAACGTACCAACAGTTTACAAGAATGATATCCCCCAACGTACCAACAGTTTACGGGAATGATATCCCCCAACGTACCAACAGTTTACAGGAATGATATCCCCAACGTACTAACAGTTTACAGGAATGATATCCCCCAACGTACCAACAGTTTACAGGAATGATATCCCCCAACGTACCAACAGTTTACAGGAATGATATCCCCCAACGTACCAACAGTTTACAGGAATGATATCTCCCAGCGTACCAACAGTTTACAGGAATGATATCCCCCAACGTACCAACAGTTTACAGGAATGATATCCCCCAACGTACCAACAGTTTAGACTAAGGTTATCACCCAACTTATCAACAGTTTACACGAATGATATCGTCCATTGCACAAACAGTTTACACTAATTTTACCCCCTCAAAATTTACCAACAATTGACACGAATGACATCCCCCAACTTACTAACAGTTTACACTAATGGTATCACTCAACATACCAACAATTTACACTAATTATATCCCACAACTTACCAACAGTTTACACTAATGGTATCACCCAACATATCAACAGTTTACACTAATGGTATCACTCAACATACCAACAGTTTACACTAATGATATCTCCCAACTTACCAACAATTTACACTAATTATATCCCACAACTCGCCAACAGTTTACACTAATGATATCTCCCAACTTACCAACAATTTACACTAATCATATCCCACAACTTACCAACAGTTTACACTAATGATATCTCCCAACTTACCATCAGACTTGTTTTGTTCTTGAAATCATGTTCTGCAATGTTAATATACTCTACCAAGCTATGACTCTGTTATCAGTGTCAAACAGGATTATTATCTGAGACATGTTCCTGAATTGTTTCAATATTTTAGATGTAAGGCTTGACAATTTTAAAAGATATACTCTTTATGAACGACTATTATAATTATAGATTGATGAAATATTAGAAACACCAAGAAACATAACAGCTGGAGAAGTAGAAACCAACAGAAGAGAAAACGACGTAAACTATATCTCCCCTCGACGCTGAAAGTCAAAAAGTAAGAAAAGAAAAGAATAGTATTCATGTCACCAGTAGAGATTGAATGAGTAATGAAAGTGTCAAAAATGTTTGCAACTTTATATTGCATTAAACACCAAGAAAGAGAAGAAAGTGGTTCGATCACTCAATAGAATGGAGTCTAACCTGCTACAATTCAACGTCCATAACATAAACGAAACAAGTGGGATATCGGGGGCCTCGGTAGCCTACTTGGGAAAACCACCAGACTGGACTACCAACGTTCGGACAATCCGTGTTCGATTCCCGCTGGGAGCAGTGTGAATTGTACTAGTGGGTTTGGGGGAAAAAAAATACCCCCACGGTCGACCCAGCCGTTGGCAGAAATGGGTACCAGGGTATTGTCCTGGGAAGGTGAGGAATGTTGCCTCGCATTGTGTTTCGATGCTTGAAGCGACACTATCCAGAAATCTCAGAACATTTCTGGATAGGCGACGGAGTGGTAACTCGCGTGCTCGGCGGAAAGACGCCGGTTCAAGTCTCGTACTTTATCTTTACGTGAGCTGTGTGTCTCATCCGTTTTGATCATGTTTCAATATTCCGATTGTTTACGATGAATGATGATATCGTATGACAGGGAACAGTTGGCTGTGTTCACTTTCTGTGCGGTCTCGCCTTATGTCTTTTGGCGTATGCTGAGACTGCTATGGTGGGGACTACAGCTACCTTTCTTTGTTTGGGAGATGAGTTAGTAATTCGGATGATTCCACTAGCACGGGCGGTTGAGAAATTATGGATTTTATTTCGTTTTCAGTGATACCGGGGCCTTCCATAACTAAAGAACCAAAGAACCAAAGAACATAAACGATTTAACTTCAGAGTTCCAGGATGACCAAGACTCACGTAGATCAAAACGAATGAGAGAACATCTGCAGCGGTTGTGACTGAAAACAGCCAGTTTAACCAGGGCACTTTGTTCAGTACAGAAACCCTTATACGCTTTTCTATGTCCTGTCTTTAGCTTCCTTTTTTCCGACGAAGGAATTGAAAAAAATGGAACAGAATATTTAGATAATTAACAGCTATTTATAATTAATGAACTAAAAGCATTAGCAAACAAGCTCTCAGCTTAACGTACAGGGGAGAAGGAAACAGGGAAGATCTAGGAATACATGGCGGCTAAGACTCGAGATCGAGATTCCATAAATAGACTGCATTTGGAAACGATTAAAAAACAGAAACAGAAAAAAAACAAACAGAATGCCTTGTAGAGCTCTTGTTGATGATCTATTTTTTCAATAGAAAAAAGTACGAGACTTGAATCGGTGTCTTAGCACGCGAGTTTTCATCCAAATGTGCTTGGTCGCTTTTCCTGAAGTTTTCGGAGACTTCTGGATAGTTTTGTTTCAAGCATCGAAACTCACGACGCGAGGCGGCATTTCTCACCTTCCCGGAATAATACCCTGGTACCCATTTCTACCTGCGGCTGGGTCGAAGGCGGGTTGTTTTTGTTTTTTAACCACGAGTACAATTCACACTCTTTCCAGCGGTAATCGAAGATGGGTTGTCCGAACATAGGTAAACCATTGGGGTGGTTTTCCCACCCATACTAAGGTAAAATAGACAAGAATAGAATATAATAATTAATGTAAAACATGGACTTTCTAAGCAGAAAATAAAACATAAAAGACATAGTCAAAATTAGATGCCACTTTACTGAAGACGTATATGTTGAGCTGCAATAAAGCATCCTATAATCTCAAGCCTGCCAGCTGAGGGGATCACCCAAACAATCTGACGTTTTCAGTATTGCGAGCAGGGAAGATTGTGGGTTAAATTTACGTCAGCAGTCTATTGCTCGCATAGCTAAAGACGTCACGAGCATTGGGATGTTTACGTGTAAACCCTTTCAGCTATTCGGCCTGAGAGAATAGGTAGCGATGGCTGAAAGACGTAATTATCGCAGCTTGTCTCTGCTACAAAATTGTTTTAAGAACAAGCGATGATGATGATGAAAATAAATAGAGATAAGACCAAAATTATGAGAATTATTGCAGTTGGCAATAACCAAATTAAAAATAGGAGAAATACCTCTACTATAGCTCGTTTCAAATCACGTGCCCAACTTCAAAACGCTACTACTCAGTAACCGTTTGTTAAAAACTGTTGCAATTTTCCAAATGTTATTAGAATGCAAAAGACCCTTTAAATGTATATTTAACAAATATCTTGCAGCTGCAGTTTTCTTAAAGCGGCGAATTTCTTTGATGTTTGTCAAAATTGTAAATTGTGAACCCCTAAATAATAGAAATTACCGTAGTTGCTGGTCTATGATTAATTTTCACTAGATAAAGGCGTGGCCGTAATGGGGAAATAACCTAATAAGACAAAACACCAGGAGAATTATTGTCTTCTCAGTTCGAGGACGGACGATAATATCAAGGTATACCTGTATATCCAATTTTCATAGTTGTGTAGTCCTGATAAGGACCGTTTGTTGAACTAATTTAAGGTAATATAGGGGCCAACATTGTGGGGGCTATATACTTTCATTCTGAATCAGACGAGTCTAAAAGATTAATAACTGTTTGGGGTTGAACATTCCACAAACCATCATTTTTCCAATATTCCTCTTCCTGTTTTAAGACGTGGTCTTCACATTTAGCCCAATAATATTTGTCTATATTTAATAAAGCGAGATTAGCAAGAGTCTTTACATCGCATATTTTGAATGTTGTACATTTTCATCTGCCACTTGTCCTTTTAATTTTGCCCAGATTAGTTCTATTGGATTTAAATGAGCATGGTAAGGTGGCAGCCTCAAACTTATATGACCGTGCTCTTGGATAATCTTACCTATTTGAAAAATCTTTGTCCTTTGTTTTTGCTTTACTAGAGATAGTAATTCAGGTTTTAAGTACATGTTATTAAATTGTATGTGCTCCTTTGTGAGCCATATCTTAATAGCATCTTTTGTACTGGATGACGTCGGGACTTTATCTTCAAGTGCAACAATGTTGTGGTACGCTGCATTGTCCATTATTAGGCAAGATGGTCGATCTAGTGATGGGAGAACAGAATTTTCAATCCAATGTCTAAATATGTGACCATTCATCTCAGAGTGATAATCCCGATTGTCTATGGATTTTGAAAGAAAAATGAGCTCTGCATTCTGTATTAGTCCATGTTGTCGACTACCTGCATGAGCAATTATCAAGCGCTGTCCTTTGCTGCTAGGTATTAATCTCTTAATCTTTCCATCTGATGACTGCCATTCCCTTTGGTTAGTGTGGTGAGCATTGATCCATGTTTCATCCAAGTACACAATATCATAACCTTGCTTGCGCACCTCTTTTACTTCACGTAAGTACTTGCTTCTCATGACTACTATATGTGGCTTCTCACAGATGATGTTTCGTCCATTGGAATACTTTCTGAATGTAAAGCCTGCAGCTCTCACATTCCTCCATAATGTAGACTTTGATATTTCAATACTGTTGTTCTTTTTTAGCGATACTTTTAATTTTCTTATTGTAACAGTTTCATTCATACCCAACATTTTGCGAATTTCACTTCTAATAAGTTCACTGTCGAAATTATCCAACATTTTTGCTCTTCCTTGTGATTTTGTATATTTGGAACATTGACGGTCACGTGCTTGAATCCAGCGATTAAATGACCGTTTAGATAAATCCAAAATGTGTCTTGTCCTATTCTCAGGGTTTTCTAAAGAATGAAATAATCTTCCTCGTTTAGCCTCTTTGCAAAAATAGTCATACATTTTTATTGCGATTTTTTGTAAACTGCAGAATTTCATTTTAAGACTCATGATAAATGTTATCGTTCCACGTCTATACCTATGAATGAACGGAAATAGAAAACACAATTTCTCGTGTTTTTTACAAGTGTCTAATTGTGTCAAAAAACCACGGTAAAAGCGTGCAATCACGTCAATTTTACCGTGTATGGATTTTTACTCGCTATTTTTAACCTAAAATACTGTAAACATTAAGTTTTGACTACATCAATGGGTCGTTATAAATTTATATAAATCAAATAAGCAACAATAATAACCAAATGTTTTTTTTTTAATGAAATTAATTCCCTGTTGCGTTCTAATCATTATAACTTTACATGCAAATTTTGAACAACTTACAACAAGCGGTTAACAAGCTATCGATTTTAAAAGTTGGGCACGAGTTATGAAACAAGCTATAGATGTACAATCTTACATATATCTGGGCAGTAATATAGACAAAGAGGGATGAAAAGAAAATGATACCAAAATAAAGATATCAAAAGCAAGAGGAGCATTTGTTGCACTGGGAAACATATGGAAGTACAAAGAAATTAAGCTAATTACTAAAATAAAAATGTTCAACTCCAATGTTAAGTCAGTCTTATTATATGGTTGTGAAACATGGAGAACAACTAAAATGACAATCATGAAGATACAGACTTTCATTAATGGATACTTACGCAGAATAAAAGGATGGAAATGGCAGGACAAAATCACTAACATAGAATTATGGAAGTGTACCAGTCAAATACCAGTGGATAAAGAGATACAGCTAAGACGATGGCGCTAGATAGGAAATACACTGCAGAAGCCAACTGAGAGTATTACACAACAGGCCCTTTTTGGAATCCCCAGGGGAAAAGACAAAAAGGAAAACCAAGGAATTCTTGGAGAAGACAGATAGCAGCGGAGATGAAGATGATGGGGAATCATGGAACGATCTTAAAAGAATGGCAAGAAACAGAACGGCTTGGAAAGTGTTTGTAAAGACCTATGCTCCACAGGGAGTTGAAATGAAGAAGAGGATGATAATAGTTGTCAGGAAAGCAGACAAAATGGAGAAGAGTGATACGCAGTAGAAGAAGACTGAATATAGATTGTTTTTCTTCGTTCTATTTATTTGCGTTGCACCATGCATCGTTATGTCAAGCTCACCAGTCTTCAACGCGTGTATATTCAGGACTGCTTCCTACATTTTAATTACTTTGCAGCTACTATAAGGCCGCAGTTGTGTGTATTCGTATCTGTCTCTTCTATGAAAGTAAATTTGATTGACTAAAGAGTCATTTAGAACGCGTGTTCTAACCATCAAGTTTTATTTCGCTTACATCAAATAACACTTCCTCTTAATTGGATTTTTCTTTTGAGTTTTCTCTCGCTTTTTTTGTTTGACCACGGCTGGTTCCCAGCACGTTTCTTTGTGTTTTCAGAAGGTTATTCAATATAACGAGAGAAAAAAGTTAGAAGTAAAGAAATAAGAAGAATAGGTGTAACATCAATTTTGAATTGGTCCACTATTTTTTTTTATTATTTTCATAACCGTGGAGGTCGTTGGGACACGCTTGATGACGTCTTCACTATTTTATTTTCGAACCTTCATTTTCAAGAGCTGCTTTCTGAGATGTGACGAAGGTTTATTCTGTCTATTCCATGATGTTGTCTTCCCACTGCTTTCACTGTCTACCTTGTCTTCTTTAGCCCACGTGTGCTTTACAAAATGGTCTTAGCAAGGCTTGTAGAAATTGTAACATATTTTTACCATTGTAATTTTGTTCTTTCGTCCTTGGTAGCAGGTCTTCTGTTGGCCCTGTGGATCGTTGGATTTTGTTGTTGTGCATTTCCTTATTGGTGATATGATCTGTAGAAAATTTGTGCAAGATTTTTCAGTATCATCTCATCTTCGGAGCTTTTATTCTTGTTTCTAGATCAGCAGGCAGTGTCCATGCAAGCATTTATGAAAACACATACTACACCTGCTCGTACGTATCTTTGTTCTTAGGTAGATGGTTTTGATTTCCCATAGATGATTAAGTCTTGTCAGGACTGCTATGACCTGAGTAATTCTGGCTCATATTTCTTGTATGGAGCCTTCGTCAGCGACAACTGAGCCCAGTTATTGGAATTGGTTGAATGATTCAAGTTCCTCTTCATTTATTACGATTACTCCTTAAACATTAAATGTTTGTTAAATCATGCGAGCACGAAAAACAGCAACCAGAAACTCTGTCCCGGAAACAATCATTAATCAACAGCCAGATAAAACAAGATAGACAGACAGACAGACCACTGCTAGAATTACAAAAGACAGTAAAATTTATACAGGAAACGACATTGCAGATATAGACAATACTTCAGGCGAACGAAAGATATACAGACAGACAGACAGACAGACAGACAGACAGACAGACAGACAGATAGACAGATAGACAGACAGATAGATAGATAGATAGATAGATAGATAGATAGATAGATAGATAGATAGATAGATAGATAGATAGATAGATAGATAGATAGATAGATAGATAGATAGATAGATGTGGATGGATGGATGGATGGACGGAGAGAGAGAGAGAGAGAGAGAGAGAGAGAGAGAGAGAGAGAGAAATGGAACACTTTCCTAAAAGATTAATATAATACAATTAAGTAAAATATCATATGTTACACACACTGATAAGTACTGGGCAAATCGCAGAATTTTGTAATGAATACTATATTTTCTCGACGCTGTAAATATCAAGAAGATAGAGAACACAAATTTACCTCATAGATAAGATTTACCTGCTGACCTTTAACCTTCGATTACAATACTTTAACATTTTGCTGGAGAAACACGTGCGTGAGTGGGGTATGCATTAATGCGCGAGTGTGTTCTCCCGTGAGTTGAAGGTAAGCGTGTAGCACGTGTAGGCAGGGAATTTGAGAGTATTTCACCCGCTTGGAGCTTTCAGTCTACGACAGGTGAGGAGGAAACGAAAATACACGGAAACATTCAAGGAACTGTACGAAGGTGTGTAGCAATTCAGTGTACGTCAGGTACAGGTACTGACTGAGTCAACTGACATTGTTGGGCCAAACAGTCGGACAAGTATGTGTATTTAATAGTGCATCGGTACTTAAACAATGAGTTAACAAGATATCAACGTTTTGTAGGTTTTTTTTTTTTTTTTTTTTTTTGGGGGGGGGGGGGGGGGGTGGTTCTTGTCCAAGCACTTACCACTCAATTACAGAGTAAATAGAGATTGTGTTTCTCAATTTATAGTTAACCATTATATGGGGTATTGCTCTAGAGTTTAAGGAGTTAAAAGCAGTATAATTGTTGTAACTTTACGTATGTACATGTAACACTATTATACAAAAGTAAATATGTTAAATATGAATGTATTTTAATTAAAACATTGAAACAATAAGCGAAATGCATATATACTATACAATAAAAATGGGTGCAGCGATAGCTCAGTCGTTTGTGAACTGGACTACAAAGGGCTAGAGACCGAGTTCGACCATGATCGACGGCTTCAGGGTTCACCCAGTCTTAAATGATTACCGGATTTTTTTTCTGGGAAAGTAAAGCTCACGGGCGTAATACCGACCACATTACCCCAAAAATCATGTGCCAAAGGTCTATACAAATGATGGTCACTACACCATATTCCCCTCTACGCCACTTGGCGTGACAGAGCTCTTTATTTGTTTACTTTATATAATGAAAATAAAAACATTCCCCATGCGGCGAGTGGGAGGAATAGAAAGGCAACGGTTATTCCTCTCACAAACATTACAAATACTATACATCTAGCTCTCTCTCTCTCTCTCTCTCTCTCTCTCTCTCTCTCCCCCATCTCTATGTCTGTCTGTGTCTCTCTTTCTCTCTCATGCCCCTTTGAGCTAGTGTGGGACGTTTTGCTTCAACGTTTTTTATGCTTTGCTTCTATGTTTTGCAATAAGTTCCTTTTTCATTCCAATCGCTGACAACCTTCATCTTAGGTTTTCTTGCTCCCACACATTTTGTCCATGTTATAGTTTGATAGACTGAGATTATATATAAACAAACTCACCAGAAATAAAGAGAGAATGGGGAAAAAAAAGTCATAAATATATAGTAATCAAGAGATAACTTGAGCGAAAAACAGAATCATGATTGTAGTTACAGTTTATATTTTGTCATGTTGCCAGCTTTTTGCGCAGTTTGAACGTGGAAGCATCGTAGGAAACCTGGACAAAAATTTGGTAGAACGTAGTAAAAGTAGAACGTTGATTTCTGGACAGGTTGGATGTTACTGTTGTTCGAAATACTAGGCTCCACGTCTATATATATATAGACAGGGTATTTATAATGTCGCTGTACAGTAAAAAAAAATGTAAAGTATCCCCGTCACGCCAAGTGGAATATGGTGTTAATGGCCATAAATTTTACAGACATTCGGCGCATGATTTTTAGGATTATGTGGTCGGTATTACGCCCGTGCCGCTTTACTTTCCCAGAAAAAATCCGGTAACCATTTAAGACAGGGTGAACCGGAAGCCGTCGGTTGGGATCGACCCTACTTCTTGTCCTTTGTAGTCCAGTTCACTAACCACTTGAGCTATCGCGGCTCCCGTCGCTGTACAGTAACTTGAAAAATATTGTTTAAATTACGTCACCGATTGATTAAATTTACGTCATGATAATCTGTGTCTGCATTCCCGTCTATATCATAACACAACATGCTGTATTCACGGTTTCATTACTGAAATAATATGGTGTTAAACAATGAAAACGGGGTTTTTTAGTTAAACCTGTCTTCCGTAATGGTGGTAAATATACTGAAGAAGCAATTCGACCAATTTGTGTTGAAATTTCCAAACTCACAAGTCCTAACTTCGCCTGACTATTATCTGTGGGGTGGCTGAAAGAAAAAGTTTATCTAAATAATCCGTAAACATTTAATGACATGAAGACAGAAATCGTTACCCAGATCCAACAAATATCACCGGTCATTACCAAGAAGATTTGTGAAAATATGAAGTGACGAGTCAACAAATGTCTTGAAGGCCGTGGTGGACACTTTGAACACATGCTGTAGACACAACGTCATCGTGTGAACAGCCACTTTACCCAACACAAGCCAGCCAATAGCAGTAGTGTCTAGATGTAGAATACACATTTACGTTATAATTTTCTGTAATTTCACAAATATTGTCACTTCACAGTGATTTTATAAACACCCCGCAGAATTTATCATTGGCAAAGAAGAATATGGGCACTGTCAAAAGAGGGGTAAAGGGTAGTTAATTCCACACTTAAGACTATGGAGAGTACGTGATAGTGCTGATATTATTCTATGACAATTGATACGTTTTGATTCATTCAGAGTGTTGTCAATATCACAGGCCATATATTTTGTCTATATATTGTCAATGAGATACACTGGATCAGGGGAGGTGTATTTTGATAAACATAAAATAATCTATTCTTGAGGTACTGAACACCAAAGAGGAGTAGGTATCATCTTGGATTCAGAAAGAGCAAGAACAGTGGAAGGCTTTTACCCAATGTCTGACAGAGTCCTTTTAGTGAAATTGAATGGAAAGCCAATAGACAAATCTTATACAAGTTTATGCACCAACAGCAGACAGTCTAGAGGAAACAATTGATACATTTTACAACGAGTTAAATGAGGCACTTCATAAATGCAAACCACATGAAAACACCATAGTTCTAGGGGATTTTAACGCAAAAGTAGGAAAGGAAAGCGATGAGGAAGTAGTTGGTCATTATGGCTTAGGCGAGAGGAATGAAAGAGGTGAGAAACTTATTTGGTTATTTGGTTTTTTGTTTATGGAAGGCCCCGGTATCAATACAAACGAATTAAAATCCATAATTGCTCAGCCGCCCGTGCCAGTGGAATCATCCGAATTACTAACTCATCTCCCAAACAAAGAAAGGTAGCTGTATTCCCCATCATAGCAGTCTCAGCACACGCCAAAAGACATAAGGCGAAACCGCACAGAAAGTGGACACGGCCAACTGTTCCCTGTCATACGATATCAGCATTCATCTTAAACAATTGGAATATCGGAACATGATCAAAACGAATGAAACACACAGCTCACGGTGTGCACAGAGCACTTAACTTAGTAGCTCCTGCAACAAGCTGGACTTGGAATATGAGGGAACTGCAACAAGGAACACTTTTCAGACATAGCCTTCAATGGTTCCTGCCGCCTATCCACCATATTGCCCGGAAGTTCACGTCCTCCTGAAAATGATGATCGTCATAGTATTTAAATTTATAGCGCTTGATAATGTTAGGACAGCGTGTTTGACTCAAACTGCGAACATACAAAACACAGTTCGTCGTCAGATTATCCCCGTTGCACACCAAATAACAGATCACAGGATTAGCGCATGGTCAGTCTTGCGACACACCATGAGCCATAATGAAGACGTAGCACGCACAAAATGGCTGCGCCCATGGGTTCATGATTACTCTAGTGAATGCAGTCTACAACGAACGAAACATGGTGCAAACTCCCCAAAGAGATAAACTATGCTGACTTGACGGAATCCACCACATTAATACGTTGGAAATTGTAAATAACTTGCGACAAACAACTCCATCAACGGTCATTGAACAGCACTCAGTGCGACGTAAAACGCAGATCAACACTAGACGGTGGAAGGTCGCATTCACAACACTTGATTTGTCAAAACGGAGTATTGCCGTGCGTGCAACGCCAATTCGTGGGCGTAGATATGATAAGTAGAACATCATCAGAACTTCAATGCAGAAAATTGCAACGGAAAGCCGAAATTTATCAGATTCCAAAGCAATTTCTGCAGCGATCGAGAGAACGTGACTTAGTTCCGCCATCATGGAAACGGAAGTCCGGTGAGAAACTTATTGACCGGGCAAGAACACACAACATGATGATAGGAAACACCTGGTTTAAGCAACATCCAAGACGTCTGTGGACATGGAAAAGCCCGGTGACAATGCACGTAATTAAATTGATTATATAATGATAAGCAATAGATTTATAAACAGTCTGGTGTGTGTGAAAACTAGACCAGGGGCAGATTGCAATAGTGATCATGTACCAGTTGTGGGAAAGCTTAGAGTAAAATTAAAAACAACAGAACGAGCCTCAGTTAACATCAAGTTAAATTTCGATTTACTAAAATCAGACAAGAAGCTGCAAGACAAATATAAAATCACAATTCAGAACCGGTACAATGCAATAGAGAAGATACAAAGCATTGATGAACAGTGGGGAAATGCTAAAATAATCAATGCAACAAACTTCAAAAGTGTTCATACCACCAGTGAGTACAAATTCAAGAAAGAAATGTATGACACATGACATTTTGCAGCTAATGGATACAAGAAGAAGAAATAAAGAAAATAAAGATGAGTATAAGAGATTAAACAAAATTGTAGTAAAATGCAATTAAGCAAAATAAGCATGGCTAAAAGAGAGATGCGAAGAGATTGAAATGCAACAAAAAGGAGATGATAAAGCTATATACAAACAAATTGAGGAATTAACAGGAATAAAAACGCAATCAAAAACTGGATGTCTAAGATCAAAGGAAGGAGAACTGTTGATTGATCAATAAAACATAAGGGAACGATGGACAGAATACATTAAAGATCTTTATAATGATGAAAGAACGGAAGTAAATATTAAGGATAATGGAGAAGGACCAGAAATACTCAGAGAAGAAGTGGAAGACGCCTTGCGCAATATGAAAGCAGTCAAAGCTCCTGGACCAGATAATATAACTAAAGAAGAGATTGAAGACATGGGTGATTTTGGAATAGAAATAATAACAAAAATATTGAATGATATCTACAACAGCGGAAATATACCAGACGACATGCTCAAATCAATATTCATAGCCCTACCAAAGAGATCGGGTGCGATTGAAAGCGATGATCATCGCACAATAAGCCTTATGAGTCATATGACTAAGATATTACTAAGAATCATCATGCGAAGAGTGCGAAACAAAATCAGTCCAGAAATTAACGATGAACAGTGTGGTTTTGTTAGAGATAAAGGAACAAGCAATGCCATTTATATCATAATATCTTTAGAAGAAAGAGCCATAGAGGTGAAAACAGATCTATACCTATGTTTCATAGATTACACAAAAGCATTTGACAAAGTAAAGCGCCAAGAAATAATCAAAATTTTAGAAAGCATAAACATAGACAGCAAAGATCTAAGAATAATAAAGAACATGTACTGGCAACAAACAGCGGCCATAAGAACTGGAAACCAATTCGGAATATTTCAACAAATAAAACAGAGTGTATTGGGAATGTTTTAACAAATAAGACAAGGTTGTGTGCTGTCACCAGATTTGTTTAATATTTGTAGTGAGATTATTTTAAGATCCATAAGGGGCTTGACTGGAATAACAATTGGAGGTCATAATGTTGGACATTATAGTGAAAGAAAGCAAAAATAAAGGACTCAGCCTTAATAGCAAAAAGACAGAGGTAATGGTAACCACAAAGAAAAAGACATCACCTCAGTGCAAAATAAAGACAAGTGGAATAATATTAAAAGAGGTAAATGAATTTAAATATTTGGGAACTTTGTTAACCTCAGACGGAAGATGTACAAAAGAGGTGAAATGCAGAATGGCTCAGGCAAAAGCAGCTTTCCAAAAAAATGAAGAAGATACTATGCAATACATTTTTGACAATTGAAACAAGAAAAAGAGTTCTTAAATGTTATGTAGAGCCAGTCTTAACATATGGATGCGAATCATGGACAATAGGACAACAGACAAGAAAATCACTTTAGTCTGTAGAAATGTGGTTTTACAGAAGAATGTTGAGAGTACCATGGACAGCAAAGAAGAGTAATGAAGATGTTGTGAAAGAGGTCCAATCAAAAAGAAAGCTAATTTCCAATATTAGGAAGAAACAATCATAATTTTTTGGCCATGTACTGAGAAGAGAACTGGAATATATTGTAACAACTGGAAAAATCGAGGGACGAAGAGATAGAGGGAAGCAAAGAGCAAAATAACATACAGCTTAAGAGAATGGCTTGGCAGAAGGTCAACAACAGAGATGATAAACAGCTGCCGAGATCGAAAGTTGTGGAGAGACATGATCACCTACGCCAGCAGGCCCGGTACTTGATGATGATGATATTGTAAAATATCTTCTTTTTCTCTTCTTTTAACTTTTCACTGATACCTAAAAAGTGTCGTGGTTATATCATTTGTCGTTCTTGAGCTGCTCGAACTGTCTGAATTAGTGTTTTTATTTGTTGTTACATGTCTCTATCACTGCATCTATCCATCTTCTTTTGGGTCTTCCTCTTGGTCTTTTCCCATGTATTCTTGAGAAGAACGCCCTTGATGGATATTGGTGAGGATTCTTTCTGACCAGGTGGCCAAACCATTTAAGTTGTTGTTGTTCTATATATTCTTGGCAGGGTTTTTTTCCTACTATTTTTCTTATGGTTTCATTTGGTATTCTATCTCTTTTTGTTTTGTTTGTTACTTTTCTCAAGCATCGCATCTCACATGTATTGATTTTTCTTAATTGTGATTTAGAAAGGGTCCATGTTTGACTTTCATAGCACAAAGTTGGTATGAAAATGCTATTAATCATTTATTGTTTAGCTGGCATAGAAATGTTTGGATGTCTTAGCAATGGTGACAGCTGGTATGTGACAGCATTTACGTTTTGTATTCTCATGTCAATTTCTGTCTAGTTTTCCATCTTCTTTGAACATTGTGCCCAAATTTTCAATATCACAGTTTATATATTTTGTCTATATATTGTCAATATCACAGGCCATATATTTTGTCTATTTATTATTAATATCACAGTTTATATATTTTGTCTATATATTGTCAATATCACACAAGGCCGCCCAACCTTCCCACAAAACACGTGCCCATGTAAAGTAGGGTGAACCTACATGCCATTGAGCGGAATCGAACACGAGCTCCAGCATATACTAGTCCAGTTCACTAATCAGGGAGCTGCCAGCTAATGCCTATATATATATATATCATCATCATCATCATCATCATCATCATCAACTACCATGCTTGATACCATAGGCTATCATGTCTCTCCACAACTTTCGATCTCGACAGTTATTTATCATTTCTGTTATTGACTTTCTGCCAAGCCATTCTCTTAAGCTGTCTGGTATCTTTTCTCTTTGCTTCCCGCTATATGTTTGTCCCTTCAATTTTCCCAGTTGTCACAGTATTTTCCAGTTCTTCCCTTCTTATTACAAGGACAAAAAATGATTATTGTTTCTTCCTAATATTAGCAATTAGCTCTTTTTTGTTTCGGCCACTTTCAGAACGTTTGTATTACTCTTCTTAGCTGTCCCTGGTATTCTCAAATTTCTTCTGTAAAACCACATCTCTACAGCCTCCGGTGATTTTCTTGTCTGGTGTCCCATGTCCCATTGTCCATGATTCATATTCATATGTTAAGACTGGTTTTACATAACATTTAGGAACTCTTTTTTTCTTTTTATTGTCAAAAATGGATTATATATATATATATATATATATATAAATATATACGACGTCTCTGTATCCCTGTAACAGATCTTTATAATTCTTTACATGGTGAAAGAATGCCCGTCTTTGGCAAATGAAATATAGGGCCTCCACGTTGCTTTTGTACAGGCACATCATTTCCTTTTTCTCCCAAATGTTTTTTCTCCTCTTTACCCAAAAACCAGTTGTGTTGTGTTGTGTTGTGTTGTGTTGTGTTGTGTTGTGTTGTGTTGTGTTGTGTTGTGTTATGTTATGTTATGTTATGTTATGGTAGAATCCTCATCGCCGCGGGCACATTCATAGGTGTTTAGATTTTATCTTTGAGATACTAAGAAACTCCGAGGATAACCCTGGTCCACGTGCACTAACTCCCACTTGTTTTGTTTGCTCAACTGAGTTTTGACCCAATATTCTAATTATACTAAGATCAACAAGTAATACCAACCAAAAGAATTATTCTTTGTTTCTTAAGAACAGTCTGTGCGCGGAAGTGCTGATTTTTCTAGTGCCAAGTCCTTGTGTAGAAGAGCATGTGTTCAAATCCTTAGCAAAATTAACAGAACACAGAACCAAGCTGCCCGTATCATCACTGGGGCTATGAAGTCTACACCTATCAAGACTCTAGAAACAGTAACAGGTTTACAGCCCAATCTCCAATGAACTAACTACTAGAGACCCAGTACTTTCCCAAACAATACCGAAACCCTTGGGCCCATCTGATATGTCTACTCATAGGAAACACAAAATACCAGAACTTAAGGAAGATATAACAGGAATCATGAAAAAAGACACACAATCAGACACATAAAGAAAACACGTAGTAGAAAACCACATAAACGATACCTGCCCACAGGGCTCTTGGTCCCACATATACACAGATGGCTCTGCTACGAATGCCATCAGAAATGTAGAGGGAGGTGTGTTCTTGACGCTGAATAATCAGGACGAGATCACCAAGTCAATAGCTACTGAAAAATTCTCAAACAACTTTAAAGCAGAAACTGAGGCCATCAAAGATGCTGCAACACTGGCTACTCAACACAATAATAACATGCACAATAAATTGGTGATTCTGACTGATGCACTGTCAGTACTATCAGCTCTAAAAAGCCACAAGAACAATAAACTAGATGACTTGAGAACAACTCTGGACCAACCATGCAATAACTTCCAGAGAGTAGTCATTCAGTGGATATCATTACAATGTAATATACACGGGAACGAACGCGCAGACAAGTTAGCTAAAGAGGGACGGAGATTACCACAAGAGAACCTTCCGCTCAATTATGGTGAAGCCAAATCCATCCACAAGGGTCAGTACCATGAAAAATGGAAACGAGAACAACCAAAGCATAACGAGAAGGTCGGATACCATCAACTATCAAGGAGGGATCAAGTCATCATACTTCGCCTATGCACTGGTCACAATAGAATGATGAATCACATGTTCACCAAATTCAAAATAGGTACAACCAGCCTATGCCACTGTACACTGGACAATATGACTACAAAACATGTTCTACAGGATTGCCCCCAGTACACAGACCTGAGAAGAGCAATGTGGTCCACACGCACTTCCCTGGAAGAGAAACTATATGGGGCAATCGAATCACTTAAACAGACAGCTGACTTCATGAGAGAGTCTGGAAGGTTGTCCTACTGTGATCGCAGAGAGAGAGAGAGAGAGGAGAGAGAGAGAGAGAGAGAGAGAGAGAGAGAGAGAGAAATCGTGCTGTTAATTATTACTCTTTGTGTTTTCTGTAAAATCCTGGTTTGAACTGTTTGTTGTTCCCTGTTTCCTGTCAAATTTTGATGTCAACTGTTTCTTCTTTCATGTTTCCCGTCCAATCCTAGTTGAAAAGCTTATTATTTTCTGCGTTTTTCTTCTAATCCTGATTTTAGCTCTTTATTATGTTCTGCGTTTCCCGTCAAATCTTGGTTAGAACTATTTAATTATCGTTTGTTTCATGTTGTTGTCTGTGTTTTCTTGATTTATCGACAATTATTGAATTATTTTTGGGCCATCATCGTAGCACTCCGAACATGTCCATAGATGCTCTGATCCTCTTCTCAGCAAGTCCCGCAGTGTCCAGCGACTGGCGCCTCCAGTTCTGTGTTGGTTGATAAGTCTTTTTACACGCCCACTAAGTTCCTCGTTTCTGGCTTCTCAACAATAATTATGCCCCTCTTTATTTATGCCCTTGTATATTTATGTCCCTGTATATTTATGTCCCTGTATAGTTATACCTCTGTATATTTATGTCCCTGTATATCTATGCCCCTGTATATTTATGTACCTGTACATTTATGTCCCTGTATATTTATCCCCCTGTATATTTATGTCCCTTTACATTTATGTCCCAGTACATTTATGTCCCCTGTATATTTATGCCCCTGTATATTTATGTTACCAGGGCCTCATTATGAGGGAGGTAAAGAATAGTGACACTGTGACCTTCCAGGCATGTCGTAAGAGGCGACTAAGGAGATTGATCGATGGCTTGACAAGCTGTTATTGTAAAAAGTATTGTTATGGAAACAAGCCATAGAATTTAGAGCAGTGATCTCTGCAATATGTGCCATTTTGGCACTCAAGGTTTCTGTTTTTGAGATTGTGGTTCTGCGCTATGTGCCGTCTTCGGCTCGAAAGGACAATAGATAGATAGATATGTATGTCCCTTTACATTTATGTTCCTGTACATTTATGTCTCTGTGTATTTATACCCCTGTGTATTTATACCCATGTATATTTATAACCCTGTATATATATATATATATATATGTGCGAGAGACAAGAGCAGCAGGATTCGGCTCCCTCAATGAGATAGAGCTGCTTGCACAGAACAGAGACAGATGGCGAGATTTGATAAAATATCTTTAAAAGAAAACTGCTAGACCAAAAATTCAGATAGGAGAATGTGTATTTTGGTCTACGCCCTATGGGCCGGCTACGGCTCGAAAGGTCAACAGATAGATAGATAGATAGATAGATAGATAGATAGATAGATAGATAGATAGATAGATAGATAGATAGATAGATAGATAGATAGATAGATAGATAGATAGATAGATAGATAGATAGATAGATAGATAGATAGATAGATAGATAGATAGATAGATAGATAGATAGATAGATAGATAGATAGATAGATAGATAGATAGATAGATAGATAGATAGATAGATAGATAGATAGATAGATAGATAGATAGATAGATAGATAGATAGATAGATAGATAGATAGATAGATAGATAGATAGATAGATAGATAGATAGATATGTTGGTTATTCTCTCTTCCTATCTTTGCACTTTCTCTTATACCTTTTCGGATATCAAGGTGAGATACAAACTTCTTGTTCTTGCCCATCCAGCAGCTTCAACCATTGCCAATTGATGCAGTAACGTTTCTCGGATGCTGTCATTCCAGTTTACTCTGGGTCTATCGCCAGTTTTCTTCCATCTCCTCGTGTAATTTATGCTTTGTCGTCGTCGCCATGGACAGATTTGGTGAACATTTTTTTTTGTCTTGGCAGTAGCAGCTTAAGAGATATCTTAGACGTGCACACGTGACCTCCTGTTTTTCGCCGTTACTTGAGAGGGTTAGACATCGGATCTCACTACCCAGAGAGGGTTAGATATTGGATCTCACTACCCAGAGAAGGTTAGATATCAGATCGCACTACCCAGAAAGGGTGAGACATCGGATCTCACTACCCAGAGAGGGTTAGACATCGGATCTCACTACCCAGAGAGGGTTAGACATCGGATCTCACTACCCAGAGAGGGTTAGACATCGGATCTCAGTACCCAGAAAGGGTTAGACATCGGATCTCACTACCCAGGGAGAGTTAGACATCGGATCTCACTACCCAGAGAGGGTTAGATATCGGATCTTACTACCCAGAGAGGGTTAGATATTGGATCTCACTACCCAGAGAGGGTTAGATATCAGATCGCACTACCCAGAAAGGGTGAGACATCGGATCTCACTACCCAGAGAGGGTTAGACATCGGATCTCACTACCCAGAGAGGGTTAGACATCGGATCTCACTACCCAGGGAGAGTTAGACATCGGATCTCACTACCCAGAGAGGGTTAGATATCGGATCTTACTACCCAGAGAGGGTTAGATATCGGATCTCACTACCCAGAAAGGGTTAAATATCGGATCTCACTACCCAGAGAGGGTTAGACATCGGATCTCACTACTTAGAGAAGGTTAGACATCGGATCTCACTACCCAGAGAAGGTTAGACGTCGGGTCTCACTACCCAGAGAGGATTAGACATCGGATCTCAGTAACAGACTAACCTGTCTAGGATGGCCAAGCAAGTAGGGACGGAAGAGGGACAACAACCCGGTACTCAAAAATGTTGAAGTCGGATGTGTTGGGCCGAAAGACGCAAATATCACATTTATGCTGCAAACCACAACACAACGCAGATACGCCCACTTAACGTCCTTTTAAGGGCGGATGACGAAGAGGTGTACTCCTTCAGTCATCGGGCGAACGCAAGCAAGCAAGCAATTGCCCAGAGGGTGGTGGTGGTGGTGGGGGGGGGGGGGGTAACGCTACGAAGAAACCACGGGTTAAATTTTGTAAACTTTCCACCCTCTGTGGTGGGATTTGAACTCAGTACAGTCATGTCCACAGGCCGACGACTACAGCTATAAACATCTAATAACAAACTTAATCATCATCATAATCGAGTGCCGTCTCGGCATCGAAGGTTTGCTGCCATGGAGCGTCATTCCGCTGTCTCTAGCTTTGATAGCTCAGGTTGTTTAAGCTAACTTATCCATCTCTTGATGTTACTTGTCCGCGTCCATGTTAGTCTAGGTCTGCATCTGCCTCTTTTACCTTGTATTTTTCTTTCCAAGATTACTTTTAGTAGGCTGTTGTTTCTTTTAACATACCTCCACCCCCCCCCCCCCAGGTTAGTGAACTGGACTACAAAGGACAAGGGGTAGGGTTCGATCCCAACCGACGGCTTCCGGGTTCACCCAGCCTTAAATGGGTACCGGATTTGTTTCTGGGAAAGTAAAGCAGCACGGGCGTAATACCGACCACATTACCCCAAAAATCATGTGCCGAAGGTCTGTAAAATATAGGGTCACTAACACCATATTTCCCTATACGCCACTTGGCGTGACGGGGGTACTTTACTTTTTTTTTTTATTAATAACAATATATAATGCAGTCTAATATGACTGCATAATCTGCACAAAAGAAATATAATGTTACATTTTCTAGTAAAGCTAAAGTGTACAGACAACGTTTGTGAGTTTGTAAGAGAAAAATTGTTTGAGTTGGTGTTAGAGAAATATTCGTTTTGTGGAGTTTACTAATAATAACGCATTCTTGGCAGACAGTACAAGATAAACGATGTTGTTTTCCGCTTAGCACAGGTAAACCTGGGCTGTGTGTATATTTGTGGGAACAAAAATAAAACTGGCTTTAATTTTCTGGAAATAGAATTTGGAATAATATTACATTCTTTCGAAAAGTTGAGCCTTGGCCATTTATCTTTTACTGCAAAAATTGTGAAGATTATTGGTTACACTTTTGTTGACGTGTGAGAGAAATGATTTTGGGCATTTTCTTGATCATTAGTTGTACGTTTATGTATGTCATCATGTCCTCATCACGTAATGGGCCACACATTTTGTAATATGATAGAAATGTCTTCTTAGAGAGCTGCGCAGTAGGAGGCAGTCTGATCATCTGAAAAAGGCACCCGTCATGCAAGTTTTTCGACCCTTGGGGGCAAGGGGTGCCTGGGTCATGAAACCTAGGAGTCGGCCTCCTGCTGCCCTTGAGCCTAAAAGCCCACTATATGTTACGCATATTGTACATATATTCTGGTCTATGCTAATCCTCTAAATGAATCTACTACAAATACCCAGTCGCGCATTTTTGTCTAGGGAGCCGCGATAGCTCAGTGGTTAGTGAACTGGACTACATAGGACAAGGGGTAGGGTTCGATCCCAACCGACGGCTTCCGGGTTCACCCAGCCTTAAATGGGTACCGAATTTTTTTCTGGGAAAGTGAAGCGGCACGGGCGTAATACCGACCACATTACCCCAAAAATCATGTGCTGAAGGGCTGTAAAATTTATGGTCACTAACACCATATTCCCTATACGCCACTTGACGTGACGGGGGCACTTTACTTTTTTTTTTTTTTTTTTTATTTTTTTTTTTTTTTACATTTTTGTCTTAGCCCTAACCTAGAACATTTAGTGTCGGCTCATCGTGCTGACTGCAGACAGATTGTCATTTCTGCGTGTCGCTCTCAAGTACTCTTGACTGCATGGCCACGTGTACTCTTGACATTCTGACTAAAAATAAATTCGCTTACCGGAGCATAACTCGACACAATGAGATGTGTTGGATGCTGACATCAGCTGATAATGATTCATGTCACTTTAAGTCACCCTACTTTCTACGAGCATTTTTCTGGTACATTTTTTTTTCAGAGGCTGGGTGAACCTAGAGGAGGTGTTAAGAAGTAAAACTCGTCATATTTGGGAGTCAATTCCTGACAATTTGTTAAACAAGCAAACGCCCTAACTACTTATCGCTAATGTCGATAATTGTAGCTGTTATTTCAGTAACATGGCAATAGGAGACTCTTTAAGCAGAACGTTGCAGCAGGGGGCAATCTGATTATCAGAAGAAGTCCCTCGACGCGCAAGTGTTTCGGCCCTTTAGCTTCTTGACACTATGTGAGAGGTGGGCCCGCCTTGAACATGACTCCCAGGCGTCGACCTCCTGCTGCATTGAACTCGAAGGTTTATTTTCGGCATGTAATAACTACAGTTATTCTGCGCAACACTTCTGATCAAATCTACTATTTATATCCGGTTGTACACGACTGTCTTAACTTTAACCACTATTTCAGTAAGTAACAATTAATATATAACCGTGAGTTATTATATGAATTATAATGTTTTTAACATTGGAATGTCCTGGCATTTGTAGTTAGATTCCAGATAAGATAGCAGACGAAGCAAAGAACTGAGTCAACAGGTAGAGGAGTGAATTTAACAGCACCTGTTTGAACTGCATAAATCACAACAAGAAACTCGGGAAGACTTGGTGTTTCAGTCTATTCTGAACTATCTATAATCGTCCTGAGCTTGGCTTGCTACTCGTTTCAGCAGATCAGCACGGCAGAGTGGTTGACGAAACTCGCAGCTTTCCTCTACTTTAATCAAAATTTTAACGTAAAATGCATTGTAGCATGAGATTGTAAACCGAATTGGACTTCAGATGGGTGTCTATGTATACAATAGAGAAGCAGCTACTCAGAATTTGAGCTGTTATTACTATTGTTTGCGACTGATGGCAATTATTACTATTTTATATTGTAGTTACCGACAACGGAAAAAATAGGAGATCTGGCTAGATACAGAGCAGACATTCGTTCAGAAGGGATGTAGTAAATGCAATGTTATGCAAAGAACGTGCAACCGGAAGATGTTTATTATTTGTTGCAGAAGCAATAATGGAGGAATTTATTATTGTTAATATTATAATAATCATTATTATTTTAGTATTAGTAATTCTAGTTGTAGTAATAGTAGTAGTAGTCGTAACAGTAGTAGTAATTGTAGTAGGTAGTAGTAGTAATACGTTATTACTTATAGGCAAAATCATGAATTAGCAATGGTGTATTAAGCTGTATACAGAGAAAATTCTCGAAGCATATCGGTCAAGTGCTCAGAATGGACGATTGAAGACTCTCACGCCAGTCCCTTATGTGGACACAGGGTGGCTTAAGAAATCAAGGAAGAAAACGAAACTAAGGAAAATAATTATTAGACAGAGCTAAGCAGTAATATTAAAACAAAAAAACAAGTCCAACAATAACATAAATCGGTAGACGTGGAAATATTGTTTCTGGCTTCTTGCCATTTTCGGGCCGAGATAAACTTGCAAAGCAATGAAAGTCATAAAAGTTATACATAATAGTATATGGTTTGGTAATAGGAACAATTAGAATACAAGTATTTGTATCTAGCAGGCAAGCAAAATATACAAGAGTAGTATTTGTAACAATAATAGTAATAGTACTGGATATATATTATTAGTAGTAATAAAAATAGTGGTATTAATAGTGGTACTAATGTCGAGGTACTGTATACAATTCTAGTAAAAAGATTACTCGTTCTTGCAGTAATGATAGAAGCTTCTGTGAGGAAGTAATTAGTGCACTCTTGTGTTGAAATAAGAGATAAGATCAGAAATGAAGAACTAAGAAAAGAGCTAGGAATAGCCCCCCCATAGAATATATAAGGAAACAACAGATAAAATGGTTTGGCCACGTGACAAGGCAGAAATATCAAAACACAACACAACGAGCCTTCAACAAACGTTGTGAGAACACCAGACCCAAGGGTCGACCACGAAAAAGATGGATCGATGGAATATTAGAAGCACTAGGAAACATAACAGCAGCAGAGGCGAACAGAAGAGCAAAAGACCGCAAATTATATCTCCCCTCGACTCTGAAAGGCAGATGAGGAAGGAAAGAGGAAGAAGAAGAGGAAGATGTGTTGAAAATTGCCTGGACGTTTGGCTACTGACTGATGGTGTTTATGTTGTTTTTATTTCACTAAGACGTCTTCGACGCTGTCTTAGACTCTGAAAATAGGGGTTTATTTTACCTTGGAAACAATGAAAGGTGCTAATCACATCACTCATGCATACATTTTATCAATGATCATTTGTTGCTGAAATATATCATTATCACGTGCCATACTGGTTGGCGTAGGCGAACATGTCCTTTCACAGTTCTCTGTCCACAGTGCATTGTATCGATTAATCGTATAGGACACTAAGATATCAAATGTCTTTTCTCTTTGTCGTCCGCGATCTCTCGTTCCTTGTATTTTGCCAGTTATAACCAAGCTTTCTAAATTTCTTCTTCTCATGATGAGCTCGAAAAATGTTGATTGTTTCTTTCACATGTTTCATTTCTTTGTTTGTTTGGAGCTCTCCTTTTATGTTGGTCACGTTGAGAATTTCTCAGTTGTCCTTCTGGCTGTTCTGGGAACTTTCACCATTCTTCTCGGAAGTCCACTCTCTACGGCTTCTAATTGTCCTTTCATTTGTTTGTCTGCTGTTCATGATTTACTTCCATGGGTTAGAATTGGCTGTATATAGCTCCGATTAGCTCTCTTTCTGGCTTCTTTTGACAGACTTGTAAAACACAATTATTAATAATATACGAAACTTAGGCACACTTCATAATCCACAAGACCTGCAGCAGAACTGTAGCTGATGAACTGGTCTGGTCTACTAGCATCAAGAGATGGTGCTTGAATGTCATCGAATGCTAATAGGTTCAACCAGCAATAAATGGGTACCAGAGTTATTCTTTAAAGGCAGAAAAAGTATATTTTCTTACTTTATGTGTTTACCAACCGCTCCTCTACATTGTCCATACTTGAAATGACGTTTAGAAGGCTTCAAACTGTTCTGTCGTGGTTTCGTGGTTTATAGTAAGTTGTAACATCTGCATTTTTCGACCCAATAAATCCGACTTCAGCGTGACATATATGAGTACCGAGTTGCCTTCCTTTTCGATTCCTACTAGCTTGGTTAGCTTTTAGTCTCATTCCAGGCCCAAGGTGAAGTAGAATCTTCATCAGTTTTGGTTCGCTGATAACGATGTAGGCGGTCAGCTATGATTCACCGAGTAGTAGTAAAAATAGTAGCAATAAAAGTTTTAGTAAAAGTAGTTGTTGCAATATTAGTTGTAGTAATAGCAGTTGTATTAGTAGTAATATTAGTAGTAGTATTAGTAGATGTAGTAGCAGTATCAGAGATAGCAGTAATAGTACTAGATGTGATAGTAGTGGTAGTATATATAATAGTAGTAGTAGTAGTATTAGTAGATGTAATAGTATTAGCTGTAGTAGTAATATTATCAGTAGTAGTTTTAATACATGCAATAGTTGTATTATTAGTATTGTAATAGTAATAGTAGTGGATGTAATAGTAGGAGTAGTATTAATATATATAATAGTATTAATTTTAATAGTAATAGCTATATTAGTAGTGGTAGTAGTATTAGTCGATGTAATAGTAATAGTTGTAGTAGTAATAATATCAGTAGTAATTTTAATAAATATTTATTTGCAGTATTAGTAGATGTATATACTAGTAAATACTTTTATTTACTATACTAGTAAAAAGACAAGTGGAACAATATTAAAACAGGTAAATGAATTTAAATATTTGGGAGCTTTGATAACCTCAGACAGAAGATGTACAAAAGAGGTGAGATGCAGAATGGCTCAGGCAAAAGCAGCTTTCCAAAAAATGAGGAAGATACTATGCAATCCATTTTTGACAATCGAAACAAGAAAAAGAGTTCTTAAATGTTGTGTAGAGTCAGTCTTAACATATGGATGTGAATTATGGACAATAGGACAACAAACAAGAAAATCACTGGAGTCTGTAGAAGTGTGGTTTTACAGAAGAATGTTGAGAATACCATGGACAGCTAAGAAGAGTAATGAAAACGTTCTAAATGAGGTCAAAGCACGAATAGAGTTAATTTCCAATATTAGGAAGAAACAATCATCATTTTCTGGCCATGTAATGAGAAGATAACAGTTGGAATATATTGTAACAACTGGGAAAATTGAGGGACGAAGCGATAGATGGAAGCAAAGAGAGAAAATACCAGACAGCTTAAGAGAATGACTTGGCAGAAGGTCAACAACAGAAATGATAAATAACTGTCGAGATCGAAAATTGTGGAGAGACATGATCACCTACGCCAGCAGGCCTGGTACTTGATGATGATGATGATGATGATTAGCTGGTGTAATAGTAGTAGCAGAATCTGAACACTACTAGTAGTAGTCTCCTTTCTTTAAATCATCATCATCATCATCATCATCATCATGTGCCATACCGGTTGGCGTAGGTGATCATGTCCCTCCACAATCTTCCATCTACAGTGCATCGTATTAGTTCTGTTGTTGACTGTTTTCTATGTCATGACACCAAGCTATCCAGTATTTTCTCTCTTTGTCGTCCGCGATCTCTCTTTCCTTTTATTTTGCCAGTTGTAAGCAAGTATTCCAACTTTCCTCTTCTCATAATGTGCCCGAAAAATGTTGATTGCTTCTTTCTGATGTTTTTAAGAGCTCCCTTTTTCTTTAAATAGGGGGAAAAAAACACATAAAATCGTCCAATACAAGCAGATACTATCATCAACTAGTGAATATTCTGATGACGTTCGTAATAAATCTGTAGCTATGATGTGATTGCCGGAGTCAAGAGGATGTTGTCTAAATTCAAGAGAACTACATCTGGAACAGCCTCAGTGGCTGAGTGGTTAGTGTGCTCACCTCAGTGGCGGAGTGGTTTGTGTGCTCACCTCAGTAGCGGAGTGGTTTGTGTGCTAACCTCAGTGGCTGAGTGGTTTGTGTGCTCACCTCAGTGGCTGAGTGGTTAGTGTGCTCGCCTCGGTGGCTGAGTGGTTTGTGTGCTCGCCTCAGTGGCTGAGTGGTTTGTGTGCTCGCCTCAGTGGCTGAGTGGTTTGTGTGCTCGCCTCAGTGGCTGAGTGGTTTGTGTGCTCGCCTCAGTGGCTGAATGGTTTGTGTGCTCGCCTCAGTGGCTGAGTGGTTTGTGTGCTCACCTCAGAGGCGGAGTGGTTTGTGTGCTCACCTCAGTGGCGGAGTGGTTAGTGTGCTCACCTCAGTGGCTGAGTGGTTAGTGTGCTCGCCTAGGTGGCTGAGCGGTTTATGTGCTCACCTCAGTGGCTGAGTGGTTAGTGTGCTCGCCTCAGTGGCTGAGTGGTTAGTGTGCTCGCCTCGGTAGCTGAGTGGTTTATGTGCTCACCTCAGTGGCTGAGTGGTTAGTGTGCTCGCCTCGGTGGCTGAGTGGTTTGTGTGCTCGCCTCGGTGGCTGAGTGGTTAGTGTGCTCGCCTCGGTGGCTGAGTGGTTAGTGTGCTCACCTCGGTGGCTGAGTGGTTAGTGTGCTCACCTCAGTGGCTGAGTGGTTAGTGTGCTCACCTCGGTGGCTGAGTGGTTAGTGTGCTCGCCTCGGTGGCTGAGTGGTTAGTGTGCTCACCTCAGTGGCTGAGTGGTTAGTGTGCTCACCTCAGTGGCTGAGTGGTTAGTGTGCTCACCTCAGTGGCTGAGTGGTTAGTGTGCTCACCTCAGTGGCTGAGTGGTTAGTGTGCTCGCCTCAGTGGCTGAGTGGTTAGTGTACTCGCCTCGGTGGCTGAGTGGTTAGTGTGCTCACCTCAGTGGCTGAGTGGTTAGTGTGCTCACCTCAGTGGCTGAGTGGTTAGTGTGCTCACCTCAGTGGCTGAGTGGTTTATGTGCTCACCTCAGTGGCTGAGTGGTTAGTGTGCTCGCCTCGGTGGCTGAGTGGTTTGTGTGCTCGCCTCGGTGGCTGAGTCGTTAGTGTGCTCACCTCAGTGGCTGAGTGGTTAGTGTGCTCACCTCAGTGGCTGAGTGGTTAGTGTGCTCGCCTCAGTGGCTGAGTGGTTAGTGTACTCGCCTCGGTGGCTGAGTGGTTAGTGTGCTCGTCTCAGTGGCTGAGTGGTTAGCGTGCTCGCTTCCTGACCAGGCGGGTCGAGGTTCGATCCCCAGCTGTGACGGATTCTTTTTCGGACCGACAAGGCTCCGGGGTTCACTTACTCTAAAAATGGGTACCAGAGATTTTTCTGGAAACTAAAGGCGGCTTGGCGTGATATCGACCACATCATCCAAAAATGTGCCTTGGGGATAGAAAAATACGGTCACCAACACCATATTCCCAAGACGGCTAGCAAGGCGTGAAGGGAACCTTTTTTTATTTTTTTCATCTGGAACGTGGCAAGATTGTATTTTCCATGTATTTAACTCTGCTTGATTTTCTGAGCAGGTGATCTGGACACTTATGGACTTGTTCGATGTGCGATGATGATAATCAGGCAATCAGATTAAACTGTGATCAATAAAGTTATCAATAAGCAATGATAAACTTGCCTGATCAAATATAAAATATACATTTTTCGATACAAAATTCTAAACCTCTGACAAATTCGTTTGCAATCGTAATGTATGACAAATACGATAAACACTTGACACTCTCTTACACTTTTCGACCGGGCCCCAGGACTTTAAACCCCACAAAGTTGTTACGTCACACAGTTTATCGCGGTTTTGCATTCCTCCAAAATTTATCACCCCCAACGCCCACTGGAACATTTCCCCACTGTAAAATTAAGAGGTCTCCATCCTCTCACCGGTGAAATATTTATTCCTTGTTGTGTTACCTAGTTTGTTGAGAGAGAAACAAGAAAAGCATCCCTGCTTGCATTCTTCAGGATTCGTAGACAACAATTAAGTTCATTGTGCAATAGTAATAAAGAATAATGGTAGAGGGTACTCTACGTCTATATGGTGTACTTGAAGTATCGTGCTTGTGTCCTTATTCTTACAAGAACATTTATGATGATGATGATGATGATGATGATGATGATGATGATGATAATCTTAGCGCTACGGAAGCAATGCGAGCATTTAGCTTCTTTTTTTTACCCTGGAAGGTGATGCTGTGAGCTGCAACGGCTTTCTTGATTTCCAGGGTATTGCTGGAGACATTGAATCTTCTCCATCCTAGGGAATCACAGTACTACGTCTTCTATATCCAATATGTCTTTTATATCCCACAAGTCTTCTATAAGGATAGGTAGAATTGGATGGAAGGAAAAGAAAACAAACGATGAAGTCTTAAAACAACTAAAAATTAAAAAGAGAATTACTAAACACAATTCAAACAAGACAAATGCGATTTCTGGGCCATGTTGAAAGACACAGCAGCCTACTAAAAGTAATCCTGGAGGAGAAAAATGCAAGGTAAAAGAGGCAGCGGCAGACCAAGACTAACATGGACGAGTAACATCAAAAGATGGACAAAGCAGTCTGTGACAACGTGCACCATCAAAGCAAGAGACAGAGCAGAATGGCGCTCCATGGTAACCAACCTTCATTGGTGGGATGGCACTCGATGATCATGATGATGATGATGATGATGATGTCTTCTATAGCACATATATGTTTTCTTTATCCCATGTGTCTTATATATCCCAACGCGAGATCCACACTAGTGGACTAGTTTGTTTTGACGCAGATAGTTAACATGAAGCACATCTAGAAAGTCAAGTGAGGTCTTGGTTAGGTTTAGGTCGATGACTCTGTTGTGACGACCGCTGATTTTTTAGCTTGTGTTTTCCATAAATAATCTGCCTGTGCACTAGCGTTGGTTTCTCGTGGTGGTCGGTATCACACCAGGCCGTTCTACTTTGCCAATAATATACGCTACCCATTTAAGACTATGTGGATCTAAATAGCCGTCGATCGGGACTTAAATCCAACCTCTTGCCAGTATGCAAACTGTAAATAAATACGACTCCCTGAAAACTTCTAGGCCAGAGCTTTAGATATATAAGACTACCTGTAGACTTAAATCCTCTAGACGTAAGCTTTAGATATATAGGGAATAGGCAAATAATTGCGATGCTGAGGTCTTTCCTCCAAACGACCACCGAGCCACCCTTGTCAGCCGGCTTGATGACAAAGGTCTTTCCTCCATACGACCACCGAGCTAGTTGAGTTCCACTAGTTGAGTTCCACTAGTTGAGTTCCACTAGTTGAGTTTCTTTTCTTCTCGACCCATGTTTGGTCTCTGGTCTGGCGCCAACCCCCCCCCCCCCCCCCCCCCCCCCCCCCCCCCCACCCATTTCCCCTTTGTCTCTTTTGTTTCCACGATTTCTTGTTACCCTCCTTCCGGGACACGTGGTTTCCGGTCTATCCGGTCTATGTGGTCATTTTTTTCGTTCCCGGCGGACAGACAAGTCATTCGAGCTAAGTGTCACTAATTTATATATGTATATATATTCTCCTATTCTTTCTATTTACTCATCCAACCTCCCCTCATGTAGCTTTCTTTTCTTCTTCTTTTTTCATTTTTCTACATCCTACTTCCCTCTTTTCTGTCCAACTCTTCTTTCTTATGATCATGTAGTTATAGATAATTTTGTTTCATCATTTGTTTTCGTTGTCCTTGTACTCTGAAGAAGGCCTCATGCCGAAACGCTAGTATTGTGTTGTGTTCCTCCTTGTAAAGCTGTCTTCATACCTTGGAGTGTGTAACACTCCCCACCACTGGTTCCTTTAGATATATAAGTTTACCTGTAGACTTAAATCCTCTAGACGTAAACTTTAGATATATAAGACTACCTGTAGACTTAAATTCTCTTGACGAAAGCTTTAGATATTTAAGTTTACCTGTAGACTTGAATCCTCTAGACGTAAATTTAGATATATAAGACTACCTGTAGACTTAAATTCTCTTGACGAAAGCTTTAGATATTTAAGTTTACCTGTAGACTTAAATCCTCTAGACGTAAGCTTTAGATATATAAGACTACATGTAGACTTGAATCCTCTAGCCCAGCACTGCAACTAATTGCCTGTTCCCCTTGGATCCTCTAGAGGTAAGCTATCTGTCTATACGATTCCTTGAAGACATCATGCTGCAAGATATACTATCAAGTGCTAGTCATCCATTATGAACCTACTGTAAGATGAACTAAACAATTATAACAAAGTATTTCAACGTTGCAATCATAACAAAAGTTAATATTATTAGTTTATAAACAGGAAACAAATAATAATAAATGAATATTATTTTACAGGGAAACTTCCGAGGCAATAATTCAGCGAACCGTAGGAGGAGGAGGTATGTTTATAACACTCGGAAAAAATGACAAATAAACAACAGAAAAAAAAATAAACAAAGAACAATATATGGTCCGAGGCAGGATCGAACCCGTACTCCATGGCACAGCGCCTTGCCACGAAAAGCCAAACGCTAGGGAACACTGCCAACTCAGTTAGCGTGAAGGACATCGCCAATGATAGCTAATTTTTTAATTAGCTGAGTTGGCTTTGTTCCCTGCCGTTTGGCTTTTCGTGGCATGACGCTGTGCCATGGAGTACGGGTTCGATCCTACTTCGGACCATATATCGTTCTTTGATTTATTTTCCTGTTGTTGCTTGTCATTTTTTCCGAGTGCTGAGAATATACCTCTTCCTCCTATGATTCCCTAGTTTATAAACCCCATGACGACGAGATCAATGTTAAAAGGAGTACATGAAATGAGCGTGGGAGGAGGAGAGAAGTTGATCGAAACAGTGCGGTAGAAAGATCGGGAGATATGAGCGTGAAAGCGAGTTAGAAATAGATATTGAGAAAGGAAAGCGTGGGCGAACGATGAGAAAGAGAGATAGATGAAGAGAGATGGAAAGTGAGAGAGAAGAATACAGCTCAAGAAGAGGGGAAAGCAGGTGAGAGAGACAGAGCGGGGGTTGGGGCAGGAAGTTGAGGATAAGAAAACGAATCCTATGAAAACAATGAAACGTTTGTTTAAGGAGATCACATTGTTTAAAGATTTTTTTTTTTTTACCTAATGCAGTTTCATAACAATAAAATATACTTTCATGAAGTAATCAGCACATGATAGTAATGTAATTGTGAGAGCACATGAAAAGCAATGTATGTTCTTGTAAACATTTCCGTTTCATCATAGTCATGTCAGTTGTCAATAAATGACATGGACACTAATCGTGGGCGCTTGCATTGAAAATTTAGGGTGGCTCATTCGCTACCGAACCGGCATTTCTATGATGGCTTTACTATTGAATGCTCGCTCCAACAGAGTAGACCAACACATTTTCCACCTGTCCTGTGTGAACTCACAGGTACTGTGCACCAACACTCACGAACAACAACCGTATTGCGTAGGCACTCTCAGACAAATAACGGAGATCAGCAGAGGTGTCTATTAAGCAGGCGCTTCACAACAATTAGGCGCCACACACACAAACACACACGCACGCACAAACACACACACACACACACACAAACACGCACGCACAAACACACACACTAAACACACAATCACAAACACACAATAATACTACGAGCACATTTATATTGATTTTTCACACAATGAACGTACTCCCTATTCTATAACTGAGGAAATGCATGGTTCGGTAGCGAGTGAGACACGCTAGATATATCTTGTTAATTTGCTATAAGTGAAAGTAAATTTGGAAACTTTTGTCAAAATATAATTGTTGACACTTTTATGAATGTAAGATTGATGATATTTTAGTCAAAAGTGTGTGTGCATATTTGTGAGAGAATCAGTACAATCATGGAACCCCACATAAGACCCAGTTAAAGTGTAGAAACAGACAGAAGAGCTGTACAAGTGTTTTTATATAGGACAAGACAATTACGTGAAATGTCCGCTGAATGTGATAACAAACCAGCATATCATTTATCATCATCATCATCAAGTACCGGGCCTACTGGCGTAGGTGATCATGTCTCTCCACAACTTTCGATCTCGGCAGCTATTTATCATTTCTGTTGTTGACCTTCTGCCAAGCCATTCTCTTAAGCTGTCTTATTTTTTTCTCTTTGCTTCCCTCTATCTCTTCGTCCCTCAATTTTTCCAGTTGTTACAATATATTCCAGTTGTTCTCTTCTCATTACATGGCCAAAAAATGATGATTGTCTCTTCCTAATATTGGAAATTAGCTCTCTTTTTGCTTTGACCTCTCTCAGAACCTTTTCATTACTCTTCTTAGCTGTCCATGGTATTCTCAACATTCTTCTGTAAAACCACATTTCTACAGACTCCAGTGATTTTCTTGTCTGTTGTCCTATTGTCCATGATTCACATCCATATGTTAAGACTGGCTCTACATAACATTTAAGAACTCTTTTTCTTGTTTCTATTGTCAAAAATGGATTGCATAGTATCTTCCTCATTTTTTGGAAAGCTGCTTTAGCCTGAGCCATTCTGCATCTCACCTCTTTTGTACATCTTCCGTCTGAGGTTAACAAAGTTCCCAAATATCATTTATAGGAATGGAAAATGCAACGTCGGGTGTGTAAATGTTGAGCCAGCAGGATTCGCTGGATAATAGCAGAGCACGATAATACACAGGTCAAAGTAGGTTAATAATTAATGATTGACGGACAATGGATTCGAATTAATAACACGAGAGATAGGAAGTGTTAATTTACATAGAACTTTGGAAAAGGAGTCTGATCATCAGAAGTTGTCCTTTCTTCATGTAAATAAGCGCCCCCCCCTCCTTTAGTTTCTTGACAATCTAAAGAGGCGGGTCCACCTTGGGCATGAATCCCAGATATTGTATCCTGCTTTTTTAGTCTGCAAACTCATGAGATGTCGTCATGCATATACTATCATGCATATATTATCATGAATATACTACCAACATATGTTAGTTCTAAAGAATAGTGACACTGTGACCTTCCAGGCACGTCGTAAGAGGCGAATAAGGAGGTTGATCGATGGCTTGACAAGCTGTCATTGTAAAAAATATTGTTATGGAAACAGCGTCATAGATTTGTGCAGTGATCTGCGCCATTTTGACACGCAAGGTTTCTGTTTTTGAGATTGTGGTTCTGCCCTATGTGCCGTCTTCGGCTGGAAAGGACAATAGGTAGATATGTTAGTTCAAACTGTAGCCTTCACAAAATGCCTGGATCTGTTCTGAGTACGTGACTCATTCAGTTCCATCTTTTACCATTTATTTCTTTAATCTTTTATTCATACTGTTTGTTTCATATCCTTGATTCATAACATGGAATGGTTTTGGACTTCCTTAACTGTCTCTGCTGTAGTAAGGATCACTATTATGTTTTACTCAGCGACAACAAATACTTGTATGCAGCGCTTTGCTCTAACAAACAAAAATGTTATCGGAACTCTTTCATCAAATCTCATATAACGAGAAAATTGGTGGGAATATTCGTTTACAATTGTTTATAAAACATGCATCTCGAAACTTTTGAAGTCATGAACATTTACCAGAACTCGACTCAGAGTGATCAATCCAAACAAAAATGTTATCGGAACTCTTTCATCAAATCTCATATAACGAGAAAATTGGTGGGAATATTCGTTTACAATTGTTTATAAAACATGCATCTCGAAACTTTTGAAGTCATGAACATTTACCAGAACTCGACTCGGAGTGATCAGTCCAAACAAAAATGTTATCGGAACTCTTTCATCACATCTCATATAACGAGAAAATTGGTGGGAATATTCGTTTACAATTGTTTATAAAACATGCATCTCGAAACTTTTGAAGTCATGAACATTTACCAGAACTCGACTCGGAGTGATCAGTCCAAAAAAAAAATAAGCCCAACAATTATGTATTCTTCTTCCTCTTTTCTCTTGTCACTGATACCTAAAAGGTGTGGTGGTTATATGATTTGTCGTTCTTGAGCTGCTCAACTGTCTGCATTAGTGATTTTCCTTTGTTGTTACATGTCTCTGTCACTACATCTATCCATCTTCTTCTGGGTCTTCCTCTTGGTCTTTTTCCATGCATTCTCGAGAAGAATGTCCTGGATGGCGATTGGTGAGGATTCATGCTAACCAGGTGGCCAAACCATTTAAGTTGTGTTTCTATATATTCTTGGCAGGGTTTGTTCCTACCATTTTTCTTATGGTTTCATTTGGAATTATTATGTATTAACGGTCATAGTGTTTGCATTAATGGACATTTATGTGGAGGGACAACACGTTTATTGAATATGTGACAAGTATTTGCATTCATTGACAATCTGTGGTTTTGTTCTATGATAGGGATGATCAGAACACGAGTGATAGAAAAATATGATGAAAACAATAAAGAGAGTGACAATAGCGAACACATCGTTGTCATTTTGATAATAACAACGAAGGCAGTAACATTAATTGCGTTTTAAAATGAAAGTGTTAAATGATTCTTCTCAATGGACAAAGCGATTAAATATAACACATCCACTTTGGCTCGGTCCTCTCACCTGTAGACTGACTTTCAGGCCAGAGCGCATACAACATACGGCACTGGCACCGAAAGAAACTGCTGGCTCAACATTTACACACCCGACGAGTGTGCTACCTGTGTGGGGCTGCTGTGGAGGAACGAGGGTAATTTCCAAATACCAGTACACATTCTCAACACGTTGCGCATCTGTGATGTGTGTAGGATTGAAAACAGTTTCTGAGTCTGTGCTGAGGAGATTGGCATTTACCAAATTGGTATATTGGATTCTTTAGTACATGTCGATTACCGAACGTTAGAATTGAGAGGAGAAGCGGCGGAAGGATGAAGTGATATTTTTATAAAGTGATTTGTTGGAGGGGGAGTACAGCGGAAAACATAAGAGAAAGATTGATATAGAGAGATGCAGGGAGAGAATGGGAAGGTGAATAAGAGAAGAAAAGATGTGAGAATTCGAATACAGAGTTTTGAGAGAGTAATGGGAAGAGAGTTGGTATTTGACAGAGACAAATTAGAAAGTCATAGAGGAACATAGAAAGAGAGAGGGGAGAAACAGAAACAAACATATATAATATTATATATATATATATATATATATATATATATATATATATATATATATATATATATATATATACCTGTTTTTCGGCATCTATCATAACCGCTGACTCTTTGTGTCCCTCATTCACTATAATGAAAAAGGTGCCTTGTAGTATATCATGTCGTAGGGAAGTAAAGTATTCAACCTCAAACTACTCTGTCAGGGCATTTGAAGGTGACGAGGCCAGTATTTTTTTCTTCTTTTTTTTTTTGAAACCTTACCTGACTCAGTGAAACAGTTTATATTCTTGTAAATCTTGCCAATCGTTACCCCTTTGAATATGATGTTCTTGCAGTCTATTCAGTGTTGTGGAGTGACAATTCATTACTTTAATTACTTACTCGTGCTGCCTTCGTTAGAGCACTTAGAACGTCAACCCCGTCCATTGCTCGTCTACTATTCAAGCCATCCCACCATGCCTATCTGCACGTTCACTTCCTCCTACACCTTAATGTCCTCACATAACAATAAGTAAGTAAACAAACCAATATATGACTGCTTCATAGACAACACCAAAACTTTTGACAGAATACACCATATATACCTTACAGATTGTCTGAAAGATAAACTTCTAGATACACATACATACGACTAATATGTAATTTGTCATCATCATCATGTGCCATACCGGTTGGCTTAGGAGATCATGTCCTTCTACAATCTTCTATCCACAGTGCATCGTATCAATTCTGTTGTTCACTGTTTTCCGTGCCGTGGCACCAAGCTATAGAATCTTCTCTCTGTCGTCTGCGATCTCTCTTTCTTAAGTAATTTATACCGGAAAGCACACAGCAATAACAAGGCATAACAAAGAGAACTCTACACCCATTCATATAAAGAGATAAGCAACACAGGAATGCATAGTAACACCAAGTTTGTTCAATCTATTTATACTGAGCAAATCTTTAATAACATCTCAGAGGTGCCATGCCTAAACATTAATGGAAAGATAATCAATAACTTAAGATATGCTGATGATACCTTATTACCAGAAGAAAATCTTAAAGATTTACAACAATTACTTAATGAAATAAACATGACAAACAAAAAATATGAATTAGAAACCTATATAAAAAGACTAAAACTATGACCATAAACGAGGATAATACTAAAAACCTGCAAGTGGTTTTTAAAAGTTGAAGGAATAGACCTGGAGACAGTTTAGAACTACAACTACCTTGGACATACTATAACCAGTGATGGAAAATGTACAACTGAAATAAAAAAAAGAATAGGAACGGCAAAAAGTAACTTTAGGGTGATTAAAATATATACCAACATAACAAAAATTCAACACCAGGACTAAAACTAAAAATAGCAAAATGTTATATCTTCACAACATTTCTGTATAGTGCAGAAACATGGACATTAGACAAGAAAACACAAATTAACAGAGAATTTGAGCCTTTGAAATGTTGATTTATAGAAGAATGGATGGAAAGAAAAGAAACAAACGATGAAGTCTTAAAACAACTACAGATTAAAAGAGAACTACTAAACATAATTCAAACAAGACAGATGAGATTATTTGGGCATGTTAAAAGACACAGCAGCCTACTAAAATTAATCTTGAAAGGGAAAATACAAGGTAAAAGAGGAAGAGGCAAGCCAAGACTAACATGGACTAACATCAAAATATGAACAAGTCAGCCTGTGACAAACTGAACTACCAAAGCAAGAGACAGCGAAATAGCACTCCATGGTAGCCAACCTTCGATTCCGAGGTGACACTCAATGATGATTATAATATATTATATTTTACTGTATTGTCTGATATTGTATTGTCTGATCTTGTACTGTCTGATATTGTATTGTCTGATATTATATTATATTATATTATATATATATTATATATTATTATATTATATTATATTATATTATATTATATTATATTATATATTATATTATATTATATATATTATATTATATTATATTATATTATATTAATTATATTGTATTGTATTGTATTGTATTGTATTGTATTGTATTGTATGTATTGTATTGTATGTATTGTATTGTATTGTATTGTATTGTATTGTATTGTATTGTATTGTATTGTTATTGTATTTTATTATATATGTTATGTATTATGTTTATTATGTTTATATTATATTATTATATTATATTATATTATATTATATTAATTAATTATATTATATTATATTAAATTTATTTATATTATATTATATTATATATATTATATTATATTATATTATATTTATATATTATATTATATTTATTATATTATATTATATTATATTATATTATATTATATTATATTATATTATATTATATTATTATATTATTATATTATATTATATTATATTATATTATATTATATTATATTATGTTATATTATGTTATGTTATGTTATGTTATGTTATGTTATGTTATGTTATGTTATGTTATGTTATGTTATGCTATGCTATGCTATGCTATGTTATGTATTAAGTCATTCTTTAGAACTCTGGACAGTCGAGGTCTGTCGTAATATGTGATATTATCTTCCCATCTCTTCTTCTCTCTACCTCTCCTCTCACTCCTTTCACATTTTACATTTAGATATAAATTAACCTGACTTTATCGAAGTACCTGATTGATGTAGCTATGTAAGGTAAGATAGCAGCGATAAGAACTTTTGAAGAATATAGAGCTTTATCAGGCCCCTAAAGTGAGTAGTGTTGTAACTTCAGTGTTAGTTTCCAACAAATCCTGAAGTCGATGTATCGATAATTTCAGTCGCTGTAATATTGTGAGCGCAATGCTAAATCTTCAGTCCGGATTTACTAGATCGTGTCCGTCTGGGGATGAAGCAACAATCTTTAGACCATGAAATCACGTGACCACCACAACTGACCAACAACCGCCATTGGTTTGAGTGAAACTAATTAATTCATCATTGAGTGACGTCTCCGCATCGAATGTTGGCCAGCATTGAGCGCCATTCCGCTCTGTCTCTTGTTTTGTTAGGGCAGGTTGTCATAGGCTGACCTGTCCATCTTTTGATGCTACTCGTCCATGTTAGTCGTGGTCAGCCTCTGCCTCTTTTACATTCTATTTTTCCTTCCAAGATTAATTTTAGTAGGCTGCTGTTTCTTTTAACATGCCCAAATAATTGCATCTGTCTTGTTTGAATTGTGTTTAATAGTTCTCTTTTAATTTGTAGTTGTTTTAAGACTTCATCGTTCGTTTCTTTTCTTTCCATCCAATTCTACCCATTCTTCTATATATCCACATTTAAAGGCTTCAATTCTCTGTTCTGTTTTCTTGTCTAATGTCCTTGTTTCTGCACCATATAGGAATGTTGAGAAGATATAACATTTTGCTATTCTTAGTTTTAGTCCTGGTGTTGAATTTTTGTTATGTTGGTATATATTTTAATCACACTAAAGTTACTTTTTGCCATTCCTATTCTTTTGTTTATTTCAGTTGTACATTTTCCATCACTAGTTATAGTATGCCTAAGGTAGTTGTAGTTCTGAACTGTCTCCAGGTCTATTCCTTCAACTTTGTTAAACCACTTGTAGGTTTTTAGTATTATCCTTGTTTATGGTCATAGTTTTAGTCTTTTTATATAGGTATCTAATTCATGTTTTTGTTTGTCATGTTTATGTCATTAACTAATTGTTGTAAATCTTTAGGATTTTCTACTAATAATACATTATCATCAGCATATCTTAGGTTGTTGGTTACTTTCCATTAATTGTATGGCCTAGCATCTCTGTGATGTTTTTAAAGATTTGTTCAGTGTATTGGCTAAACAAGTTTGGTGATTGGATGGATCACTGTTTTACTTCTCTTTTTATATCAATGGGTGTAGAGTTCTCTTTGTTTTATTTTATTATGGCTGTTTGCTCCCAGTATAAATTATATATTAGTCGTATGTCTGTGTCATCTAGATGCGTATCTTTTAGGCAGTCTATAAGTTAATTATAAGGAACTAATTGAAATAGGTATATTGATAGCAGCAGATTGTAGCACTTTAACGTCCTGATCAACGAATCAGAGCTTATCAAGACTCCACCCTAACTAAAAGTGGTGGTCCGGGAATCATACTGACAATTATATTAAAGTATTAGAGAGAAGGCAAATCTACTATGAAAGCTCCTTTGAGGCAAAGTCGGATCTGTTTGGCCGAAAGTGTCAAATTTGAATTCTTTGCTCTAAATTTGAAAACAGGGGAAAAAACACCATCCAATAAATGGCAAACGAAGATGAGGTGCTAAATTTCGCTGTCCTAAAACTACATTCTCCAAGAAATATTTATTTTTCTGAAAGAAATGCTGCATCTCACTTCGTTATCAGACGATACAAGCATCAACACAGCTGAGAGCCATCATTGACCTATATCAAGACTGCACTCTGTTTCTTTGCTTTGGCTTTGAACACATACTAACCGGTCAATACTGGCGAAAAGGTATCGAAGAGGGGAAAGCAGTTTGGCATACAGAACGTGTTCTGAAGTCGGATGTTTAGGATCGAAAGACGCAAATATCGCTGCGTACTGTAAACCATGACACAGTCTACTACGCCCGTATAGTGCCCTTTAAAGTTCGGACAAGGAAGTGACTCAAACTTCGAGAGAACGTAAACAAAATAACCAAACGGCACAGCAACAAAATTAACAAAGATGTTAACCCACGCTTGACAAAGAAAATAAGAGTAACACTTATCATGTGTTGAATAAAGCTTATCCTGTGCAGAGCCTATCTTGCATATAGAACTGAATCAATGATAATTATCAAACAAAAACTGTCTATTTTTTTATGCCCCAGGAATGTGGTTTTACAGAAGAACGTTAAGAATACCATAAAGTGATATAAAATGTAGGAAATAGAAAATGAAATAAAAGCACAAACCTTTGATATACAAAAAGGAAATATAAAGAGGTGTCGACCTCCAAAGACATAAGTGTTCCGAATGCTCTGTAAGATATTATTTTGCAGGAAGTTGAACGATAGTAATTCAACTCATCATCATCATCACCATCGAGTGCCATCTCCGCATCGAAGGTTGGCTACCATGAAGCGCCATTCTACTCTGTCTCTTGCTTTGATGATGCAGGTTGTCACAGGCTGGTTTGTCCATCTTTGATGTTACTCGTCCATGTTAGTCTTGGTCTGCCTCTGCCTCTTTTACCTTGCATTTTCCCCTCCAGGATTACTTTTAGTAGGCTGTTGTGCCTTTTAATATGGCCCAAAAATCGCACTTGTCTTGTTTGAATTGTGTTTTGTAGTTCTCTTTTGATTTTAGTTGTTTTTAAGACTTCATCGTGTTGTTTTCTTTTCCTCTCATCCAATTCTACCTATTCTTCTATATATCCACATTTCAAAGGTTTAAATTCTCTGTTCTGTTTTCTTTTCTAATGCCTATGTTTCTGCACCATGTAGGAATGTTGAGAAGACATAACATTTTGCTATTCTTACTTTTAGCCCTGGTGTTATTTGTTTTGATGTTAGTATGTTCTTCATGACATTAAAATTACTTTTTGCCATTCCTATTCTTTTGTTTATTTCAGTTGTACATTTTCCATTACTGGTATAGTATGTCCAAGGTAGTTGTAGTTCTGAACTGTCTCCAGGTCAGATAATAAAATTTCTATACTCAGGAAACACAACTTAACATTAAAGAGGGTAGGAATAC
>JAVIAB010000073.1:54747511-54987433 GCA_032433765.1 Megaustenia siamemsis
TTTCTTTCTTACTCAAGGATAAGTAAACATTTCTTTCTTACTCAAGGATAAGCAAACATTTCTTTCTTACTCAAGGATAAGCAAACATTTCTTTCTTACTCAAGGATAAGTAAGCATTTCTTTCTTACTCAAGGATAAGTAAGCATCTCTTTGTTCCTCAAGGATAAGCAAACATTTCTTTCTTACTCAAGGATAAGTAAGCATTTATTTCTTACTGAAGGATAAGTAAGCATTTCTTTCTTACTCAAGGATAAGTAATCATCTCTTTCTTACTCAAGGATAAGTAAGCATTTCTTTCTTACTCAAGGATAGTAATCATCTCTTTGTTACTCAAGGATAAGTAAGCATTTCTTTCTTACTCAAGGATAAGTAAACATTTCTTTCTTACTCAAGGATAAGTAAGCATCTCTTTGTTACTCAATGATAAGTAAGCATTTCTTTCTTACTCAAGGATAAGTAAGCGTTTCTTTCTTACTCAAGGATAAGTAAGCATCTCTTTGTTACTCAAGGACAAGTAAGCATTTCTTTCTTACTCAAGGATAAGTAAGCATCTCTTTGTTGCTCAAGGATAAGTAAGCATTTCTTTCTTACTCAAGGATATGTAAGCATCTCTTTGTTGCTCAAGGATAAGTAAGCATTTCTTTCTTACTCAAGGATAAGTAAGCATCTCTTTGTTACTCAAGGATAAGTAAGCATTTCTTTCTTACTCAAGGATAAGTAAGCATCTCTTTCTTACTCAGGGATAAGTAAGCATCTCTTTGTAACTCAAGGATATGAAGCAACTCGTTTCCAATATCAGGAGGAAAGGATCATCATATAGAAGGTCACATGATGACAACGAAACAACTGGAATATATTGTGATAACCAAAAATCGCGAGAAGAAAAGGCAAAGGGAAACAGAAAGTCAAAGTAAAGAACAAGACAGTATAAATGAGTGGTTCTTTAGGATGTGAACACAGAACAAGACAGTATAAATGAGTGGTTCTGTAGGATGTGAACAAAAGAACTGATAAACAGTTACGGAGATAGAAAGTTGTGGTGAGACATGATCACATACGCCAGCAGGCACGACGCTTGATGCTGGTGAATATGACGATGACGTTTGCAAAGCGCAAGATTAATTTAAACAAAAACACATGTTTCTCATATACACAACAGGTTGCTAGAACAGGTTGCTAGTTTATACGTCTTCTCATACAACGAGATCGAACTTAATGGATTACGTCGGTAAGAAGTGCCCTTGTCCATTTCTCAAGTATTTAATGTTTCCTCTTGCATATGTCGAGTCCTAGCCATCAGTTCCACTTGGTGACTCTGTTAAACCTTCGAGTTCTTTAAGTACAAGTGTCCTTTTATGCTCGCTCTTGGCATTTTTATTACATTCCTTTACCACCCCTTTCGTTTCCGAGGGATACAAGAGAATATAATTGACCGTAGAAAAAAGTGCTCGGTGAGAGTAATGAAAAAAATGTCGGAGTTACTAAACCTGCTCGCATGGCAGCACATAAAACGTGACAATACTTGAAGCGTGACACGTTCTGGAGCATGACAATCAGGGATACAGAGTCATGGCCGTGAAGTTAGAGACGGTGGGAAGCGTGTGTGCGTGTGCGTGTGTGCGTGCGTGTGTGTGTGTGTGTGTGTGTGTGTGTGTGTGTGTGTGTGTGTGTGTGTGTGTGTGTGTGTGTGTGTGTGCGTGCGCGGATAAGTCAGATGGAAATGTTGAAGTCAATGTGAACAGTCCAAATGTAGTCAGTCAGGGAAAAAATGTTGGGGAATTGAAGCCAATGGTATCAAGATAGCAAATTTAAAAGCGAAAAATCATGGACGGAGCAGGCTATGGATATTGTTCAGCAAGTGTTTTCATTAAGGACATAGAAGCCAAGGAAGAATGGATATGCGTGTCGTCAGGGTGCAGTAAGTTCTTTGTCGTCGTCATCACACTGGATAGAGAATGTAGACAACAAAACCCATTGGTTGTTGAAGTGCAGGCCTTAAGTTTCGAGAACTCTTCTGAGAGTGACGCAGTTATTTACACAGATGGGTCTCTTATTCGGCACGTAAGGAGCTCGTGGGTTCTCACAGCTCATGTTGGAGGCAGAACTGTGAAGGAAGGCAGTGGTGCGTTCGCATTGACCACAAGTAGTTTTAATATGGAAATCACGGCTGTTACAAAAGCATTAGCATGACTTGAAACACAGACTCATACCGATGTGTGTTTCCTCAGTCACTCAATGAGTAATGCAAAGAAAGATCGCAACTAGCTGGGCTCTACGGCAGTGGTTCGAGTCACTGGTGAGGTCTGTTCTAAAAAGAGTCTGTTATATTTTTGAGCCAGGACACGAGGATGTAAGAGGTAATGAACGTGCTGAGAAACTTGCCAGTTAGGCTGATGTTGAGTGCGGAAGGGCAATGGATCGCTTTGACATTCAGAAAATCTTCAGAGATGCTGAACGAAAAAAAAAAACGACTCAAAAAATGACCCTGAATTCACAGCCACGATCAGACTTCACAAATATCATGTCAAGGCGGGAGATGCCAGACGAAAGCGCTTAGCAGAAATCCGGAGAAGATTTATCCAGCAACATAACACCGGTGACGTTAGTGAAACACGTTGATGGATATTCCTCGGAAGAGACGTGAGCACATGTTCGATGTACAATGAGGATGGTTTATCGACTAAACTAAACTGAACTGAACTGAACTAAACTAGACTAAACTAAACTGTACGTAATCAAATTATGTAGTAATCGACATTCAAAGATAGTAACATACACACACACACACATACACACACATACACACACACATATATATATATATATATATATATATATATATATATATATATATATACATAGTTTGGCTAAGGGGTTCGAGCGGGTAGGTTGATATGTACATTAAAACGGCAGCGCCAGATATACACAATTTGATGAAGACATGTTAATTAAGCATTACAAACTGTTAGAGGCACCGGATTAGCCACATTTCTTAACGAATGAGTGTACATCGGCACATCTTTGAATAATGCGATCAGTACTCGCCAGCGCCGACATTCTCCCTCAGAAAAAAAATGTCTGGCACTTATAAAAGGTTGATAGGTCAAAGAAACTTTCAAATAGGCCAGATCCACACCTCTTGTCACCAGTAGCCAAGAACACAAACTACTATTCTACAACTAATCAATCGAGGGGGTTAGATATAGCGAATCATAGGAGGAAGAAGTATGTTTACAGCACTCGAAAAAAATAGTCAACAACAGGAAAAAAAAAACAAAGAACAATATATGGTCCGAAGTAGGATCGAACCCGTACTCCTTGGCACAGCGCCTTGCCAGGAGAAGCTAAACGCTAGGGAACACGGCCAATTCAGCTCACTGAATGAGATATATAGAATGGGATTAGATATATTTTTCAACGAGGAGGTATTGAGACGGAAGCAGCTATGAGGGAGCCGAAAATGAAACAGGAAAAACAATGTTAACAACAGCTGGTAAGAAGCTGTTGCCAGTTAAACAGGATACTTGTACATTTGAAAATAAAAGTCAAAGTTGTGAGATTCATCATCATCATCAACATGTGCCTTACCGGTTGGCGTAGGCGATCATGTCTTTCCACAATCTTCTATCTACAGTGCATCGTATCTGTTCTGTTGTTAACTGTTTTCCATGTCATGACACCAAGCTATCAAGTATTTTCTCTCTTTGTCGTCCACGATCACTCTTTCCTTTTATTTTGCCAGTTGTAACTAAGTATTTCAACTTTCCTCTTCTCATGATGTGCCCGAAAAATGTTGATTGTTTCTTTCTGATGTTTTTTAGTAGCTCCCTTTTTGTGTTGGCCTCTTTGAGAACTTCCTCATTGGTCTTTTTTGATCTGTTCAGGGAACTTTCAACATTCTTCTGAGAAATCACATCTCTGTGGCCTCTAATTGTCTTTTCATTTGTTATTGCTTCCATAGGTCAGAATTGGTTCTATATAGCAACGATGAACTCTCTTTCTCACTTCTATTGACATAGATTTGTTGCATAAGATATTTTTCATTTTCTGAAATGCTATTTTGGACTGAGCTATTCTGCTTTTTATTTCTGTGTTGCATCTTCCATCTGATGTTATTAGTGTGCCCAAGTATTTCAGATGTTGCACTTGTTTTAGATTTGTCTTGTTTATTTGTGAGATTAGGAAGCAATTTTTGTTAGGGAGAATAGAAGAGTAATACAGCAGGACAGTGGTGTCGGACGTCTGGAGGACCGACCTTTAACTGTTAGGATTAAAAGCGGGTGGAAATGTTTCCATGTATTGAAATATTCAAGGAGAGGTTGGTAAGAAATTTTTGTATTGATTGATTGATAAATTGGTTGATTGATTGACTAACTGACTGAATGATTGATATAATGCCACGGGATCAACGTGTGCCGTTAAATCGTTGAACCAGGAAGTTGAATGGCGGACTATAACAGCTTTCAGAATTTCCTGGATAGAGAAGTTTGAATTTTTCCATCCAAAGTGGTGCTGCAATACTAGGTGTTCTACATCAACAGAGCCCGCAAATGCTGGAGTCTACGGGAATTCTCAATTCGCCGACAGGTTTGTGTCCAAGCAAACTGCTCTCGGGTAGCCCGTCTGGAGATTTGCTGGCAAGGTCTTCTTCTTCTTCTACTACCTTTTTAGCTCCCAGTGGAGCATAGGTCTTCAACAAACACTTTCCAAGTCGTTCTGTTTTCTACCATTCTTTTAAGATCATTCCATGTCTTCCCCATCATCTTCATCTCTGCTTCTATCTGTCTTCTCCAAGAATTCATTGGTCTTTCTCTTTGTCTTTTACCCTGGCGATTCCAAAAAAGGGCCTGTTGTGTAATACTCTCAGTTGGCTTCCGTAGTGTGTGTCCTGCGCCATCGTCTTCGCTGTATCTCTTATCCACTGGTGTTTGATTGGTACATTTCCATAATTCTATGTTAGTGATTTTGTCCTGCCATTTCCATCCTTTTATCGTAAGCATCCATTAATGAAAGTCTGTATCTTCGTGATTGTCAATTTTGTTGTTCTCCATGTTTCACAGCCATATAATAGGACCGCCTTAACATTTGAGTTGAAAATTTTTATTTTTGTATTTAAGCTAATTTCTTTGGATTTCCATATGTTTCACAGTGCAATGAAAGCTCCTCTTGCTTTGGATATCCTTATTTTGGTATCATTTTCTGTTCCTCCCTCTTTATCTATATTACTGCCCAGATATATGTAAGATTGTATATCTAATAGAGGTAATTCTCCTAGTTTTATTTGGTTATTGCCAACTGTATTAATTCTCATAATGTTGGTCTTATCTCTATTAATCTTCAGTCCTAGCTGTCGTGATCTCTCATCAAGTATACTCATTTTATCCTTCATCTGTTGATGGCTGTGTATTAGGAGAGCTATGTCATCAGCAAAGTCTAAATCATCAAGTTGTTTGGTCAGTGACCACTGGATTCCATTTCTGTTGTTTTGAGTTATTTTCATAGTCCAATCTATAGCCAGTAGAAAGAGAAATGGAGACAGAAGGCATCCTTGCCTTACTCCTGTTCTTATTTCAAATGCTTCTGTAATCTGTCCTTCATACACCACACTACATTTTGTTCCTTCATACATTGTTTTTATCAGGTTAATCAACTTTATGGGGATTCCGTAATGACTCAGCAACTTCCAAAGCATTCTTCTGTCTAAACTATCAAATGCCTTTTCGTAATCTATGAATCCATTATAAAGTGGGGATTTTAGTTCCAAACTTTGTTCAACTATTATACGTCGAGTAGTTATTTGTTCAGCACATGATCTGTTCTTCCTAAAACCTGCTTGTTCATCTCTCAAATGTTTCTCTATAGCCTCTTTTAGTCTCTCCAGAATTATTCTGCTTAATATTTTTCCTGGCACTGATAGTAGCATAATTCCCCTATAATTTGTGTACTCCTGTAAACTTCCTTTGTTTGGTAGTTTGATCATATAACCTTCTTTCCAGTCTTTACGTATTTCTTCCCTCTCCCAAATTTTATCTAATAGATTATGTAGCATCTTGGTAGAGGTAATATCTGCTTTGATGGCTTCCGAAGGAATTTCATTTGGTCCTGTGGCTTTACCATTTTTTAATAGTTTGATGGCTTTCATTATTTCTTCTATGCTTGGTTTTCCACAGTTAACGTGTAACTCTTCTTCTGCTGGTAGTATATCTGGGGGATTATTTGAGCCGGGTCTATTCAAAAGTTCTTCAAAGTGCTCTTTCCATCTCTCCACTTGTTCCCTTATATTACTAAGCAGATTACCTTTCTTATCTTTAATAAAGGCATTGATCTGTTTGTATTTTCCACTTAATTTCTTTGTGCTGTTGTACAGTTCTTTCATATTCCCTTTATTTGCTGCTTCCTCTGCCTCTTTAGCTAGTTCATCTATATATCTACTCTTATCCCTTTAATGCATCTTATCACTTCTTTGTTCACTTCTGTGTAAGCTTCCTGTGTCTTGGCTTTATTACTTCTCGTTTTGCTTTTATTTATGTCTGCTTTCTTGTTCTTTCTTTCTTTAATTTTGTCCAGGGTCTCTGCTGTCATCCATCCCTTATTCTGGCGTTCTCTTTTCCCTAGTGTTTCTTCGCATGTCTCTTTCCATATATCTTGTACCTGTCTCCAATGATCTTCTATATTTATTGTATTTTCTAGTTGTTGGAGGACTTGATATTTGTTTGATATTGTGACTGCGAATTTATCTTTAATTTCTTGCTCTTTAAGGAACCTACATTGATATACTTTCTACCCTTATTCGTTGTAGTATACCTTTTTAGTTTAATTTTAAGTTTGGCTATCAGAAGATTATGATCAGAAGCTATATCTGCCCCCCTCTATATACTTTTACGTCCTGAAAGGATGACTTAAACTTATTATTAATACATATGTGATCAATTTGATTTTCCGTTCTATGATCTGGTGACACCCATGTAGTTTTGTGTATTCTTTTGTTGGAATATCGTTCCTCCTAGGCTCACTTGATTAAGGGTGCAGAAATTCACAAATATCTCTCCATTCTCGTTTATATCTCCAAGTCCATGTTTTCCCATAATCTCTTCGAAGCCTCTGTTGCCTGATCCTACTTTAGCATTTAGGTCTCCCATCAAGATTATAATATCTTTGGCTCGTCTTGCAGCCATCTGACATTGTAGCTGTTTATAGAAATCATCTTTAACTAAATCATCTTTATCGTTGGTTGGTGCATAGCAATGGATAATGTGTAATTTTATTTTGTTTTTGGTTGTTTTAAATGTTGCTCTCATTAGTCTCGGTCCTATTGCTTCCCATTCTATTAGTGTCTTCTGTGCATTCCTTGATAGCATTATAGCTATCCCTTCACTATGTTGTGCTCCAGGTTCCTGGTGTCCTGATGATAAAATCATTTCTCCTGTATTTAATTTTATTTTACCCGTTCCTAGCCATCTTGTTTCACACATTCCCAGAATATCTATCTTGTAGTTTGACATTTCTGCTGCTGACTGTGCAGCTTTTCCTTGTTCGTTTAGAGTACGAACATTTCAGGTGCCAATTCAAGGGGAGTAAAGAATAGTGGCGCTGTACCCTACCAAGCATGTTCGTAAGAGGCGAGAAAGGAGGGTTGGGCATGGAACTGGCTATCCCATGCTGTAAAAAAAAAATTAAGCCGAAAAAAACTTCATAAACATGGACAAGCTGGCAAGGTATTGATCAAATATTGGCCGCTGACCCTGTCTGAACCTCATCAAGTTCAAAGGTTTTGTTTTATGACATCTTTGAATCCATTATTGTGTTGCCATGACTCCCACAAACATTTCATCGATTGCTGCTCAGAATACGCAGGTACGACGTTTAACTTAATAATAAACAACTAAACACCCAACATATTCACATACTTATGCAAGCAAGTATACGAAATATATAAGAACGTGTATGTTAAACATACGCACACGTACACACTTATGTACATAATTTTGTCAGTTCGCCGGTGGTTAATCTTCATCCTTGTGGCTGCCAAACAAACATGGTTGTTAATATGTTGATGTTCATGAAGTCACAACATGCGCAACAATCCTGTAGTTATAATATCCAGGTTAGCGCCATTTGGTTCAAACTGCGTAATTAAAAGTGATGTTCAAAAATAAATGAGAGCACACAGAAAATGAAGGAAACTGAGAATGAATATAAAAAGGACTAAGGAAGACAACGAAGATAAAGCGGAAAGAAAATGAAGGGAATTGGGGGAGAACATAAAAGAAACTGAGCATAAAAATTAAGGGAACTGGGGAGGGGGTGAACATAAAAGAAACTGAGCATAAAAAATAAGGGAATTGGGGAGGGGGTGAACATAAAAGAAACTGAGCATAAAAAATAAGGGAATTGGGGAGGGGGTGAACATAAAATGAATTGAGGATAAAAAATAAGGGAATGGGGGGTGAACATAAAAGGAATTGAGGATAAAAAATAAGGGAACTGGGGAGGGGGTGAACATAAAAGAAACTGAGCATAAAAAATAAGGGAATTGGGGTGAAAGTAGTATACAAGGGTCCATTTGATTATCATTTAGGCGCTAAATTAACAAAGATATATAGTAGGCGCGCGGCGCGCCTAATGTACACGCTAGACAGGGGGAGTTGACCGTGACATTTCGTGGCAGGATGTTGACCGCTAGTCCAGGTCAGGTGCTCCGTATTTTTAAAATTCCGAATTATTTTAAAAAAAACAGTCTCCATCTGATTTCGAACACGGGTCTACGGCGTGCCAAGCCAGACACTTACCACTATGCTACAGGCGATCACAGAATTAGAGGCTGAATGAGACAGGTGAATCGTGACGCTTTTGTTGGTGCCTGACAGCTAGCTAGCAGTAGAGAAAGATTGACCCGCATTTAGGCGCTAAATTAACAAAGATATATAGGGCGGCGCCCCGCGCGCATAACGCGTGCGGCGCAGGGGGAGTTAACCGTGACATTTCGTGTCGGGATGCCTTGTGACCTCTCGTTGACCTCTCAACCTCTCGGCGCCATGGTCCGGGTGAGCTCTCGCAGTGGGGGACCTGTTATGATCAAAGACCCTATTTCTCTGTGAAATTTCTCACTTGGGTAACTTAAGCTGGTCTAGCCGTCTAACAGAGAGACAGTAAATTAATGTACTTTTGATATTCTATTACTGTTGTGTTTTTTGTAGTGGTTGTAGTAATAGTAGTAGTAGTTAAAGTCGTTATTGAAGTTGTACAACTAGTGTGACTTGTATTTTGTAGAGTTATAACAGACAAGTGGGGGCTATGCCTTTTTTTCATGTATAGTAGAGAGACGGTAGAGTCTTATAGTTATTTTTATGCATGACAACTTTAATGTATCTATGAAATTCATTTTGAAATTAATGGAAACATACAACTTACTCAGGGCTTGGCCAACTAACAGCAACGGTCTTGCTAGTATATTTAACCCGTGGAAACATCAGCATCATGAGACTTATTAATGTCCAAATTGACCGCTTGTTCATAACACGGATACGACAGCGATTATGACTTTAACGGGGACACAATCAAAGATCCCGTGGGTTTTGTTTTAGTCGATGACAACTTTTGAAATAGTAGCTGACAACTTTTGTATTAGCAGATGACAGCTTTCAATGACTGTTTACATGCTATGTCATTGTAGCAGTCATGTATGTCATGTCGAGGTAGTAGACACGTATGTCATGTCATTGTAACAGTCATGTCAATGTAACAGTCATTTCGTTGTAATAGTCATCTCGTTGTAACAGTCACGTGTGTCATGTCGTTTTATCAGAGACGTATGGTATGTCGTTGTAACAGTCATTTCGTTGTAATATTCATCTCGTTGTAACAGTCACGTATGTCATGTCGTTTTATCAGACACGTATGGTATGTCGTTGTAACAGACATGTTGTTGTATCAGTCATGTCGATGTAGTAGACACGTATGTCATGTCATTGTAACAGTCATGTCAATGTAACAGTCATGTCAATGTAACAGTCATTTCGTTGTAATAGTCATCTCGTTGTAACAGTCACGTATGGCATGTCGTTCTATCAGACACGTATGGTATGTCGTTGTAACAGACATGTCGTTGTATCAGGCATGTCGATGTAGTAGACACGTATGTCATGTCATTGTAACAGTCATGTCAATGTAACAGTCATGTCAATGTAACAGTCATTTCGTTGTAATAGTCATCTCGTTGTAACAGTGACAGATGTCAGGTCGTTTTATCAGACACGTATGGTATGTCGTTGTAACAGACATGTCGTTGTATCAGTCATGTCGATGTAGTAGACACGTATGTCATGTCAATGTAACAGTCATGTCAATGTAACAGTCTTGTCAATGTAACAGTCATTTCGTTGTAATAGTCATCTCGTTGTAACAGGCACGTATATCATGTCGTTTTATCAGAGACGTATGTCATGTCGTTTTATCAGAGACGTATGGTATGTCGTTGTAACAGTCATGTCGTTGTATCAGTCATGTCGATGTAGTAGACACGTATGTCATGTCATTGTAACAGTCATGTCAATGTAACAGTCATTTCGTTGTAATAGTCATCTCGTTGTAACAGACACGTATGCCATGTCGTTTTATCAGACACGTATGGTATGTCATTATAACAGACATGTCGTTGTATCAGTCATGTCGATGTAGTAGACACGTATGTCATGTCATGGTAACAGTCATGTCAATGTAACAGTCATGTCAATGTAACAGTCATTTCGTTGTAATAGTCATCTCGTTGTAACAGTCACGTATGTCATGTCGTTTTATCAGACACGTATGGTATGTCGTTGTAACAGACATGTCGTTGTATCAGTCATGTCGATGTAGTAGACACGTATGGCATGTCATTGTAACAGTCATGTAAATGTAACAGTCATTTTATTGTAATAGTCATCTCGTTGTAACAGTCACGTATGTCATGTCGTTTTCTCAGAGACGTATGGTATGTCGTTGTAACAGACATGACGTTGTATCAGTCATGTCGATGTAGTAGACACGTATGTCTCTTCATTGCAACAGTCATGTCAATGTAACAGTCATTTCGTTGTAATAGTCATCTCGATGTAACAGACACGTATGTCATGTCATTGTAACAGTCATGTCAATGTAACAGTAATTTCATTGTAATAGTCATCTCGTTGTAACAGTCACGTATGTCATGTCGTTTTATCAGACACGTATGGTATGTCGTTGTAACAGACATGTCGTTGTATCAGTCATGTCGATGTAGTAGACACGTATGTCATGTCATGGTAACAGTCATGTCAATGTAACAGTCATGTCAATGTAACAGACATGTCGTTATATCAGGCATGTCGATGTAGTAGACACGTATGTCATGTCATTGTAACAGTCATGTCAATGTAACAGTCATTTCGTTGTAATAGTCATCTCGTTGTAACAGTCACGTATGTCATGTCGTTTTATCAGAGACGTATGGTATGTCGTTGTAACAGTCATGTCGTTGTATCAGTCATGTCGATGTAGTAGACACGTATGTCATGTCATTGTAACAGTCATGTCAATGTAACAGTCATTTCGTTGTAATAGTCATCTCGTTGTAACAGACACGTATGTCATGTCGTTTTATCAGACACGTATGGTATGTCGTTGTAACAGACATGTCGTTGTATCAGTCATGACGATGTAGTAGACACGTATGTCATGTCATGGTAACAGTCATGTCAATGTAACAGTCATGTCAATGTAACAGTCATTTCGTTGTAATAGTCATCTCGTTGTAACAGTCACGTATGTCATGTCGTTTTATCAGACACGTATGGTATGTCGTTGTAACAGACATGTCAATGTAACAGTCATGTCAATGTAACAGTCATTTTATTGTAATAGTCATGTCATTGTAACAGGCATGTCAATGTAACAGTCATGTCATTGTAACAGTCATTTTATTGTAATAGTCATCTCGTTGTAACAGTCACGTATGTCATGTCGTTTTATCAGAGACGTATGGTATGTCGTTGTAACAGACATGTCGTTGTATCAGTCATGTCGATGTAGTAGACACGTATGTCATGTCATTGTAACAGTCATGTCAATGTAACAGTCATTTCGTTGTAATAGTCATCTCGATGTAACAGACACGTATGTCATGTCATTGTAACAGGCATGTCAATGTAACAATCATTTCATTGTAATAGTCATCTCGTTGTAACAGTCACGTATGTCATGTCGTTTTATCAGAGACGTATGGTATGTCGTTGTAACAGACATGTCGTTGCATCAGTCATGTCGATGTAGTAGACACGTATGTCATGTCGTTGTAACATACACATATGTTATGTCGTTGTAACAGACATGTCGTTGTATCAGGCATGTCGATGTAGTAGACACGTATGTCATGCCATTGTAACAGGCATGTCAATGTAACAGTCATGACAATGTAACAGGCATTTCGTTGTAATAGTCATCTCATTGTAAAAGTCACGTATGTCATGTCGTTTTATCAGACACGTATGGTATATCGTTGTAACAGACATGTCGTTGTATCAGTCATGTCGATGTATTAGACACGTATGGCATGTCATTGTAACAGTCATGTCAATGTAACAGTCATGTCAATGTAACAGTCATTTCGTTGTAATAGTCATCTCGTTGTAACAGTCACGTATGACATGTTGTTTTATCAGAGACGTATGGTATGTCGTTGTAACAGACATGTCGTTGTATCAGTCATGTTGATGTAGTAGACACGTATGACATGTCATTGTAACAGTCATGTCAATGTAACAGTCATTTCGTTGTAATAGTCATCTCGTTGTAACAGACACTTATGTCATGTCGTTTATCAGACACGTATGGTATGTCGTTGTAACAGACATGTCGTTGTATCAGTCATGTCGATGTAGTATACACGTATGTCATGTCATTGTAACAGTCATGTCAATGTAACAGTCATGTCAATGTAACAGTCATTTCGTTGTAATAGTCATCTCGTTGTAACAGTCACAGATGTCAGGTCGTTTTATCAGACACGTATGGTATGTCGTTGTAACAGACATGTCGTTGTATCAGTCATGTCGATGTAGTAGACACGTATGTCATGTCAATGTAACAGTCATGTCAATGTAACAGTCATGTCAATGTAACAGTCATTTCGTTGTAATAGTCATCTCGTTGTAACAGTCACGTATGTCATGTCGTTTTATCAGAGACGTATGGTATGTCGTTGTAACAGACATGTCGTTGTATCAGTCATGTCGATGTAGTAGACACGTATGTCATGTCATTGTAACAGTCATGTCAATGTAACAGTCATTTCGTTGTAATAGTCATCTCGATGTAACAGACACGTATGTCATGTCATTGTAACAGGCATGTCAATGTAACAATCATTTCATTGTAATAGTCATCTCGTTGTAACAGTCACGTATGTCATGTCGTTTTATCAGAGACGTATGGTATGTCGTTGTAACAGACATGTCGTTGCATCAGTCATGTCGATGTAGTAGACACGTATGTCATGTCGTTGTAACATACACATATGTTATGTCGTTGTAACAGACATGTCGTTGTATCAGGCATGTCGATGTAGTAGACACGTATGTCATGCCATTGTAACAGGCATGTCAATGTAACAGTCATGACAATGTAACAGGCATTTCGTTGTAATAGTCATCTCATTGTAAAAGTCACGTATGTCATGTCGTTTTATCAGACACGTATGGTATATCGTTGTAACAGACATGTCGTTGTATCAGTCATGTCGATGTATTAGACACGTATGGCATGTCATTGTAACAGTCATGTCAATGTAACAGTCATGTCAATGTAACAGTCATTTCGTTGTAATAGTCATCTCGTTGTAACAGTCACGTATGACATGTTGTTTTATCAGAGACGTATGGTATGTCGTTGTAACAGACATGTGGTTGTATCAGTCATGTTGATGTAGTAGACACGTATGACATGTCATTGTAACAGTCATGTCAATGTAACAGTCATTTCGTTGTAATAGTCATCTCGTTGTAACAGACACTTATGTCATGTCGTTTATCAGACACGTATGGTATGTCGTTGTAACAGACATGTCGTTGTATCAGTCATGTCGATGTAGTATACACGTATGTCATGTCATTGTAACAGTCATGTCAATGTAACAGTCATGTCAATGTAACAGTCATTTCGTTGTAATAGTCATCTCGTTGTAACAGTCACAGATGTCAGGTCGTTTTATCAGACACGTATGGTATGTCGTTGTAACAGACATGTCGTTGTATCAGTCATGTCGATGTAGTAGACACGTATGTCATGTCATTGTAACAGCCATGTCAATGTAACAGTCATGTCAATGTAACAGTCATTTCGTTGTAATAGTCATCTCGTTGTAACAGTCACGTATGTCATGTCGTTTTATCAGAGACGTATGGTATGTCGTTGTAACAGACATGTCGTTGTATCAGGCATATCGATGTAGTAGACACGTATGTCATGTAATTGTAACAGTCATGTCAATGTAACAGTCATGTCAATGTAACAGTCATTTCGTTGTAATAGTCATCTCGTTGTAACAGTCACGTATGGCATGTCGTTCTATCAGACACGTATGGTATGTCGTTGTAACAGACATGTCGTTGTATCAGGCATGTCGATGTAGTAGACACGTATGTCATGTCATTGTAACAGTCATGTCAATGTAACAGTCATGTCAATGTAACAGTCATTTCGTTGTAATAGTCATCTCGTTGTAACAGTGACAGATGTCAGGTCGTTTTATCAGACACGTATGGTATGTCGTTGTAACAGACATGTCGTTGTATCAGTCATGTCGATGTAGTAGACACGTATGTCATGTCAATGTAACAGTCATGTCAATGTAACAGTCTTGTCAATGTAACAGTCATTTCGTTGTAATAGTCATCTCGTTGTAACAGGCACGTATATCATGTCGTTTTATCAGAGACGTATGTCATGTCGTTTTATCAGAGACGTATGGTATGTCGTTGTAACAGTCATGTCGTTGTATCAGTCATGTCGATGTAGTAGACACGTATGTCATGTCATTGTAACAGTCATGTCAATGTAACAGTCATTTCGTTGTAATAGTCATCTCGTTGTAACAGACACGTATGCCATGTCGTTTTATCAGACACGTATGGTATGTCATTATAACAGACATGTCGTTGTATCAGTCATGTCGATGTAGTAGACACGTATGTCATGTCATGGTAACAGTCATGTCAATGTAACAGTCATGTCAATGTAACAGTCATTTCGTTGTAATAGTCATCTCGTTGTAACAGTCACGTATGTCATGTCGTTTTATCAGACACGTATGGTATGTCGTTGTAACAGACATGTCGTTGTATCAGTCATGTCGATGTAGTAGACACGTATGGCATGTCATTGTAACAGTCATGTAAATGTAACAGTCATTTTATTGTAATAGTCATCTCGTTGTAACAGTCACGTATGTCATGTCGTTTTCTCAGAGACGTATGGTATGTCGTTGTAACAGACATGACGTTGTATCAGTCATGTCGATGTAGTAGACACGTATGTCTCTTCATTGCAACAGTCATGTCAATGTAACAGTCATTTCGTTGTAATAGTCATCTCGATGTAACAGACACGTATGTCATGTCATTGTAACAGTCATGTCAATGTAACAGTAATTTCATTGTAATAGTCATCTCGTTGTAACAGTCACGTATGTCATGTCGTTTTATCAGACACGTATGGTATGTCGTTGTAACAGACATGTCGTTGTATCAGTCATGTCGATGTAGTAGACACGTATGTCATGTCATGGTAACAGTCATGTCAATGTAACAGTCATGTCAATGTAACAGACATGTCGTTATATCAGGCATGTCGATGTAGTAGACACGTATGTCATGTCATTGTAACAGTCATGTCAATGTAACAGTCATTTCGTTGTAATAGTCATCTCGTTGTAACAGTCACGTATGTCATGTCGTTTTATCAGAGACGTATGGTATGTCGTTGTAACAGTCATGTCGTTGTATCAGTCATGTCGATGTAGTAGACACGTATGTCATGTCATTGTAACAGTCATGTCAATGTAACAGTCATTTCGTTGTAATAGTCATCTCGTTGTAACAGACACGTATGTCATGTCGTTTTATCAGACACGTATGGTATGTCGTTGTAACAGACATGTCGTTGTATCAGTCATGACGATGTAGTAGACACGTATGTCATGTCATGGTAACAGTCATGTCAATGTAACAGTCATGTCAATGTAACAGTCATTTCGTTGTAATAGTCATCTCGTTGTAACAGTCACGTATGTCATGTCGTTTTATCAGACACGTATGGTATATCGTTGTAACAGACATGTCGTTGTATCAGTCATGTCGATGTATTAGACACGTATGGCATGTCATTGTAACAGTCATGTCAATGTAACAGTCATGTCAATGTAACAGTCATTTCGTTGTAATAGTCATCTCGTTGTAACAGTCACGTATGACATGTTGTTTTATCAGAGACGTATGGTATGTCGTTGTAACAGACATGTCGTTGTATCAGTCATGTTGATGTAGTAGACACGTATGACATGTCATTGTAACAGTCATGTCAATGTAACAGTCATTTCGTTGTAATAGTCATCTCGTTGTAACAGACACTTATGTCATGTCGTTTATCAGACACGTATGGTATGTCGTTGTAACAGACATGTCGTTGTATCAGTCATGTCGATGTAGTATACACGTATGTCATGTCATTGTAACAGTCATGTCAATGTAACAGTCATGTCAATGTAACAGTCATTTCGTTGTAATAGTCATCTCGTTGTAACAGTCACAGATGTCAGGTCGTTTTATCAGACACGTATGGTATGTCGTTGTAACAGACATGTCGTTGTATCAGTCATGTCGATGTAGTAGACACGTATGTCATGTCATTGTAACAGTCATGTCAATGTAACAGTCATGTCAATGTAACAGTCATTTCGTTGTAATAGTCATCTCGTTGTAACAGTCACGTATGTCATGTCGTTTTATCAGAGACGTATGGTATGTCGTTGTAACAGACATGTCGTTGTATCAGTCATATCGATGTAGTAGACACGTATGTCATGTAATTGTAACAGTCATGTCAAAGTAACAGTCATTTTGCTGTAATAGTCATCTCGTTGTAACAGACACGTTGGTCACCAGTACAATGAGTATTCTGTTATTGGATCATAGGTCACAATCTATTTTTAGTAACTAATCAGGTATTGCATCAGAGATCAAAATCTATTTTTAGTAACTCAACATCCCCATTATAAGGGTACTGGGTAACACCATCTCTTTTTGTGAAAATTTCAGCACAAAAAGAGATGGTGTTACCCAGTACCCTTATAATGGGGATGTTGAGTTACTAAAAATAGATTTTGATCTCTGATGCAATACCTGATTAGTTACTAAAAATAGATTGTGACCTATGATCCAATAACAGAATACTCATTGTACTGGTGACCAACGTGTCTGTTACAACGAGATGACTATTACAGCGAAATGACTGTTACTTTGACATGACTGTTACAATTACATGACATACGTGTCTACTACATCGATATGACTGATACAACGACATGTCTGTTACAACGACATACCATACGTCTCTGATAAAACGACATGACATACGTGACTGTTACAACGAGATGACTATTACAACGAAATGACTGTTACATTGACATGACTGTTACATTGACATGACTGTTACAATGACATGACATACGTGTCTACTACATTGACATGACTGATACAACGACATGTCTGTTACAACGACATACCATACGTGTCTGATAAAACGACCTGACATCTGTGACTGTTACAACGAGATGACTATTACAACGAAATGACTGTTACATTGACATGACTGTTACATTGACATGACTGTTACAATGACATGACATACGTGTATACTACATCGACATGACTGATACAACGACATGTCTGTTACAACGACATACCATACGTGTCTGATAAACGACATGACATAAGTGTCTGTTACAACGAGATGACTATTACAACGAAATGACTGTTACATTGACATGACTGTTACAATGACATGACATACGTGTCTACTACATCGACATGCCTGATACAACGACATGTCTGTTACAACGACATACCATACGTCTCTGATAAAACAACATGACATACGTGACTGTTACAACGAGATGACTGTTACAACGAGATGACTATTACAACGAAATGACTGTTACATTGACATGACTGTTACATTGACATGACTGTTACAATGACATGCCATACGTGTCTACTACATCGACATGACTGATACAACGACATGTCTGTTACAACGATATACCATACGTGTCTGATAAAACGACATGACATAAGTGACTTTTACAATGAGATGACTATTACAACGAAATGCCAGTTACATTGTCATGACTGTTACATTGACATGCCTGTTACAATGACATGACATACGTGTCTACTACATCGACATGCCTGATACAACGACATGTCTGTTACAACGACATAACATATGTGTATGTTACAACGACATGACATACGTGTCTACTACATCGACATGACTGATGCAACGACATGTCTGTTACAACGACATACCATACGTCTCTGATAAAACGACATGACATACGTGACTGTTACAACGAGATGACTATTACAATGAAATGATTGTTACATTGACATGCCTGTTACAATGACATGACATACGTGTCTGTTACATCGAGATGACTATTACAACGAAATGACTGTTACATTGACATGACTGTTACAATGACATGACATACGTGTCTACTACATCGACATGACTGATACAACGACATGTCTGTTACAACGACATACCATACGTCTCTGATAAAACGACATGACATACGTGACTGTTACAACGAGATGACTATTACAATAAAATGACTGTTACAATGACATGACTGTTACATTGACATGCCTGTTACAATGACATGACTATTACAATAAAATGACTGTTACATTGACATGACTGTTACATTGACATGTCTGTTACAACGACATACCATATGTGTCTGATAAAACGACATGACATACGTGACTGTTACAACGAGATGACTATTACAACGAAATGACTGTTACATTGACATGACTGTTACATTGACATGACTGTTACCATGACATGACATACGTGTCTACTACATCGTCATGACTGATACAACGACATGTCTGTTACAACGACATACCATACGTGTCTGATAAAACGACATGACATACGTGTCTGTTACAACGAGATGACTATTACAACGAAATGACTGTTACATTGACATGACTGTTACAATGACATGACATACGTGTCTACTACATCGACATGACTGATACAACGACATGACTGTTACAACGACATACCATACGTCTCTGATAAAACGACATGACATACGTGACTGTTACAACGAGATGACTATTACAACGAAATGACTGTTACATTGACATGACTGTTACAATGACATGACATACGTGTCTACTACATCGACATGCCTGATATAACGACATGTCTGTTACATTGACATGACTGTTACATTGACATGACTGTTACCATGACATGACATACGTGTCTACTACATCGACATGCCTGATACAACGACATGTCTGTTACAACGACATACCATACGTCTTTGATAAAACAACATGACATACGTGACTGTTACAACGAGATGACTATTACAACGAAATGACTGTTACATTGACATGACTGTTACATTGACATGACTGTTACAATGACATGCCATACGTGTCTACTACATCGACATGACTGATACAACGACATGTCTGTTACAACGATATACCATACGTGTCTGATAAAACGACATGACATACGTGACTTTTACAATGAGATGACTATTACAACGAAATGCCTGTTACATTGTCATGACTGTTACATTGACATGCCTGTTACAATGACATGACATACGTGTCTACTACATCGACATGCCTGATACAACGACATGTCTGTTACAACGACATAACATATGTGTATGTTACAACGACATGACATACGTGTCTACTACATCGACATGACTGATGCAACGACATGTCTGTTACAACGACATACCATACGTCTCTGATAAAACGACATGACATACGTGACTGTTACAACGAGATGACTATTACAATAAAATGACTGTTACAATGACATGACTGTTACATTGACATGCCTGTAACAATGACATGACTATTACAATAAAATGACTGTTACATTGACATGACTGTTACATTGACATGTCTGTTACAACGACATACCATACGTGTCTGATAAAACGACATGACATACGTGACTGTTACAACGAGATGACTATTACAACGAAATGACTGTTACATTGACATGACTGTTACATTGACATGACTGTTACCATGACATGACATACGTGTCTACTACATCGTCATGACTGATACAACGACATGTCTGTTACAACGACATACCATACGTGTCTGATAAAACGACATGACATACGTGTCTGTTACAACGAGATGACTATTACAACGAAATGACTGTTACATTGACATGACTGTTACAATGACATGACATACGTGTCTACTACATCGACATTACTGATACAACGACATGACTGTTACAACGACATACCATACGTCTCTGATAAAACGACATGACATACGTGACTGTTACAACGAGATGACTATTACAACGAAATGACTGTTACATTGACATGACTGTTACAATGACATGACATACGTGTCTACTACATCGACATGCCTGATATAACGACATGTCTGTTACATTGACATGACTGTTACATTGACATGACTGTTACCATGACATGACATACGTGTCTACTACATCGACATGACTGATACAACGACATGTCTGTTACAACGACATACCATACGTGTCTGATAAAACGACATGACATACGTGACTGTTACAACGAGATGACTATTACAATGAAATTACTGTTACATTGACATGACTGTTACAATGACATGACATACGTGTCTGTTACATCGAGATGACTATTACAACGAAATGACTGTTACATTGACATGACTGTTACATTGACATGACTGTTACCATGACATGACATACGTGTCTACTACATCGACATGACTGATACAACGACATGTCTGTTATAATGACATACCATACGTGTCTGATAAAACGACATGGCATACGTGTCTGTTACAACGAGATGACTATTACAACGAAATGACTGTTACATTGACATGACTGTTACAATGACATGACATACGTGTCTACTACATCGACATGACTGATACAACGACATGACTGTTACAACGACATACCATACGTCTCTGATAAAACGACATGACATACGTCTCTGATAAAACGACATGATATACGTGCCTGTTACAACGAGATGACTATTACAACGAAATGACTGTTACATTGACAAGACTGTTACATTGACATGACTGTTACATTGACATGACATACGTGTCTACTACATCGACATGACTGATACAACGACATGTCTGTTATAATGACATACCATACGTGTCTGATAAAACGACCTGACATCTGTCACTGTTACAACGAGATGACTATTACAACGAAATGACTGTTACATTGACATGACTATTACATTGACATGACTGTTACAATGACATGACATACGTGTCTACTACATCGACATGCCTGATACAACGACATGTCTGTTACAACGACATACCATACGTGTCTGATAGAACGACATGCCATACGTGACTGTTACAACGAGATGGCTATTACAACGAAATGACTGTTACATTGACATGACTGTTACATTGACATGACTGTTACAATGACATGACATACGTGTCTACTACATCGACATGACTGATACAACAACATGTCTGTTACAACGACATACCATACGTGTCTGATAAAACGACATGACATACGTGACTGTTACAACGAGATGAATATTACAACGAAATGACTGTTACAACGACATACCATACGTCTCTGATAAAACGACATGACACACGTGACTGTTACAACGAGATGACTATTACAACGAAATGACTGTTACATTGACATGACTGTTACAATGACATGACATACGTGTCTACTACCTCGACATGACATACATGACTGCTACAATGACATAGCATGTAAACAGTCATTGAAAGCTGTCATCTGCTAATACAAAAGTTGTCAGCTACTATTTCAAAAGTTGTCATCGACTAAAACAAAACCCACGGGATCTTTGATTGTGTCCCCGTTAAAGTCATAATCGCTGTCGTATCCGTGTTATGAACAAGCGGTCAATTTGGACATTAATAAGTCTCATGATGCTGATGTTTCCACGGGTTAAATATATAGCAAGACCGTTGCTGTTAGTTGGCCAAGCCCTGAGTAAGTTGTATGTTTCCATTAATTTCAAAATGAATTTCATAGATACATTAAAGTTGTCATGCATAAAAATAACTATAAGACTCTACCGTCTCGCTACTATACATGAAAAAAAGGCATAGCCCCCACTTGTCTGTTATAACTCTACAAAATACAAGTCACACTAGTTGTACAACTTCAATAACGACTTTAACTACTACTACTATTACTACAACCACTACAAAAAAACACAACAGTAATAGAATATCAAAAGTACATTAATTTACTGTCTCTCTGTTAGACGGCTAGACCAGCTTAAGTTACCCAAGTGAGAAATTTCACAGAGAAATAGGGTCTTTGATCATAACAGGTCCCCCACTGCGAGAGCTCACCCGGACCATGGCGCCGAGAGGTTGAGAGGTCAACGAGAGGTCACAAGGCATCCCGACACGAAATGTCACGGTTAACTCCCCCTGCGCCGCACGCGTTATGCGCGCGGGGCGCCGCCCTATATATCTTTGTTAATTTAGCGCCTAAATGCGGGTCAATCTTTCTCTACTGCTAGCTAGCTGTCAGGCACCAACAAAAGCGTCACGATTCACCTGTCTCATTCAGCCTCTAATTCTGTGATCGCCTGTAGCATAGTGGTAAGTGTCTGGCTTGGCACGCCGTAGACCCGTGTTCGAAATCAGATGGAGACTGTTTTTTTTTAAATAATTCGGAATTTTAAAAATACGGAGCACCTGACCTGGACTAGCGGTCAACATCCTGCCACGAAATGTCACGGTCAACTCCCCCTGTCTAGCGTGTACATTAGGCGCGCCGCGCGCCTACTATATATCTTTGTTAATTTAGCGCCTAAATGATAATCAAATGGACCCTTGTATACTACTGGTGAACATAAAAGAAACTTAGCATAAAAATTAAGGGAATTGGGGAGGGGGTGAACATAAAAGGAATTGAGGATAAAAAATAAGGGAATTGGGGGTGAACATAAAAGAAACTGAGCATAAAAATTAAGGGAATTGGGGAGGGGGTGAACATAAAAGGAATTGAGGATAAAAAATAAGGGAATTGGGGGTGAACATAAAAGAAACTGAGCATAAAAATTAAGGGAACTGGGGAGGGAGTGAACATAAAAGGAATTGAGGATAAAAAATAAGGGAATTGGGGGTGAACATAAAAGGAATTGAGGATAAAAAATAAGGGAATTGGGGGTGACCATAAAAGGAACTGAGGAAAAAAATGAAGGGAATTGGGGGTGAACATAAAAGAAACTGAGAAAAAAAATGAAGGGAATTGGGGGTGAACATAAAAGAAACTGAGGAAAAAAATGAAGGGAATTGGGGGTGAACATAAAAGAATCTGAGGAAAAAAATGAAGGGAATTGGGGGTGAACATAAAAGAAACAGAGGAAAAAAATAAAGGGAATTGGCTGTGAACATAAAAGGAACTGAGGAAAAAAATGAAGGGAATTTGGGGTGAACATAAAAGGAACTGAGGAAAAAAATAAAGGGAATTGGGGTGAACATAAAAGAAACTGAGGAAAAAAATGAAGGGAATTGGGGGTGAACATAAAAGAAACTGAGGAAAAAAATGAAGGGAATTGGGGGTGAACATAAAAGAAACTGAGGAAAAAAATGAAGGGAATTGGGGGTGAACATAAAAGGAACTGAGGAAAAAAATGAAGGGAATTGGGGGTGAACATAAAAGAAACTGAGGAAAAAAATGAAGGGAATTGGGGGTGAACATAAAAGGAACTGAGGAAAAAAATGAAGGGAATTTGGGGTGAACATAAAAGGAACTGAGGAAAAAAATGAAGAGGACTAGGGATGAAAATTAAATAAAGCGAGGAAGAAAGTGAAGGAAAAATGAACATAATGTATAATTCAATAGCAGCTTGCCTATCACATCTAAATTGGAATTTCGCAGCAAGCAGAAAACTATTCCATTATCCTATTTGGGAGTGTGTTATTGGCACAAAAATAGTATAAAAGTAATATTTTCTGTTGACATTGTGTTGCCATGGAGACGGGCGATACATGAGAAATGTGCCGAATGGTAATTTTGTCCCTGGATTAAGTGACACTTTGAAGAACTGATTGGTCTATTTAAAGCGAAGCAATCCACTCTTTCATTAATGGATTTCGTGGGAAAAAAGAGATATTTCCGAAATAAACGTTTCATGTATTTTTTTTCCAAAAAGTATATGTCACATAAGCCTTCAACTAAATAATAAAGAAGCTCATAAATATAATGAAAGCGCTATAATAAAGAATAGAGTTGTGGTAGTGTGCAGATTCAAGATCCAAAGAGACTCTAGGTTGACAAAATTGTCATGAGTACTTTGATGAGGACACGATGCAAGATATCACATGGACTGCAAGCTGTCAGCTACCAATAGTTGACTTCTTGGGAATCAGGAATCCAGAAGTGATTAGATTGAAATCTTCCTAAAGAAGGTCTGGCAACGCAGATCGGAGCCGCAGAGAGAAACAACATAGCAGGAAAAAAATCGAGTCCCTGTTTCTAACTACTATTTCAGAGTCTCTGTTTCTACCTACTATTTCAGAGTCCCTGTCTCTAACTACTATTTCAGAGTCCATGTTTCTAACTACTATTTTAGAGTCCCTGTTACTAACTACTATTTCAGAGTCCCTGTTTCTAGCTACTATTTCAGAGTCCCTGTTTCTACCTACTATTTCAGAGCCCCTGTTTCTACCTACTATTTCCGAGTTTCTGTTTCTACCTACTATTTCAGAGCCCCTGTTTCTACCTACTATTTCAGAGCCCCTGTTTCTACCTACTATTTCAGAGCCCCTGTTTCTACCTACTATTTCAGAGCCCCTGTTTCTACCTACTATTTCAGAGCCCCTGTTTCTACCTACTATTTCAGAGCCCCTGTTTCTACCTACTATTTCAGAGTCCCTGTTTCTAGCTACTATTTCAGAGTCCCTGTTTCTACCTACTATTTCAGAGCCCCTGTTTCTACCTACTATTTCCGAGTTTCTGTTTCTACCTACTATTTCCGAGTTTCTGTTTCTACCTACTATTTCAGAGCCCCTGTTTCTACCTACTATTTCAGAGCCCCTGTTTCTACCTACTATTTCAGAGCCCCTGTTTCTACCTACTATTTCAGAGTCCCTGTCTCTAACTACTATTTCAGAGTCCATGTTTCTAACTACTATTTTAGAGTCCCTGTTTCTAACTACTATTTCAGAGTCCCGGTTTCTAGCTACTATTTCAGAGTCCCTGTTTCTACCTACTATTTCAGAGCCCCTGTTTCTACCTACTATTTCCGAGTTTCTGTTTCTACCTACTATTTCAGAGCCCCTGTTTCTACCTACTATTTCAGAGCCCCTGTTTCTACCTACTATTTCAGAGCCCCTGTTTCTACCTACTATTTCAGAGCCCCTGTTTCTACCTACTATTTCCGAGTTTCTGTTTCTACCTACTATTTCAGAGCCCCTGTTTCTACCTACTATTTCAGAGCCCCTGTTTCTACCTACTATTTCAGAGCCCCTGTTTCTACCTACTATTTCAGAGCCCCTGTTTCTACCTACTATTTCAGAGTCCCTGTCTCTAACTACTATTTCAGAGTCCATGTTTCTAACTACTATTTTAGAGTCCCTGTTTCTACCTACTATTTCAGAGCCCCTGTTTCTACCTACTATTTCAGAGTCCCTGTCTCTAACTACTATTTCAGAGTCCATGTTTCTAACTACTATTTTAGAGTCCCTGTTTCTAACTACTATTTCAGAGCCCCTGTTTCTACCTACTATTTCCGAGTTTCTGTTTCTACCTACTATTTCAGAGCCCCTGTTTCTACCTACTATTTCAGAGCCCCTGTTTCTACCTACTATTTCAGAGCCCCTGTTTCTACCTACTATTTCAGAGCCCCTGTTTCTACCTACTATTTCAGAGCCCCTGTTTCTACCTACTATTTTAGAGCCCCTATTTCTAACTATTATTTCAGAGTCCCTGTTTCTAACTACTATTTCAGAGTCCCTGTTTCTAACTACTGTTTCAGAGTCCCTGTTTCTACCTACTATTTCAGAGCCCCTGTTTCTACCTACTATTTCAGAGCCCCTGTTTCTAACTACTATTTCAGAGTCCCTGTTTCTAACTACTATTTCAGAGTCCCTGTTTCTAACTACTATTTCAGAGTCCCTGTTTCTAACTACTATTTCAGAGTCACTGTTTCTTACTACTATTTCCGAGTTCCTGTTTCTAACTACTATTTCAGAGTCCCAGTTTCTAACTACTATTTCAGAGTCACTGTTTCTAATACTATTTCAGAGTCCCTGTTTCTAATACTATTTCAGAGTCCCTGTTTCTAACTACTATTTCAGAGTCCCTGTTTCTTACTACTATTTCAGAGTCCCTGTTTCTTACTACTATTTCAGAGTCCCTGTTTCTTACTACTATTTCAGAGTCCCTGTTTCTAATACTATTTCAGAGTCCCTGTTTCTAACTACTATTTCAGAGTCCCTGTTTCTAACTACTATTTCAGAGTCCCTGGTTCTAACTACTATTTCAGAGTTCCTGTTTACAACTACTATTTCAGAGTCCCTGTTTCTAACTACTATTTCAGAGTCCCTGTTTCTTCAGAGTCCCTGTTTCTTACTACTATTTCAGAGTCCCTGTTTCTAACTACTGTTTCAGAGTCCCTGTTTGTAACTACTATTTCAGAGTCCCTGTTTCTACCTACTATTTCAGAGTCCCTGTTTCTAACTACTATTTCAGAGTCCCTGTTTCTAACTACTATTTCAGAGTCCCTGTTTCTTCAGAGTCCCTGTTTCTTACTACTATTTCAGAGTCCCTGTTTCTAACTACTGTTTCAGAGTCCCTGTTTGTAACTACTATTTCAGAGTCCCTGTTTCTACCTACTATTTCAGAGTCCCTGTTTCTAACTACTATTTCAGAGTCCCTGTTTCTAACTACTATTTCAGAGTCCCTTTCTCTAACAAATCATCTCTGGCTTAAAATCTCTGACTTGCTCTTTCGTGAGGATCTCACTATATATACAGTCTGCCTCCTTGGTCTACATGTCTTCGCCCTTGTATGACCGGAAGTTGTTAATGTATCAACCACAACTCATATAATACTATTTTCACTAATCCAGATGCTGTATCCCTCCCCCCAACCCCGCTAAATGAAAGTTTATCACGTGTCAAGTCACATGTTCGAGAAACATCTAGGTTATTAATATGTAGATTTGACCGGAAGTTGTGAAAGTGTGAAAAGTACCATACATTTACTTCATCCTGTCCACCTGCGATCGTTTAGTGGTCTCCTGCCACTCTACACCAACAACGGTATCTCTCCAGCCGTCTCCCTCTAGCCAATACTATTACACATTTATATAGTATAGTACTTAGATACTGCATTTTTTGGCTGTCCACAGTATCTTTAATATCCTTCTTAAAAAATAGCATTTCAGTTGATTATATCCGGCGTTGTATTTCTTTCCTTGTACTGTAACACAGATTAAAAGACTGGTGGGCCGCTGTAGCGTTGAGGTTACGGCAAAAGTCTTGCAATAAAAAGGCACCAGGTTCGAATCATAATTAAGACGATAGGCAATTTTTTTAAGTTGATCTCAAATTAGATGGGATCGGGTACCTTGTCCTATCCAAGACGGATGATAGGAAGGTGACATTGGTTAAAGTTGCGCAACTAAAAAAAAAAAACTTCGATAAATAAAAATATAAAATTTATTTTTTTTTAAACTTTTATTTTCACAAAAAATTAAATATCAGTTTTCTAAGCTACTCTGCAACCATTACTATTGCTACGGAGTTGATAAAATGTTCTGAGATCTTCTTGTGTTATCAGAAATGAAATCAAAACTTTCATTGTCCGAGTACAAGGATGATGGTCAATCATAACACAAAGACAAATTTGTTAAAAAGTCGAACATTTTATGAATTATTAAACTGCACTCTTTATTATGTTCATCCAACTATAGAATAGACTAGAAAACAGAAGGGGGAACTTCAGGAAAACCCCAACTAAGGTGACTCTTTCAGCTTTGAGAACAGGACGGTTGTGGATTTTACAACACCCGTTGATATCTCGCAGAGATGAAGACGTCACGCTAGTGGAGGTTTTGCCGAGCTCCATTTTCTGCCCTCTAACTTTCTCTATAGCTTGCTGTGACTTCTCTACAGATTGATCACAAGAACTTCCAGTCACATAAAACGCCCCGGTCGAAAATAAACTGAATAGATTAGCTCTAAATTGAGAGAGTCACTCGTTCCATTGTTTTGCCTGCGTTTCCAAGTTCTTCGAAGACATCTCGAGTACTATAGATCTAACTGTGATTTGTCTATATAAAATATTGTCAGTACATTTGATATCATGCTAGAGATATGGTTCAAGCGTCCACTACTACTTCTCAATGATTATTGCAAACATTGCAGAAACATTTTTTTTCATGATGTTATAACAGTATATACAGGAAAAATAATATCAGTTCTAGTATAGATAATTTCAAACAGCTGTCAATCCACTTTCTTTTACCAGCTTTGTTCATCTCAAACAAAGAATAATCTCGTTGCCTCCCACTAGCCTAATCCACATTAAAGACCTGCTTAGCCCATTTCATACAGCGGACAATCCACTAACCTCAGGTCGCTTAGTTCATTTCAAACGTGCTAATAAAAAGTCTTTCTGGTCAATCCAATCTCAAACAGTGGCTAATGCGCTTGTCTCTTATCGTTCCTTTAGGTAATCTCAAAGTCTAAACACTTTCTTTCTTTGGTTCTACAAGCATTTACCATATGGCGTATTACCACCAGCTGTTGGGTAATAAATGTCATGGGACCTGTCAATATATGTAGATATACTCGTGTATATATGCACGCAGATAGATATACAAACATATAGACATATACTTACATACACACTTAAAGTAAAGTCAAATAAACGTTCCTCCTCACCTTGCTAGCGTATGGGGAAAAGAGTGTTAATGACACTATTTTTCCATTACCCCGGCACATTTTTTATTGATGTGGTCGATATGACGCCAGGTCGCCCTTACATCCAAGAATAATCTCTGGTACCAATTTTGTAGAGACTGGGAGAACCCCGGAGCCTTATCGGTCTGAAAGAAATCCGCCACTTCTGGGAATCGAAACTAGATCCTTCACACACATATAAAAGTTGCAATTGGCACAAGCCGCCGAACAAAACCTGGTCAGCGACTTACAACTGACTATGTCAGGACTGATGCACCAAACTGACCAAGATCCCCCGACTTAACATCTCCATAATAAGCCATGAAACTAATCAGCCATGAAATGTATGGCTAAGTTCTATCAAGTCTGATCAAGGGAGTAAAGATCGAAGAAGGAAAGCAAACAGCTGCCTAAAAAAGCCATGCTGAAGTGGATACGTTGTCTCGAAAGGCGAAGATATCACAATTTGCTGTTAATCACAAAAGAATGCATCTACCACCATTTAACATGCATTTGAGCGCCGATATTATAGTAAGCAAGCAAGAGACACTGGGTGTCCGGTTAGCGCAATCGATAGGCGGTTGGCTTACCACGGCAACAGCCGGGGTTCGTACCCTGGCGAGGACACCTGGGTTTTACTAATTCCCTAAAAATTAGTGGGAGCCGCGATAGCTCAGTGGTTAGTGAACTGGACTACTACGGACAAGAGGTAGGGTTCGATCCCAACCGACGGCTCCGGGTTCACCCAGCCTTAAATGGGTACCGGATTTTTTCTGGGAAAGTAAAGCAGCACGGGCGTAATACCGACCACATTACCCCAAAATTCATGTGCTGAAGGTCTGTAAAATATAGGGTCACTAACACCATATTTCCCTATACGCCGCCACTTGGCGTGACGGGGGGTACTTTACTTTTTTTTTTACAAGCAAGAGACACTACAACATAACTGTTTGACAACTGCACCAATGAGGAATGACCCTGACAGTGTCTCAGTAACAACGAAGTTAGCACTAGAAGAAAAATTACTATTAATGGCGTTGATAGTTGGCAGTGAAAGATGGGGACTTCAGAATAAACAAAATTACAAATAAAAAGAAAACGCGTGAAATAATTGCGTTCTGGCACACAATTCAATAGATTAAAAGAAGTTTTTGCTGAAAAAATATTAAATCACAGTTGCAAGACACATTTTTTTTAAGCGAGTAAGTATTCACATTTCTTGCAGGTGAGTCTTGATGAGCAGCTAGTTTGTAACTCATTCCCCCCCCCCCTTCCCAAGCCTTATTTTTCATCAACCCATGAAATAGTGACTTCTTAAACAAACCCCCATTTCTCTACTTACTTCAATAAATGATACAACCTCCCACCTCCAGAAAGGTACTCTACTACAAAGGGCATTGTTTACCCTTATTAGACCAAAATCATATATATATATATATATATATATATATATATATATATATATATATATATATATATATATATATATATCATCATCATCAAGTACCATGCCTGCTGGCGTAGGTGATCATGTCTCTCCACAGCTTTCGATCTCCGCAGTTATTTATCATTTCTGTTGTTGACCTTCTGCCAAGACATTCACTTAAGATGTCTGGTATTTTTTCTCTTTGCTTCCCTCTATATCTTCGTCCCTCAATTTTCCCGGTTGTCACAATATATTCCTGCTGTTTCCTTCTCATTGAATGGCCAACAAAATGATGCTTGTTTCTTCCTAATATTGGAGATTAGCTCTGTTTTTGCTTTGGCCTCTTTCAGAACTTTTTCATTATTCTTCTTAGCTGTTCATGGTATTCTTAACATTCTTCTGTAATATATATATATATGTATGTGTGTGTAAGTGTACGTATATACAACAAACAACTACATACATGAGAGCTGACGTAAAGTAGCAGACGTGATCCAGTTTTCAACAAGAAGAGCAAGGCAAAGCAAAGGAAGATAGTTATAGTAATCAAATAGCTCGAACTTACGCAACATAACAATGCTACTATGTAACATACACTGCCAGTAATTGTCAACGGCATGACTACAGAATGGCTACAGTTACCTCCCTTTACACTGTGCACACATTATGACATGCAATTACCTGTGACCTAATTTCTCTCTTTAAACCGAATCCATGACAGCCGCCATGATTTAGCCTAGCACTAGAATATTGATACATGTAAATAAAAGTCTTGATAAATGTTTGATTTTGGTTGTGGAATGCACTGTGTAATCTATGCGTTTTCGTTGTATTATCGATCTTATTGTATTTTGGTCCTCCTTGAGCCTTGAAGCCAGATTGTCGACTGTTATTCTTGATGGTGGTACCTGACAGATGTAACACACTGTTTCCAAACCTTTCGAATCCCGATTCTTTGTTTAAGATCATCATCATCATCATCATCATCATCATTGATGGTCGTCTCCGCATCGAAGGCTGGCTACAATCGAGCACCATTCCGCTCTGTCACTTGCTTTTATGGTGCAGGTTATCGATATCAATGGCTGACTTGTCCATATGTTGATGTTACTCGCCCATGTTAGTCTTAGTCTGCCTCTGACTCTTTTACCTTGTATTTCGTTTAAATAATACTAGCAAATTAATCTCCCAATCAACTAATCAGCAAGTAGCATTAGACCATCTTATTATATAATTCCAATTAAACTGTTGCTCCCTTTAAAACATACTTTTCTTTTAAGTATTGAAGACATTAGTGGGAACATTTTCGATACAAATCTTCATCATCATGTGCCATTCCGGTTGGCGTAGGTGATCATGTCCCTCCACAATCTTCTATCTACAGTGCATCGTGTCAGTTCTGTTGTTGACTGTTTTCCATGCCATGACACCAAGCTATCCAGTATTTTCTCTCTTTGTCGTCCGCGATCTCTCTTTCCTTTTATTTTGCCAGTTGTAACCAAGTATTCCAACTTTCCTCTTCTCATGATGTGCCCGAAAAATGTTGATTGCTTCTTTCTGGTGTTTTTTAAGAGCTCCCTTTTTGTGTTGGCCTCTTTGAGAATCGATACAAATAATTGTACTCTATAATAACTTCCGTGAACCCCCGCGAATAAAACTTGATACCCCCTTGGCAGTCGTGACCCGTTGGCTAGTACAGATATAAGGTGTAGTTTTATCTCACTTGTAAAATGTCTTAATTGATCATTCTGTTTCTAATTGTAGCATGAACGGGTTTTCTCGAACATCTCACGTTTTATATACTTCTTAACTTTTTCCTTAGACGATGACCATGTTTGACATTTTCAACATGATATGTAATATATGGGCATTTATGAAGTTGTTATCGCCAGCTTCAAACACCCACTTATTTATGAGTCAGTTGTGGGGGGTAAGGGCATCCTGTGTAATGTGAATAGGTAACATTTATGGGAAGATCAAACTGGGTGGTTCGTAGATTTGGACAATATTAGATTAGGCAGACAGATTAGATAAATTAGACAGACAGACAGATTAGATAGATTATATTATATAGACAGAGAGACAGACAGATAGACTGAGAGAGAGAGAGAGAGAGAGAAAGAAAGAGCGAGAGAGAGAGAGAGAGAGAGAGACTGGACAGCCTAATACTGTTCGCACCAAATAAAGCAAAACAAAAAACTAAGAGACAATTCTATGAACAGAAAAAATATTGGAAATCATGATCGCCAAAGTCAGCTAGAACGATGCGCGATTTCGACATTGCACTAAAATATTAGTCAAGACTATTTATCAAGATAAAAAAAAAATATAGACACATAAAACTACTATATACTATTATCATTAGTATAAACAAACTCAACACTTAAGACATATCGACGATAAAAAAAAGAATAATGATAGTGATATAAAAAACATCAATATTTCTAAACAACAAGAAAACAAAAAAAGAACGGCGATATTAATAAACAAACTCGTATTAACATAAATAATAATATTAATACACATGGTAATGAAACTATGCTTTCTTCTATTGTCCTAGCCTCGATTATCGCTGTTCTACATAATTCATAACAATACATCATAACAGCAATAACAAAATTAATGAGGATGGTAATAAAATCAATACTAAAACTAAAAGCTATGTGGAAAATAATAATAAAGGAAACGTAAGAATAATAACTGTAGCAGTAATATTAATAACACCAATAACATTTAAAACACAACGTTAATTGACAATGGTACATGTTATCAAATATCGACAATAATAAAGCTATTAACAACAGCAGCAGAAATTATTATGGAACTAGTAACATTGCTAGGTTGTAGAGAGGTCTAACGTCTAGCCCTCTCCGATAAAAAAAAAAAAAAAGACAGGAACATCCCGCATGCACTCTGCGCATTTTAGAAATAATTTCGGCAGTTAAAAATTGAAAAGAGTAAAAAGGTCGCTGTCTGGGCATAAACATAAAATAAAAGTTTCCTTATGTGAAAAGGGATGTGTCGGGCCGAAAGACGTAGATATCACAGCTTACAGTAAACAAGCGACACAACGCATACATGCCCGCGTAAAGCTCACAATAATTGCCAACATAATACCAGAAATACGATAAGCCTATGACATAGACCTCCTCTTAATGAGCGCAAAAGGATTAAATTGAGAGTAGAGTTGGTTACTAAACACACTGAAGAGCAAAATCTCCATCCAATGTACAGGAAACAAAGATAATGTCCACCGTCAAAGCTACAAGCCAACTCAAAACTACCATTAACAGCGAAAATATTAATTTTGTAACAAATTATGAATATCTGAAATTAGAGCCCGAATTCAGGAGGTCACAAAAGACTAGCAAAAAAGCAACACAAAAGTAAAACGCCATAACAAAAACCTGAACAATTCCAACAAGGCTATACAATTAAAACTACTGACAGCATGTATCTTCCAAATAGTAACCTATGGTTGTCAATCATGGAAAATCTCGCAAGTAACAAAGAGGAAAATGTGTTTATTCGAAATAAAAATCTATAGAACAGTTCTTAGGATACAATGGATAACGAAAAGGGGCAATGAAGACACACTTAAATTCTAAATATTGAAAAGTATTGGTTTATAAATAACATAGCAAGCGACAGAGATTCTTTCTGACGAGCTCTGAAGACTACAACGTTCTACACATGACACACAACCCGATGATGAGCATAATCAGTAAAGACAATAGCAAACTTAGCAACGACAGCAGTAACATTAATGACGACAGTGTTAAATTAAAAACCATAAAAATAATAATATCAGTATATAACCTAATATAATATAATAACCTAATAAACGATACTAGTAAAATTATTAACAATATAAGCTCTTAAAAAAGAAAAGAGTATAATTCAGTATTTTAGGAACCAAGCAACAACATGAACAAGTCAGGAAGAACCAGACAGACTTGCTAAACTTGGTGAAACTACAGAAGAATGACAGAAGTGCCACCATCGATATGGTCAAAAGCGATGCAAATAAAATTAATGACTCCCTTTCTTGTTCTTGGCCATAGCACACAACATAACAATAGGACAACAACAAAACCTCTCCATTCTGCTTTGTCAAAGACCATCATTAGCAGAATAACCCAAGTCTGGTACACACTGTGTGTCTCTGTCGCGACTATTCTCCACTAAATTATTTTTGTTTCTACATTTTACTAAAGTTTACTGCATAAAGGTTATTATGATGCTTTACAGATCATTGGAATTGATTTGATGATCTCTATCCAGCTCCTTGCTCTTGTATAGAGGACTTTTATCTTATATTCGAGCTGGGCCCAAAGGTATTTCAATCTCTACCTTCATAAAAGTGAGTGGCATGACAGTTCTTACTGTCATTCCGAAAGTTGGTTAATGTCATATAATTGATGGTATCGTATGGATAATACTTTAGAAGTAACGAACAATTTTAATTTAATGTAATTTAAGATGCATTAAGTCGCTGATTTAATACTGCAGCAAATAGTTGATATACTATTGCAACAATCGCTAATTCAGCACTAAAACAAATCGTTTATTCAATATAGCAAGGGATCGTAGATTTATTTACCCAAAACAGAATTTATATCGAAAGCGAAAGAATATTAACAGGAACTAGCAGAAGAACTAATTAACATTAAGAAGTAATTGAATAAGAACTACATTTTCCAACTCACCCGCGGATCACCAAACGGATCCCATGACCGGATGTGTGTGATCCAAGACTTGATAAGTTCAGCGAGCTCTGGGGTGGTAGGGGTACGGGTACGTTAGGAGGGATCTCACTTCCTACTGAGTCAACTGAGAGACCGCTACTAACTGAAGCGCCTACCGCTCCGTTCGCACTGTACGATCCGTGCTGTCTTGCACTTCGATTCGGATACAAAACAGGAAGTTGGATATTGTAAACTTTGCTTCGTGCTCCGGTGCTGCTACCTGTGCTGTTACAGGTGTTGTGGATAACCATGCTGGAGTTTGTCGAATACGAATTTGCCTCCAACGAATGGAGCCTGCTGTCGTGGGTATTAGAAGCATCTTCTGTAGACAAAGCTGTAGAAACAATGTGTGATTTAACGCCGACAGCGGAGCTCTTCCTGCTGCCGCTATTGGTGCTGATGCTGGCGTTGACTGCGCCCGGATGCTGCTGGAACGGTCTATCGCTCCCTGCTTCCAGCCATGGTAGGATAGATGAGAATGACAGTTGGTACACTGTTGTAGACGTTGCGTCTGCTAGAGGTTGGCCGTTTCTAGCAGGAGACGTTTTCCCGGTTAAATATGGCGGACCTGTCATAACGCAGTTTGATTTGTCACTATCCGGATTCACATACCGGGAAACTACGGTGTACGAAATCTGGCAGAGTCAAGAGAATCTACTAATTAAGTTTCTAAACGACGAATAGATGGTTACACAGTACATTCTTTATCTTTCGGAAAACGAAACACAAGTCAAAATTACAATCAATTTAGTACATTGGAATGGCCATTCTAAATATGAATACTGCTTGTACGGTTTTACATCATTTTAACACGTTGTAAAATTGTACCTATTATCTAGTCTAACGCATCTGTACTGGGTGGTTAAACTAGGTCTATAGAACAATATTCAAGAGGAGCATTTGTTGCACTGGGAAACATATGGAAGTCCAAAGAAATTAGGTTAAATACTAAAATAAACATTTTCAACTCCAATGTTAAGTCAGTCATATTATATGGCTGTGAATAGGGAGAACAACAAACATAACAATCATGAAGATACAGACTTTCATTAATGGATGCTTACGCAGAATAAAAGGATGGAAATGGCAGGACAAAATCACTAACATAGAATTATGGAAATGTACCAGTCAATTACCAGTGGATAAAAAGATACAGCGAAGACGATGGCGCTGGATAGGACACATACTAAGGAAGCCAAATGAGAGTATTACACAACTTGCCTTTTTTGGAATCCCCAGGGAAAAAGACAAAGAGGAAGACCAAGGAATTCTTGGAGAAGACAGATAGAAGCAGAAATGAAAATGATGGGGAAGAGATGGAACGATCTTAAAAGAATGGCAAGAAATAAAACGGCTTGAACAGTGTTCGTTGAAGACCTATGCTCCACAGGGAGCTGAAAGGTAGAAGACAACAATATTCGTCATAGACTCTCACTCATTTTATTCACATATCCGCCTGTTTTTCAATATATCCGCTCACGTCACAGGTCTAGTCTTACACTTTCAATACATACGCTCACGAATATGTCACAATTCTGTCTATACTTTAAATATATCCGCTCACGAATACTTGGCAAATCTACGCCTACATTTACATTATATCAGCTCACGACTACATCACAACTCCGTGTCTGCATTTTTACTATGTTCACATCTGCGTCCCAACCCGACGTCTACCTTTCACACCTACGTTACGAAGATAAGTCTACTTTACTGTTATATCCTTTCGCGACTACAACTACGTCATTCGCGTCTCAGAACAACTAACCACAATCGACGACAATTTATTTCGACCAAGAATAACTTAATCCATCTAGTGACCACGGGGACGGTGCTACGAAACTAAGAATTACATGCCTCTTGACCGTCAAACAATGCATTCATAGACGATGCAAGATCTCTGAATGGAATATAGTAAAATTAGAAGGAAGAATAGATCTATAACTATATTCAAATCTACTGAAATTAAAATTCCACACACTTACTATTGTTACTATTACTGTTATTTACAATCGCTAACTAAATACATTACAAGACAATTGTAACTTCAGTGTTACCATTTTGAAAGCCCTTCAATGAATATGATAAAATAAAAAAGTATGGTATAAGAATATGGAGAAGAATCTGAGCAACTAGACATGAGAAAGATTCAAGCTTGACCACTTATATAGACACATATCTCCGTTACTTTAAAACTTATTTATCATGTCTATACAGTGATATAGACAAATAAAGAAGCGCAGGGAATGTTGTAAATAAAATACAAAATGCAGTAGGCGATTTCAATGCACAAGGAAACACGGAAATCAAAATAAATTAAGTTGAATACACAAATATACATTTTTAATTTCAACGTGAATGAGTCCCATTACATAGCTGTAAAACATGGAGCACAGCAAAATCGACAGTCACGAAGACACATACTTTCATTAATAGATGCTTCCGTTGAAAAACAAAAAGGATAGAAAAGGCAGGGCAAAATTACTAAATCAAAACTAAGGGAAGCTAATAGAAAAAACTAGTGGACAAAGAGATGCGACAAAGACAATGACGTCGACACACATTTCGGAAATCAAACTTTTGCCTTTTTTGGAAACCCCAGGTAGGAGACAAAGAAGAAAGTCAAAATATACTTGGAGAAGACATTGAACTATCTTAAATGGCACACGACAGAACAATTGGAAAGTGTTTGTTGAAAGCCTATATTCCCTTGTTAATTGAACCGTTTATGAAGAATTACAACACACATTGTTGTTTTACTTTCCAATAGAAGCAAACAAAGAAAGGTAAAGGCACAATACGGGACTTGAATTGATGTGTTAGAACGCGAATTTTCACCCATGTTGTACTCGGTCGCCTATTCAGGAGTGTTCGGAGAATTCTGGAATTGCTCTCGAAAATCATGATGCCATTCCTCACCTTCACAGAGTACTATCCTGGTACCCATTATTGCCAGGGCTGGTTCGACCGCTGGGGTATTTTTTTTCTAACCACGAGTACAACTCACACTGTTTCTATCGGGAATCGAACATAGATTGTCCGAACGTTGGTAGCCCAGTCGGGTGGTTTTCCAATCTAGGCTACCGAGGGCCCCGAAATAAAGCTGTCAAAAAATTGTGAGGAGCCGCCTTTGTGTGATAAAGTACTAACTAATTAAAAGTCTTGTAAGACTGCTTAATGAAAGCAAAAGAAGAGTTATGTCACAAGACAGTTAATAGCAACAAAGAGTGAGAGCTATGTCGCAAGACAATTAATAGCAACAAAGAGTGAGAGCTATGTCGCAAGACAGTTAATAGCAACAAAGAGTGAGAGCTATGTCGCAAGACAATTAATAGCAACAAAGAGTGAGAGCTATGTCGCAAGACAGTTAATAGCAACAAAGAGTGAGAGCTATGTCGCAAGACAGTTAATAGCAACAAAGAGTGAGAGCTATGTCGCAAGACAATTAATAGCAACAAAGAGTGAGAGCTATGTCGCAAAACACTAATAGCAACAAAGAGTGAGAGCTATGTCGCAAGACAGTTAATAGCAACAAAGAGTGAGAGCTATGTCGCAAGACAGTTAATAGCAAAAAAGAGTGAGAGCTATGTCACAAAACAGTTAATAGCAACAAAGAGTGAGAGCTATGTCGCAAGACAGTTAATAGCAACAAAGAGTGAGAGCTATGTCGCAAGACAGTTAATAGCAACAAAGAGTAAGAGCTATGTCGCAAGACAGTTAATAGCAACAAAGAGTGAGAGCTATGTCACAAGACAGTTAATAGCAACAAAGAGTGAGAGCTATGTCGCAAGACAGTTAATAGCAACAAAGAGTGAGAGCTATGTCACAAGACAGTTAATAGCAACAAAGAGTGAGAGCTATGTCACAAGACAGTTAATAGCAACAAAGAGTGAGAGCTATGTCGCAAGACAGTTAATAGCAACAAAGAGTGAGAGCTATGTCACAAGACAGTTAATAGCAACAAAGAGTGAGAGCTATGTCGCAAGACAGATAATAGCAACAAAGAGTGAGAGCTATGTCGCAAGACAGTTAATAGCAACAAAAAGTGAGAGCTATGTCGCAAGACAGTTAATAGCAACAAAGAGTGAGAGCTATGTCGCAAGACATTTAATAGCAACAAAGAGTAAGAGCTATGTCGCAAGACAGTTAATAGCAACAAAGAGTAAGAGCTATGTCGCAAGACAGTTAATAGCAACAAAGAGTGAGAGCTATGTCGCAAGACAGTTAATAGCAACAAAGAGTAAGAGCTATGTCGCAAGACAGTTAATAGCAACAAAGAGTGAGAGCTATGTCACAAGACAGTTAATAGCAACAAAGAGTGAGAGCTATGTCACAAGACAGTTAATAGCAACAAAGAGTGAGAGCTATGTCACAAGACAGTTAATAGCAACAAAGAGTGAGAGCTATGTCGCAAGACAGTTAATAGCAACAAAGAGAGTGAGCTATGTCGCAAGACAGTTAATAGCAACAAAGAGTGAGAGCTATGTCGCAAGACAGTTAATAGCAACAAAGAGTGAGAGCTATGTCGCAAAACAGTTAATAGCAACAAAGAGTGAGAGCTATGTCGCAAGACAGTTAATAGCAACAAAGAGTGAGAGCTATGTCGCAAGACAGTTAATAGCAACAAAGAGTGAGAGCTATGTCGCAAGACAGTTAATAGCAACAAAGAGTGAGAGCTATGTCGCAAAACAGTTAATAGCAACAAAGAGTGAGAGCTATGTCGCAAGACAGTTAATAGCAACAAAGAGTGAGAGCTATGTCGCAAGACAGTTAATAGCAACAAAGAGTGAGAGCTATGTCGCAAGACAGTTAATCGCAACAAAGAGTGAGAGCTATGTCGCAAAACAGTTAATAGCAACAAAGAGTGAGAGCTATGTCGCAAGACAATTAATAGCAACAAAGAGTGAGAGCTATGTCGCAAGACAGTTAATAGCAACAAAGAGTGAGAGCTATGTCGCAAGACAGTTAATAGCAACAAAGAGTGAGAGCTATGTCGCAAAACAGTTAATAGCAACAAAGAGTGAGAGCTATGTCGCAAGACAGTTAATAGCAACAAAGAGTGAGAGCTATGTCGCAAGACAGTTAATAGCAACAAAGAGTGAGAGCTATGTCACAAGACAGTTAATAGCAACAAAGAGTGAGAGCTATGTCGCAAGACAGTTAATAGCAACAAAGAGTAAGAGCTATGTCGCAAGACAGTTAATAGCAACAAAAAGTGAGAGCTATGTCGCAAGACAGTTAATAGCAACAAAGAGTAAGAGCTATGTAGCAAGACAGTTAATAGCAACAAAAAGTGAGAGCTATGTCGCAAGACAGTTAATAGCAACAAAGAGTGAGAGTTATGTCGCAAGACAGTTAATAGCAACAAAGAGTAAGAGCTATGTCGCAAGACAGTTAATAGAAACAAAGAGTGAGAGCTATGTCGCAAGACAGTTAATAGCAACAAAGAGTGAGAGCTATGTCGCAAGACAGTTAATAGCAACAAAGAGTGAGAGCTATGTCGCAAGACAGTTAATAGCAACAAAGAGTGAGAGCTATGTCGTAAGACAGTTAATAGCAACAAAGAGTGAGAGCTATGTCGCAAAACAGTTAATAGCAACAAAGAGTGAGAGCTATGTCGCAAGACAGTTAATAGCAACAAAGAGTAAGAGCTATGTCGCAAGACAGTTAATAGCAACAAAAAGTAAGAGCTATGTCGCAAGACAGTTAATAGCAACAAAGAGTAAGAGCTATGTCGCAAGACAGTTAATAGCAACAAAGAGTGAGAGCTATGTCGCAAGACAGTTAATAGAAACAAAGAGTGAGAGCTATGTCGCAACACAGTTAATAGCAACAAAGAGTCAGAGCTATGTCGCAAGACAGTTAATAGAAACAAAGAGTGAGAGCTATGTCGCAAGACAGTTAATAGCAACAAAGAGTGAGAGCTATGTCGCAAGACAGTTGATAGCAACAAAGAGTGAGAGCTATGTCGCCAAGACAGTTAATAGCAACAAAGAGTGAGAGCTATGTCGCAAGACAGTTAATAGAAACAAAGAGTGAGAGCTATGTTACAAGACAGTTAATAGCAACAAAGAGTGAGAGCTATGTCGCAAGACAGTTAATAGCAACAAAGAGTGAGAGCTATGTCGCAAGACAGTTAATAGAAACAAAGAGTGAGAGCTATGTTACAAGACAGTTAATAGCAACATAGAGTGAGAGCTATGTCGCAAGACAGTTAACAGCAACAAAGAGTAAGGGCTCTATGTCAGAAAGTTTCACTTATGCCAGGTGAATATAAATGGGACGAAGTAAGTCAGAAAATAACGCGACAGTCACTTTAAGACATACAGAAGATAGTAAGACAGCTGAGATTTACGCACAATGCTAAGAATTAGATTAAGGAAATAGGAAGACAGTCGATATTTACGCAAAATACCAACAATTAAACAAGAAAATGGTAAGACAGTATGCTGAAAACAAAATAATAAGAATTAGGCAAGAAAAGCGCAAACCAAACTCCTTTACAAAAACTGTAATTAATTCATCATCATCATGTGCCGTACCGGTTGGCGTTGGCGATCATGTCCTTCCACAATCTTCTATCCACAGTGCATCGTATCAGTTCTGTTGTTGACTGTCTTCCATGCCATGACACCAAGCTATCCAGTATTTTCTCTCTTTGTCGTCCACAATCTCTCTTTCCTTTTATTTTGCCAGTTGTAACTAAGTATTCCAACTTTCCTCTTCTCATGATGTGCCCAAAAAATGTTGATTGCTTCTTTCTGATGTTTTTTTAAGAGCTCCCTTTTTGTGTTGGCCTCTTTGAGAACTTTCTCATTGGTCTTTTTAGCTGTCCAGGGAACTTTCAACATTCTTCAGAGAAATCCCATCTCTGTGGCCTCTAATCGTCTTTTCATTTGTTTGTCTTTTGTCCATGATTCGCTTCCATATGTCAGAATTGGTTCTATATAGCATCGATGAACTCTCTTTCTCATTTCTTTTGACATAGATTTGTAGCATAAGATATTTTTCATTTTCTGAAATGCTAATTTGGCCTGAGCTATTCTGCTTTTTATTTCTGTGTCGCATCTTCCATCTGATGTTATCACTATGCCCAAGTATGAATTAACTGGACAAAAAAATAGTAAGATAAAATACCAAAAATTTAGTAAGAAGACTGCAAGACTGACACCACTTGGTATTGGCGCAACAAGCAGAGGGTCAATGCTATGAAGCTTCTAGAGTGTGAGTGCCACGTGATATCTTTGTGTATGCTCGTGGTTCAACTTCTACATGCTGTTTCCAACCTAATGCATGGACAACCCTGTAATCAATTAGACGGCAGACAAATTTGATAGATTTTGCAACATGATTACATCACAGTTTTGTGTGAAGCATAGCAGATCTGCTACAGAGACCCACGAAGTGATTCTTCGTGATTCTGGCGAACTTTATTTAGGTCGAACACTAATATCTCATTGGTTCACGTATTTTAAGGCCGGTCGAGTGTCTATTTATGATGGCGAACGCTCATCACGTCTTGTCATCAGCAAAATGCCAGACAATGTGAACCAAATTCATGAACTGGTCCATGAAGACCATCGCCGAACGATCCATCAGCTCTCTCACAAGACATCAACATTTCGATGCGCTTGAGAGAAAATGTAGGACGAAAAAGACAAGAACTGTGGGGCAGACACTGCTTCATAGCAGCATGCCAGTTCACACCTCACTCAGAATGACTCACTTTTATAAATGAAAAAAAAAAAACAATAAAATTACATGCTCATGGTCCCGCACGCTCCGTATTCACGTGACCTAGGGGGCGCCGCCACCCCCACCCCACCTCCTGTGACTTCACATTGTTCCTGAAACTGAATCTGAAGGGGGTGCCGCTTCGACACAGTAGATGACGTAATATTGGTATTGCAGCCGACTTTGAACAGGCTTGAGGAAAAAGTCTTACACGATGATTTAGAGGCATGGAACATGATGATTTAGAGGCATGGAACACGATCATTAAGAGGCATGGAACACGATGATTTAGGAGCATGGAAGAGGTGATTGAATCACTGTATGTTTCTAATGGAACGGTTTCGAAGGTAACGGCGACCACATTTAAATAAGGTAAACCTGTAATTTTATTCTAGACGTAGTCCGGGAACTTTCCGACAGCTCTTCGTAAAAAAGACAATGTTAAGACAATTATCCTTTTGAATATAACATATACAGAAGAAGAAACCAGTATAGAAGCAACGCATATATTAGGTATCTTTCTTCATACACAAGAGCCAACGAAAATAAAACTAATTCAAATACATCAGAGAGACAAGCGTTACAAAAATCTCAAAGAAAATAAAGCGTTTTAAGATAAAGTCAGCGTACAATAAGAATGACAGTTTGCACAATAGAGAAAATATACACAGCCTTGCGACTGAAGTGAAAAACAAAAATTCCTGTTTTGGTTAAAACACTTCGAGTAGTATACAGTGCCAAGAGCACACACTCATCATAAACATATTGATCCAATGAACAATCATCCATATTGAACGATTCTTTATTCTGTATCGCAATATAATTATAAACCACATACAGAGAAACATGTGCGCGCATATATACACCTAAACGCATTGTGCTGTACTTTACTGTAATTTAGTTTCATTCTTTGGTTATGGAAGGCCCCTGTATCACTGCAAACGAATTAAAATCCATAAGTGCTCAACCACCCGTGTTAGCTTAATCATCCGAATTAATATCTCATCTCCAAAACAAACAAAGGTAACTGTAGTCCCCATCGTAGCAGTCTCAGCACACGCCACAAGACATAAGGCAAAACTGCGCAGAAAGTGAACACAGCCAACTGTTCCCTGCCATACGATATCATCATTCATCGTAAACAATTGGAATATCGAAACATGATCAAAACGGATGAGAACACACAGCTCACGGTGTGCACAGAGCACCTAACTCAGTAGCTCCTGCAACAAGCCGGACTTGGAATATGAGGAGACTGCAACAAGTAACACTTTTCATACATAGCCTTCAATGATTCCTGTCGCCTATCCACCATATATCGAAAGTTCATGTCCTCCTGAAAACGATGATCGTCATATTTTTGTAAAATGTATAGCACGTGATGATGTTAGGCCATCGATGTTGACTCCAATTCCGAACATATAAACACACAGTTAGTCGTCAGATTATCCCCGTCGCACATCAAACAACAGACCGTAAGATTAGCGAATGGCCGGTCTAGGGATACCTTACTGTATACCACAACACAACACATCTACGCGCCATTTAATGCTCTTTTAATGGCGGATGATGAAGTGGGGGCAGTCGTCGGGTGAATGGAGAAGAAGGAGTCATAGATCCGAAAGGAACTGGAAGTGCAAGAAAACTGGCTTGTGAAGTTCAACACACAAAGAAATAGCTTGTCTAATCAAACGCCATAAAGGATTTGAAACAAAAATACTGGAGAATATATTTTTTGACAAGCAGAAAATCTTAAAGACAATATCAATAAGAACTTGTAGATTGTGCTCACTGACAGAAGCAACACAGTCAGACAACTATATATATACAGACTAGTAGTCGGGAGAGCGACGTGGTAGGTTACTTTACTTCAGCATCATCATACTCATCACCAACATCATCATCATCATCATCGTGTTCTAAGCTTTATGACGTTGAATATATTTTACTATGTAACTACTATCACTCAATTTACTTCTAACCAACGTGTACGTCTTCTCAATTAGTTTGTTGCTCCAGTCAATGTTTCCTCTATGCATACCTCATATTTTCTTGCTCTCGATATTTTCTCATGTCACTAGATTCTTGAAGCCTTTACACCGAATCTAAGAGAGCCAGCAGCGTGGCGGTTTTGGCGCCGTTGTGACGATAAAGTGTACGTGGTTTTAATCTTAATCTGACTTTCTCCACCCGACCCAGCTCAAAATGAACGGATACCAAAATTATTGAGTTTAATAAGGCAACAACAAGGAGGAGTATTTCGAACTCCTCGTCTTAAAATATTCAGGCCCAGCATGAGCAAGTGTAATTTTGTACTACTCTTCGACATTACACGTTCGAGACATTGTTTTTACTTCTTTTATATGTCACATTAATTTTGCCCGTTAAATTACTTTTAATATTACTCACTTGATGGTGAGTTGTGTTTTTTTTTTTTATCTTCCTTACTTCTGTGCTTGCCCTAGCACGTCCCATAAGGCAGCTAAAATAAACCGCAGCCCGAGTGTCATAATTATCCAGTTAAATAAATTACATGTGTTAAAAAATACTAGCTTGATCAAAATGTGCAAGTATAGCAGTCAATTAAATGTTACGTCAAATATCTATTTACGGATGCGTTGCTCGAAGCGCCGCAGTCCACACTGAGAAGCGAATCCAAGACTTTCACTTTGATAAAACAAGACACGGCGAAAAAAACGATTAAGAGAGATCAGGGGAGAGGATTATCCAACTGTGTCAACATCTTCAAAGACGTTTGCAAGAAAAAGAAAACACAGCACCACAAAACGCCGATTCAATTTAGGTAAATTAATCAAACAGCAGGATAAATAAACAATGAATTAATAAACACAGTTCCAAAGTTCAATTTATCGTAGATACAATTTGAATTCCTCAGGAAATGTTCCACAACAATGACGACCGAGAACCGTCGACGGTGGTTAAAGACGACCTGCGACCTAAAGGTATACGCCGCGTTACAATCTTTAAATTTGGGAGTTGAATCAGTGGCGGTGTTAGTGACATTACCAGCGGTTTGCTGGTTGTGATGGATAAGCCAGTTGTAGTACCGGTTGTGTTGGTCCTGGGTTCCACAGAAGATATTGTAGTAGAGCCGTCAACGTGACACGGCACGCCAATCAATGCGCAGTGTGGCTCAATATCATCACTTAACTACATTGATAGCTCGAGCGTATCACATAAACACTACTGCCCAATCCCACCACTGAACGGGTAACATACAACATGGTAAAAGGCGATTCGAGAAAACAAATATAAACGAACTAAAGCTGCGTTTTTTTCTTTCTAAATCAGCAAGGTTGTGTTAGTTTTCGGCCCATTTGGGCATTAGAGCGTTGAGGAAGGAAATTTAGTGCTTTCGGCAGAGCTCTAACCGCAATAGTCTCAATACTATAGTAGTAAACAACATTCAGAATCCACGCAAGAGAAAGGTGGATGGACAGACCTAATAACAACTAACAAAATCTAAATGTACGTTCAACTAAAATTAATGATTCAATTCTGCTTTAAACTTTTATATGTGTTTGTATGATTTCTCTATCAATGAAAATACAGTCTTGAGACTGCATAAATTTTGAATAACATATCAAACATGTGAATGGCACAAGGCAAGTTAGGTGTATATGTACAACCAGAGATGTCTGAGACGTCTTGTTTCATCTGTGTACACACAATTAGAAGCTTCCTGAAATTGGATGAACCTATAATTATGACAGGAGTACTTGAATGAACTTGAGTATAATGAACAAGAAATGAATCATTTTTCATTTCAAATGAAAGATTCTGGCCTTAACGTGGCATATGTCTATTGTGGCATGGAACAATTCCGTTCTCTTTAAAAAAAAAAAAAACGGCAAGTTATACAACTTTACGCACCTCTCTTTTATATGTGCCATTGGGTGTCTTCTCAGACCAGTGGAAACAAGCAGATGTTGGTCTTCAATAACAACAGGCAGATGTTGGTCTTCAACAACAACATACCGATGTTGGTCTTCAATAACAACATACAGATGTTGGTCTTCAATAATAACAGGCAGATGTTGGTCTTCAATAACAACAGACAGATGTTGGTCTTCAATAATAACAAGCAGATGTTGGTCTTCAATAATAACAGGTAGATGTTGGTCTTCAATAAAAACAAACAGATGTTGGTCTTCAATAATAACAAGCAAATGTTAGTCTTCAATAATAACAAGCAGATGTTAATCTTCAATAATAACAGGCAGATGTTGGTCTTCAAAAATAACAGGCAATGGTGGTCTTAAATAACAACAAGCAGATGTTGGTCTTCAATAATAACAAGCAGATGTTGGTCTTCAATAACAACAAGCAGATGTTGGTCTTCAATAATAACAAGCAGATGTTGGTCTTCAATAACAACAAGCAGATATTGGTCTTCAATAATAACAGGCAGATGTTGGTCTTAAATAACAACAAGCAGATGCTGGTCTTCAATAACAACAAGCAGATGTTGGTCTTCAATAACAACAAGCAGATGTTGGTCTTCAATAATAACAGGCAGATGTTGGTCTTCAATAATAACAAGCAGATGTTGGTCTTCAATAACAACAAGCAGATATTGGTCTTCAATAACAACAAGCAGATGCTGGTCTTCAATTAAAAACAAGCAGATGTTGGTCTTTAATAACAACAAGCAGATGTTGGTCTTCAATAACAACAGGCAGATGTTGGTCTTAAATAACAACAAGCAGATGTTGGTCTTCAATATTAACAAGCAGATGTTGGTCTTCAATAACAAAAGACAGATGTTGGTCTTCAATAACAACAGGCAGATGTTGGTCTTCAATAACAACAGGCAGATGTTGGTCTTCAATAACAACAGGCAGGTGTTGGTCTTCAATAATAACAGGCAGATGTTGGTTTTCAATAATAACAAGCAGATGTTGGTCTTCAATAATAACAGGCAGATGTTCGTCTTCAATAATAACAGGCAGATGTTCGTCTTCAATAACAACAGGCAGATGTTGGTCTTCAATAATAACAGGCAGATGTTGGTCATCAATAATAACAGGCAGATTTTGGTCTTCAATAACAACAGGCAGATGTTCGTCTTCAATAATAACAGACAGATGTTGGTCTTCAAAAAAAACAAGCAGATGTTGGTCTTCAATAACAACAGGAAGATGTTGGTCTTCAATAACAACAGGCAGATATTGGTCTTCAACAACAGCAGGCATATGTTGGTCTTCAATAATAAAAGGCAGATTTTGGTCTTCAATAATAACAGGCAGATGTTGGTCTTCAATAATAACAGACAGATGTTGGTCTTCAACAACAGCAGGCATATGTTGGTCTTCAATAATAAAAGGCAGATTTTGGTCTTCAATAATAACAGGCAGATGTTGGTCTTCAATAATAACAGACAGATGTTGGTCTTCAATAACAACAAGCAGATGTTGGTCTTCAATAATAAAAGGCAGATTTTGGTCTTCAATAATAACAGGCAGATGTTGGTCTTCAATAATAACAGACAGATGTTGGTCTTCAATAACAACAGGCAGATGTTGGTCTTCAATAATAACAGGCAGATGTTGGTCTTCAATAATAACAGGCAGATTTTGGTCTTCAATAACAACAAACAGATGTTGGTCTTCAATAACAACATACAGATGCTGGTCTTCAATAATAACAAGCAGATGTTGGTCTTCAAAAACAACAGACAGATGTTGGTCTTCAATAACAACAGGCAGATGTTGGTCTTCAATAACAACAGGCAGGTGTTGGTCTTCAATAATAACAGGCAGATGTTGGTTTTCAATAATAACAAGCAGATGTTGGTCTTCAATAATAACAGGCAGATGTTCGTCTTCAATAATAACAGGCAGATGTTCGTCTTCAATAACAACAGGCAGATTTTGGTCTTCAATAATAACAGGCAGATGTTGGTCTTCAATAAAAACAAGCAGATGTTGGTCTTCAATAAAAACAAGCAGATGTTGGTCTTCAATAAAAACAAGCAGATGTTGGTCTTCAATAATAACAGGCAGATTTTGGTCTTCAATAACAACAGGCATATGTTGGTCTTCAATAATAAAAGGCAGATGTTGGTCTTCAATAACAACAAGCAGATGTTGGTCTTTAATAACATTAGGCTGATGTTGATCTTCAATAACAACAAGCAGATGTTGATCTTCAATAATAACAGGCAGATGTTGGTCTTCAATAACAACAGGCAGATGTTGGTCTTTAATAACAACAGGCAGATATTGTTCTCCAAGATACTTCTCTCACGCGGCTGAAGTTGCTAATAATCCAATAACAGATTCGGCGGTAAACAAGGCAGTTTTATGTTGATGGGTTTTGCCTCTTTTCTCTTGAGTATTTCTTCTTCTAACTATGACTTTCTTTCATTTTAAAATGATACCACGCTTCTTTTATATATATATATATATATATATTCTGAACGTGCTACAATCCTATGCACTATTTTCTCAGGTGTTATCAACAATGGAGAATTAATTCCCTTACGGCTCCTTACGGACGTCTTGGTATCTCAATGTTTGTCTACCAACAGGCCGCTTCCCATCTATATACAATAGCTCCTCATAAAATATTTGCTTGGGAACGGGGTTGTTCTCCATTCCACTAACATATCGCAGTCACCGTAATCTTCGAAACCTGAGTTTAGTCATAATAGATGGAAGCATAGAACGCTGCAGGGCACCTGAATTAGTTACATTGTCTCGCCATTTGGTGTTGAATTTTTATAATAAGCAGCGAATGTGGACACGAATTAGTGTTCTCTCGTGACTTGAACAGGTTGTCCAAGTTTCAAATCCATACAGAAGTGCGTTAATCAGGCAGGTTTCATATATATGACTTTTGTCGTCAGTATTCATTTCGTGGTATTACATAGCTATGTTTTAATTTATCAGATGCTGTGGCTGCCTTGCTATTTCGTATATTTACTTTGAACAACTAGCACAAGATTCTAATTTCACGTACAAGCGATAATTTGTGTCTGCGTACTTGTATACAAATTGTATAACAGATGATTTGTTCTTCGTTGAAGTTAGCTTCAACTGTTGCTCTCGGGAAATTTAGAAAAAAAAAACAAAACAAAAAAACCAGGAAATATGTTTTTTTTTTTTTTTTTTTGGGGGGGGGGGGGAGAGAAGAAGGGGTGTTACATCATCAACCAATACAAATAAAAAGACGCGTCCCAAAGTCAGGGATAAAGGTGCCTGTCAGCTCTAGAGCTTGAAGCGGTCAGCAACTCACAACTGACTGTTAATATTAGGGTCGGTGAACCAGAACTATTCAAATCTTACTCCACATCTTTGCAACGCCCTTAGAAACAGACTAACTAGTCCGGCCAAGATAGGGAATGCAATCTGTTAATAAAAAAAAATGCCGTGCTGAAGTCGGATGTATTGACAAATATCACAGTTTTGCTTGTAAATCATAATACAACGTATTTGCGCTACTGTGCGTCCTTTTAAGGGCAGACGGCGAATAAGACAATTCATTCCTATAGTAGTCGGCTGAATGCGATAATGAAAAAAGAAAGAAAAACAACAGTTTAAACATTAAATGACTACATTACAGCACTCTCTTGACAACATTGTTGCTTGTATTTAGAAAAAAAAGGAATGCATTGTTTTGGTCAAGAATCGAACAGATGCCGTGATACCATGGATGGCACCCCTCGAGTCAAGAATATGAGAAATATAATGTCAACTCTTACACAGAGGTCGAGTTCATCCTGATTGACGACTTCCTGGTTCACCTAGCCTTAAATAGGTACCAGATTCTTTTCTGGGAAAATAAAGCGGCACTGCCGCAATACCGATCGCATAACCCCAAAAATCACGTGCTGAAAAGCACATAAAAGTCTATAAAAATTATGATCACTAACACTATATTCCCTATACGCCACTTGGTGTGACAGGGCTATTCATTTTTTTAATAACTCACTCACATAGCAATACATGTAAACAGTTAGGGACTACCTGACAAAGAAGGATTGCCTTCGAAGTAGAATACACGGGACAAGTCTTATAATGAACCAATGTCACAAACATTAACATGGGCTAATGCATTATTTTATCTTGACTATTTGCCGCTAAAAGATAAGAGAGTACGCAAACATGAGGTGAATGACAATAAGAAGTGCACTAAAGCATTACACTTATCTTCAGAAATTATGATCAATACAATCATGGAAATACGAAAATGTATTACATGAAAGAACTTTCAATAGATATTGGGCACTTTCAAGCGATTAAAATCTTCAAAGCTGGTGACAGCAAAAAGGTAATGGCCCATAGCAATCGCCGTTTAATAAAATGTTAGTGACTTCATTGTATTACTGCTTCATGAGGTGGGGTGACTAGTTCCCTTCCTCGCTGTCTTTCTTTCCCACAAAAAAAATATCTGGTATCTATTTAAAGAGGCTGGGTGAAACTTCGGAGCCTGTTAGGTTTATTTTGCAACATCTGGTATTTGAACCCTGACCTTTCAGGTTAAAGGCGATGGAACTAACCGCAAAGCGTGCTCTCTGGTGATAGTAATACCGATTTATAAAATTGATGTTATGACGTCATTATTCGTGACACGCAAGCCTCAACAATGTAACAAAAGCCTCAAGGAAGCCTGGCTGTTTAGCAAACGTCGATGGAAGCTCGTTGACTGTTGTCAAAGCAAAGTGTATCTTCAGATATCAGCTGACTAAAAGATGGCATTAAGCACTCCAGTTTAGATCGTTGCTAATAGCAACTGACTATAAATAGCTTGATATTTAACCAATCGCATTTATGCAGGAAATTGTGAAACTATGAGCCTGAAAGTAAACAAGATATTATGAAATTACCACCAAATCAACAGTGGCGTATTCTTTCTTCCTCTGAGACGCGGTTCATATAACAGCAGAGAAAGAAGAAAACATGATCATATAAGCATGACACTTTATAACACAAACCAGTAAAATGAGAGAAAATTCAACAATATAAATACCTATTAACAGCACGATCATGAAAAAGAAAGAAACAAATATGGATGCACAGGTAACTTAGACCCGCTTCAGTAAATCTGGTATAAGCACATGCATATTTTCCCCCTGTACTGTTTCATACAATCTTCAACAACAATACAATCTTTTCAATTGTTAATTTTTATCTAAAACCACATCTGATAAAAGATTTGATTATCATACCCATTAACTGTCAGAATATGTAAATGCTGCTAAAACAAAACAAGAATAGTAAATGTAACCTGGTAACGAAAACAATTAAATTCAGTAAGAAAAATCAATTTCAGATCTTAACCAAAGTAATAAAATTCATGTAATAATCCTCTAAAATATATTTGTAAAAGAATACAAAATTGATTCTATTTCGCCTGCTAATCAGTGGAAAGAAACCAAACAAGGGCATATTTAAAAACAATAATATAAACAATGCTATAAAATATTAATAACAACAAATTGAAACACTTATACAATCACATAATAAGACTGTAGGGCTGGTACAAAATAGGAGGATATTTTTTTTAAATGAAGTAAAAGAAACATTAAGAGAAGAAAATGTAGAATGAAATGTCAAATTAGATGTTTAGTTTAGCGGAATCAAAATAGAAACAGTCACAAAGGTGTTAATTCAATATTAGACGGAAAGAGTATAGATAGAGAGCCGACTGATAGTTTCAGTACCAAACACTTTGTAGATTTTTCTTAATTTCTCTTCAAAATAGCTAGTAGGTCGCAATAATCCAGTCTTTCCGGGATATCTAAGTACAGTAGTACTAATAGTAGTAGTGGCAGTAGTAATAATAGTAGTTGTGGCAGTAGTAATAATAGTAGTGGTGGCAGTAGTAATAATAGTAGTGTTGGCAGTAGTAATAATAGTAGTAGTGGCAGTAGTAATAATAGTAGTGTTCGCAGTAGTAATAATAGTAGTTGTGGCAGTAGTAATAATAGTAGTGGTGCCAGTAGTAATAATAGTAGTGGTGGCTATAGTAATAATAGTAGTAGTGGCAGTAGTAATAATAGCAGTAATGGTGGCAGTAGTAATAATAGTAGTAGTGATGGCAGTAGTAATAATAGTAGTAGTGGCAGTAGAATTAATAGTAGTGGTGGCAGTAGTAATAATAGTAGTGGTGGCAGTAGTAATAATAATAGTAGTGGTGGCAGTAGTAATAATAGTAGTAGTGGCAGTAGTAATAATAGTAGTAGTGGCAGTATTAATAATAGTAGTAGTGGCAGTAGTAATAATAGTAGTGGTGGCAGTAGTAATAACACAACAAAAATACATAATAGTCTCTACTAGACCGTTTGACAAGACGAAAAGGCCCATATATAAAGTGGCATTAGCCATAATAGTAGTAGTGGCAGTAGTAATAGTAGTAGTAATAATAGTAGCACCCGTGTGTTATTGTGGCCTCATTAAGAAGGAAGTAAAGAATAGTGACACTGTGACCTCCAGGTATGTCGTATGAGGTGACTAAGGAGTTTGATTGATGGCGTGGCAAGCTGTCATTGTAAAAAGAATTATTATGTAAACAGAGCCAGATTTTAAAAGCAGTGATCTCTGCAATACGTGCCGTTTTGGCAAGCAAGGTTTCTGTTTTTGAAATTGTGGTTCTCCCCTATGTGCCGTCTTCGGCTCAAAATGACAATAAATAGAATAGCAGTAGTAGTAGTAGTAGTAGTAGTAGTAGTAGTCGTAGTAGTAATAGTAGTTGTAATAATAGTAGTAGTGACATAGTAATAAAAGTAATTGTAATAATTGTTGTAGAAGTTTTAATAGTGACAGCATTATGATTATCAAGAGTAGTATTAATTGTAATATTAGTAGCAGGAGAATAAGTAGTAGTAGCAGAAGAAGTAGCAATACTGGGTGTTTATGAAGTTGATGTTCAGTGACTTGAAATATATTTTTGAATTTACGTCACCGATTGAAGAAATGTATACGTCATATGTGCGTCCACATGTCTTCCATAACGGTAGCAAATAAACTGAAGAAGAGATTCGACAATTTCTGGTGAAATTTCCAGGCTCGAAAGTCCTAACTCCGCCTGACTATTATCTTTGTTGTGCGCTGAGAGGAACATTTTATCGAAATAATCCGCAAACAGTTGAACCTGAAGGCAGAAATCGTTAACCTGACCCAACAAATATATATCAAAGGTTTGGGGGACTGGTTGGTCTCGAGGCAAGACGCGGGATGTTGTGGGTGGCCCGGCTTGAAACGTCAACTGCTCATTGACGGAAAAAATATGAGTACCTCCGAAGTCGGAGTTATCCTGACACTGCGGCGAGGGACCCCTGTGCACACGGCTGCCAGGGAAAAATGAATTAACATGGAAATTCGATGCAGAAATTAAAATGCACACTCGGATCAGTGTCTAGGGACTTCGTCAGAGGTAAAAGCTGACAAACGAAGAAAAAACAAACAATCTGGAAAGTTCTGAAAAAAAAAGAAGAGGAGAGTAAACACACTTCTTGTGGTCCGTGGTGGACATTTTGAACGCGTGCTGTAGACACAACTTCATCGTGTAAACAGCCACTTTACCAAATACACATCAGCCAAGAGCAGTAGTGTCTAGATGAATAATACACATTTACGTTACAATTTTCCGTATTACATATTTCACAAATATTTTCACCGCACAGCGACTTTATAAACACCGCATATTCAATATAGTAACAAAACAGGATAAATAGTGATATCAGTAAAATGACGGACGTGTTATGGTGCCATTGATAAGATACGGAGAGAGAAAGATATAGTGAGATAGAGAGACAGAAAAAGAGATAGAGATTTAAAAAGACAGAGTGAGATTGAGAGAAATAGAGATAGTTAGAGCGAGATATAAAGACGGAGAGGATGGTTCGGCTCGTTTACCACTGATAAATGTAGCTGCACGGTGTTTCATTACTCTATCAAAATTACAATATTACTATGAGGAAGGTTTGCCAAGCTAAATTGGAAATTGGAGTCATTGAAACTTACATTTTATGACAACTGTCGAGAGTGATACGCACCAGAAATGGAACAAAGAATTGGTCATTCTTTGTTTCCTCTTCCGAACTATTAAATAATCTAGTAATACAATATTTACAACAAATAATTAAACAAAAGCATGAACATTTTCTTATTTTATAACAAAACGGAACTATTCTAGCAAATTATGATTATTTTATTTAATAAAGATAACGAATAAAATCAGAACATGTTTTAACACACTGGCTATATCTCGAAGACTCAGGGGAAATATATTTTCTCAGAAATGAGCTTCTGTTGGGGAGGGGAACTGAGATGAAGAAAAAATCGAACGAAAAATCGATAGCTGCTATCACAATAGAAGAACGGAAAACGGTGTCACAGATTAAAGACAAATTGATGAAATAACAATATCAGTTCAAGGCTTTGGAACAAACTACTGAAGACGGCGTCAGAGTATAATCAAAGAAGAAAAATACTGATAGTAATGTAAATGGTGTGCCCATTATGTGCTTTGGTTATGTAGAGAATATGGTGTTACGCACTAGCATTTTAATATGGACCATCAGCACATTAAAGGATGACGTGGTAAGCATCACGTCAGGTCGCTCTACTCGCCAAGAGGAATTGCTGATGCCAATTTTCAAAGAACAAATGATCTCGAAGTCGTGTCGACCAGAAACAAAACAATGAGAGTTAAACGTGGACCTGTCCGAAATTGTAAGAATAGTTACATATATATCCGCAATAATGCTGTAATTGTTTCATTATAAAGTAATCAACAAACCCACGTACAAGTAGTGAGCTTGAACGAGCGGAAAAAAGGAAAGAGAAGAAAAAACAGACTAATTACAAATAATAACGCTGAACAGAAGGATCAATAACTAAAAGGGAGCGAATTGAAAAGAAACTTTTCAAAATCAAATAACGAGATACAAAAGTGGGAATATCCCGGCAAAAAATGTAATGGGCGGTCTTAAATTTAATTTCTCCTTAATTCCTAAAGAAGGGAAACCTTTCCTGCAATAGGGTGACTCAAGTTTGAAAAGAAACGAACTCAATATCGATACATCATTGCCTTTATAATTAAAATTAAGATGACAAATATAAAGGACTTTAGATTGCTGTACTAGCAGCTTGATACGAACAAATAATATGAATAATAAAGCAAATGTGACAAGAATTGGGATTAATTCTGAGTATGAAGGTAACATAAAGCCACGGGGACCTGCTCAAGCACGTCACTTTAATAGGTCTTGTTAGTATTTGCCACCGAAGATATTTTAATAAAATTGTGGCTTTCACTTTCTTATTACATTTATAACACACGGCCGGTTCTATAGAGGGGCATGTCTTCTATTTGATGTATCTGAACAAAGTGGGCGCAGACCTTTCATCTAAAGGAAGAATGACCTCAGATAGATGTAATATGTTAGGCAAAGATAATCTTATAGCATAGGCTGTGGGAGCAAAGTGATTTACCATAAGCTTTTCATCTTCCGTTCGACGACTACACGTCTTCATCGCCCGCCCTAAAAAGTAGGGTAAATGGGCATAGACTCGTTACGTTGCGATATTTTGCTTTACATTTGAACAGCACATCCAACATTAGCAAAGACATTGTTGGGTAGCAGGTGAACTTCCCTCTTCGATCCCAACTCGCATAGCCAAACTGGTTACTATTTCTGAAGTCCCACAATGGAGAGGTACAGTTGTTATACTGATCCTGGGAAAGTCAAAAGCTATGAGTCGCTGACAGACAGGAAACAAGGAAAACACAAACGGACAATGAAAAAAAGATATACTCGAAGAAAAAAATCATCAAAATATGTAAGCAAAATATACTATACATGTTAGGAAGAAACTAAAATGAGTACAAGAGGGAGAGAGAAAGAGAGAGTGAGCGAGAGGGAGAGAGACTAAAATGGAAATAAAATGAAAAAGGAATGGGACTTTTAACTTGAGGAAGAAAAGCAATCTCCTCATACTGCAATTGTTTGTATGTTCCCTACGACATTGAACCAAAGGTCAATGACCAAAATGATGTCAGATCGATAAAGAGCTTTCTATTTCAACTATTTTTACAAAGTGATCGAACGTCTCCATGCCTTAAATGTCAGTGATAATTAACCACGCATATATCCTTGATATCACTCCTCTGACGGTTAGTCCAATGCTTAAAGCTTTGGCATTCAGAGGCAGCAGGAAAAGGTAGACCAATAAGAAGATGTATTAATGAAATTGTATGAGCACCAAGCAGAAAATACTACGAAGTTTGTAGTCGAACGCTCTTCAGGCAAGCTAAATATGATGAGAACAAAGTCAAATAAAATAAAGCAAGTGTTTGCTATTACTATCTCTGATATTTGACACGAATATGATACTCAATGATGCATATACATCCGCAGCAACACAAGCACCAGAAGAGTGGATGCGTTCTGCAGAAACATACTATGGAGATATCTCCAAACTAGTTTTTTTTAAATTATATTACGCTATCTGCTTATACAGAAATACAATAACTTATACTACTGCATCCTTTTATCCAAAATTACAATAGCTAGTATCTGCTAACTGACAGGTGGAATAATGTATACAACAATGTCTGTTTACACATAAATACAATAACTATAATAAAACATGAATGTTGAGAGTACCATGGACAGCTAAGAAGAGTAATGAAGATGTTCTGAGAGAGGTCAAAGCAAAAAGAGAGCTAATTTCCAATTTTAGGAAGAAACAATCGTCATTTTTTGGCCATGTAATGAGAAGAGAACAACTGGAATATATTGTAACAGCTGGGAAAAGTTGAGGGACGAAGAGATAGAGGAAAGCAAAGAGAAAAAATAACAGACAGCTTAAGACATGATCACCTACGCCAGTAGGCCCGGTACTTGATGATGATGATAATAAAACATGTACAGCACAACGTAAAAAGTAGTTCAGGCATATGTAATACCGTCATGTGTGAACTGGTTCAATTTCACTGTGTTAAGGCGCAAATGAAGGAAGAAATGTTCCTTTCTATGTGTTTATATCTTCTTCAATACTACAGTTCAGATATCTATTTTTAAAAAGCTGAACCAAGCGACAGGTGACAAGCTAGGAAGGAACCAAGATACAGTAGCAAAGAAAAAAAATGTGATTTCATTTGTGGCTTTCTTATCTGCTACACTGTTTTAAACTGTCATATCATTCATTGCTGAAACTGAAACACAAAAGTACAGTTTGCTTAACTTTTAAAATGAAGACAGAAAGCCACTTAAAATTAGTCTCAAGCGAGTTTAATCTGTACTATTATTAACCCAGCAAACGAAAAACACGATGCGTCCATAGCAACCTAACTAACCAACCAAAATATTTGTCCAAATATCTGGGTTATCGAAATATCTTTGATTGGCTCGACGAGAATATGGGTCAATCGATACATTGACAACAACACGTGAAGAATGCAATTTTTTGGCATTGACGTTTGGCAAGCAAACAGAACAGGGAGAGTTTTTTGTAACTCTCAAGACGGACAAGTTTCTGATATTATATTATATATCATTTTGGAGGAACATAAATAAAACAAACCGAGTATAAAACATACTTTGCATTTGGAGAAATTTCAAGCATATTCATATGCCTTCTCCGCACGGACAGTAGGTCGCCACTTCATTTTGTTTATTAGTGGACACTCAAACTTTTCTTCTGCTCATCTCATTATTTTGTCAGCCACTTTAGTCTTTGTCTGTCTCTGCATGGTTTAATCCTGTATTTTTCCATCCAAGATAACTTCCAATAAGGTATCATGTCTCTCTATATATCGAAAGAAACTTCATTTGACTTGTTCACTCCAAAGGTTTAAATTATGTTTTCTGCCTGTGCATCCAGTCTGTCCAATTCTTCTATGAACCCACATTTCAAGATCTTCAGTTTTTTTAAATTTTTTCTATGAACCCACATTTCAAGATCTTCAGTTTCTTTAATTTTTTCTATGAACCCACATTTCAAGATCTTCAGTTTCTTTAATTATTTCTATGAACCCACATTTCAAGATCTTCAGTTTCTTTAATTTCTTAGAGTCCACGATTCGTCATTACATAGGAATAATGAGTAAGTATAGCACTTAATTGGGAGCCGCGATAGCTCAGTGGTTAGTGAACTGGACTACAAAGGACAAGGGGTAGGGTTCGATCCCAACCGACGGCTTCCGGGTTCACCCAGCCTTATATGGGTACCGGATTTTTTTCTGGGAAAGTAAAGCGGCACGGGCGTAATACCGACCACATTACCCCAAAAATCATGTGCCGAAGGTCTGTAAAATTTATTGTCACTAACACCATATTCCCTATACGCCGCCACTTGGCGTGACGGGGGTACTTTACTTTTTTTTTCTTATAGTACTTATTTATTCTCAATGTTACTCTAGCAAATGCATTTTGTCAGTTTTATTCTTTTATATCTTTCTTATATCAGGTCAGGTCAGATAATTTTACCTGCTACTGTATGCAGTAAACAGTACAACCTGTGGCTGCCCTGCTGCCTTGCAGGTAAGCTCTGGAAGGCTAAGGGAGGGTACCCCGAAATAAAACAACCCCACTGCCTTGTGGGTGAGACTTTTTAGTCAAAGGCTAGCGGAGCCAACCGTAAACAAACCGACTGAAGGCAACAGAAAAACCACCGTCGTAACTTCTTTGTACAATCATGATTCGCCACAACAAATAAAGAGTTCTTAAATGTTATGTAGAGCCAGTCTTAACATATGGATGCGAAATATGGACAATAGGACAACAGACAAGAAAATCACTGGAGTCTGTAGAAATGTGGTTTTACAGAAGGATGTTGAAAGTACCATGGACAGCTAAGAAAAGTAATGTATATGTCATGAGAGAGGTCAAAGCAAAAAGAGAGCTAATTTCCAATATTAGGAAGAGACAATCATCATTTTTTGGCCATGTAATGAGAAGAGAACAACTGGAATATATTGTAACAACTGGAAAAATTGAGGGACGAAGAGATAGAGGGAAGCAAAGAGAAAAAAAATAACAGACAGCTTAAGAGAATGCCTTGGCAGAAGGTCAACAACAGAAATGATAAATAGCTGCCGAGATCGAAAGTTGTGGAGAGACATGATCACCTACGCCAGTAGGCCCGGTACTTGATGATCTTTCTACCTAGTATTTTTCGTCGTTGGTTATTGTCTACCAAGGTAGCAATATTCTTGTACATATATTTACTAATCAAAATGTTCTTCAAAAACACATGTAAAATAGACATCAAATAGTATACAGTAGCTAAACATATAGGGAGACGAGACAAACTAGAGCGTTTACGGTACAAAATAACAAATCATGATCAGTGAGTGCCGTCTCCGCATCGAAGATTGGCTACCATGGAGCGTCATTCCGCTCTGTATCTTGCTTTAATGGTGCAGGCCATCATAGGCTGACTTGCCCATCTTTTGATATTATACTTCCACGTTAGTCTTGATCTGCCTCTGCCTATTTTACCTTGTATTTTTCCTTCCAGGAATACTTTTAGTAGGCTATTATGTCTTTTAACATGCTCCAAAAATCTCATGTCTTGTTTAAATTGTATTTAGTAGTTCTCTCTTCATTTTTAGTTGTTTTAAGACTGCATCGTTCTTGTTTTCTTTTCTTTCCAACCAATAAAATAACAAATATTAAATACAAAAACAAAAATGAAAGGCAAGTACTAATGTCAAATCACAAAATGCCGAAAGAGGAAGAGTCAATATGGCAGTTGGGATCTCGAGGGCCAAAAAGGAGCTAAACACAGAGGAAAGAAAAAAAGGTCCCTCGAAGAAGGATGACAAAAGGAGCCTCCACGGGGTAGAAGAAATAAACAGAAAACAGTGGCTGTGTGGGGGGGGGGGGGTGTAGAACAGCAAGATATTTAGTACAGATAACGCATAAGAAATAAAGATAGGACGTACGAGAGTGGAAAAAAAGGAGGCAAATGATTAAAGGAAAGAGTGAAAAGAGTTAAACCTCTCAGATGGACAATGCCAAAAAAGGTGTCGGTTCTCCAAAGTGAATCGACTGTAGGTATCTAAGGAGCGAAAGACACTGCTAGAAACCTGCTCTTCAAGAATACTACCGTTGCTATACAAAATGCTAACCATTTGGGCCAATGGTATTTTCCACAAAGTGAAAGACAAGCAGGAAGGATAATGAATCAGTAAAAGAAAATGCAAAATATAAAATAGTAAAAAAAAAGTGTCAAAAATAAAAACTATCTTCATGTCTTGCGGGAGAAATGGTGCATATGAGCCAATACATTTCAACGACACTTATCACACCTATATTTCGTAAATGTGGTCAGAACAACACCAGGCCATTCTACCTCCCCAGGGAAAATCACTTATACACATGTTAAGAGGCTCGATGCATGGAAGCCTTGTACGTCAGACAACAAACAAATTATTACATCAAAGAATTTAACCCAGATCTTTCTGCACATTTGTAAGCAGGCTAACCACCTTCCTTAGCTTCAACAGCGTTTATATATATATATATATATATATATATATATATATATATATATATATATGTGTGTGTGTGTGTGTGTGTGCATATATTAATATGGTCTACAGCAGTGTGGTCTGAGATTTTAATAATCAAATTAGCACTTATGGTGTTAACATATTTGGTAGGTTCCTTCTTTCATTTCTCGAATCCATCCAAATCAAATGGAGCCATTCTCTTCAAAAATGCTATACCAATCATTCATCGCCACATCTAACTTGTTTCTTCTTCTAATTCGTTTACATCCCAGTGAAAAAACTTCTTATCTACGGCATAACTATTGCTACAAATAAACACATGCACACGAACGCACGCACACATATACACAAGACAACAACAACTAGACATATATAAAAATGCTCACTTTAACAAACGTTCGCCTTAACATAAAAAAAAGAACGATAATGAGATGAAAAATTCCACTCCACACAAAAAGGTTTAATGTAGATTATTAGGGCATGTGTCAAGAAGAAAATAAGCCAACTCCCATATTAAATATTTCTGAAAGAGAGTTGCTCTAATCTCTATGTCATGCGGTTCGCACCTCTCATAACTCATTCACCCGTCTACTTTAAATCTAACAGCTTTTAGATTTCTTTCAAATAATGGGCTCTCACTGGCTTACTGAATAACATATGCAAACAGTGGCTACGAAACTGACTATATCCTGTTTCATTCTTTATCTTACTTTTTTTTTTTATCTCAAGCACTGTGTCCTCTTGTAGAGTCTGCAAATGTGTGAAATATTTCAAATACGCGATATCCAAAAAAAATTATTGATTTGTGTGTGTGTGTGTGTGTGTGTGCTAAACAACATAGAAATAGTATTTGTGTATATGTGTTTGATCGCTCTGAACCGGTGGTTTATTATCTTGTGTCGTAGGACATATTATATATATTGTACTATATTTTGCATGACACACCTGGCTTTGTCCAAACATTTTTTTTATATCCTGTTTACTATTCACCTTTGATAACACTAAGTTTGGCTTCCCTAAGAATACATGCATATATTATATATATATATATATCACCTAGGTAGTTTGTAAAGACGGTGCTCTACAACGTCGTTCTTTCTAACAACAAATGTAACGTTACTAGCTGCTGTATGCTTCAATGTGTGTAGTTGTTAAAGAGTCTTATGTCCTGAGACATCTTGTTTCTATGTCGCACCCACGTCATCCCCACCACCATTATCTAATTTCCATGATCATCCATATATGCCAATGGCAGCTATTTGAAAAGCATGGACACTGCAGAACAAAACGAAGAAAAGAAAATTGAAGACTTTGAAATGCGGATTTATAGTTTTATAGTAGAAAGGGAATTATTTTGATGGACAGAAAAAAACACAAATAATGAGGTTTTGAAACGGCCGCAAATGAAGAAATAATCATTTAGCGCCATTAGAAAAACATATTGTGTTCACATATTAAGAGATAATATATTGACATACTGAAAGTCAACTTGAAAGAGAACATGTAAGGTGAACGTAAGGTAAAGGACAAAGAGGCAGATAAAGATAAAAGTGGACTGATAACAACATAAAAATGTGGAAGAAGAACACACGACAGCGTGTGCCATCAATGTAAGAGACAGTGTAACAGCGCTTCACGATAGCCAATCCAATGAGGAGATAGCACCAGACAACTGGTTTTATACAGAACTTCAGATTTTTGATTCGCACTTTTAAAACCAGACATTCGTTATTAGATGTTTTCCAATTTTCATTTTCTTTTAGGCTGAACGATTCTGTTCACTATTAACTTTCATATTAAATATACAACAAAGGGATGTAATCGATTTCGTTGTAGATGTGTTAATAGTTCGATTAGACAATATGAGATAAATAAAGTCTTTTAAAGTAAGTATTGTCTCGATGAAATGTAGTCGAATTTAATCTGAATGTATACCTGGTACAGTCTAGCGGAGATAACTAAACCTATATAAATAAGCTGATCGGAGTCTGGAGTTAGCGGTACTGAATTAGCTTTTCGAAGAATGAAGCGGATATCATGATCTCGAAGTGAAGAAATATTAAAGTAATTAATTCATTAAAACAGAGCAATATTTCTTCTTCTTTCGAATTCTCATCTGCCTTTCAAGCATTTCTAGCATTCCGTCTACTCATCTCTGTGAGCAAGGGCATCCCCTCGGTCCGTTCTATTAATATCATTTCTTGATAGCTGTATAAATCAGGGTTAACTGCTTCAGTCGTTATTAGTTGTTATGTGGCCAAACCAATTAATTTGATTTTTTTGGGGTAAAGTAAATGGACTAAATTAAGTGTTTAAAAGAGCTATGATCAAGAAAACATTTAAAAAGACAAGCAAAATTGATTCGACAAATCGTTAAGTTTAAACAACTTGATAATCTCGTCATCTAGCTAGTTTTTGTAGGAATTTGGCTCACATGATAGCTACTGTCGATTTTTCTCTGTCCTGCTTGAGACGCCCAAAGTGATATCCCGGCCTGCGACAACCTGCACCCATATCCTTCTTGGTCTTGTTCTATGTCTACCGTGCTTTCTAAAAATCTTCGCTAGGCCATTGTATGGCCTTATGTGGCCAAAATATTTGACTTGCATTATTTTTGTGTTCTTTAGCAACCGCTTCTATGGAATACTAATCTTGTTGCTATGTTGTGTTCTGCTGTGCTGCGTTAGGTTACGATGAGCTGTGCAGCGCAGCACAGCACAACAACAATATTGCAGCATAACAACAATATTGCAGCGCTGCGCTGCGCTACGTTACGTTGCGTTGCGTTGCGTTGTGTGCGTTACATTACAGTACATTACATTACATTACATTACATTACATTACATTACATTACATTATTATATTATATTATATTATATATATATTATATTATATTATATTATATTATATTATATTATATTATATTATATTATATTATATTATATTATATTATATTATATTATATTATATTATATTATATTATATTATATTATATTATATTATATTATATTATAGGGAATAAAATAAAACGAACCTCACTATAGATAGGACAGTTCCATGGGTACTAATTCTCAACCGATAATGCCAAGTATATATGTTAAAAGTCATTGTGTCTTGTCGATTATACACGGTTCTGCTTTGTCTTCCCTTTGTACTTGTACCTAGCATAACTGCAAAATCTCAAAGTCTCATAATCTAATAACCTCAACGACTTTAATTAACAGAATTGATAGTGATGATCTACCCAAAATAATAAAACTATTTATCATGTGACATGCCAGCTTGCATAGACTGTCACGTGCTCCTGGAACCGTCCGCCAATTCTAATGTGGAAAGTTTACGATCTCAACAGTTATGGAAGTTTGGTGTTTATGTTCGGGCGCACAATGGCTTCATTTGAAGAATTTCCTTTGTACAGAACTTTCAACCATCTCCATACAGTCAGATTGGTACCAGACGTAGTACTATTGTGCTCTTCTGGAACATGATCTAAAGGAGGATTTTGGTGCTTGGCAACACTGCGTCCCCATAACCTTTAACCATATGTATAACCATACATCATTGATGTATTATAGACAAGTCATCTCTTTGCTGTGTTCGCTCTTTACTATAACATATCAACATACAACTGGAAATAGAAAGCCTCTATATATATATATATATATATATATATATATATATATATATATATATATATATAGGGAGCCGCGATAGCTCAGTGGTTAGTGAACTGGACTACAAAGGACAAGAGGTAGGGTTAGAGGTAGGGTTCGATCCCAACCGACGGCTTCCCGGGTTCACCCTTAAATGGGTACCGGATTTTTTTCTGGGAAAGTGAAGCGGCACGGGCGTAATACCGACCACATAACCCTAGAAATCATGTGCTGAAGGTCTGTAAAATTTATGGTCACTAACACCATATTCCCTATATGCCACTTGGCGTGACAGGGGTACTTTACTTTTTTTTTTTTACTTTAAATATATATCTACGAGAAACAGATATAAAAAAAAACATAACGGATACTGACCATAGACGCGGATGTGGTTGAGAACACTCAGAGATGATCAGAACGGCCTGGTTTTAAATTCGAAATGTGGCAATATTTTCCTAGAAAAGACATGACTTCGGAGTTCACCCGGAATTCGAAAAAAGATACAATAGATGGTGTATGTGTTTGTGTATATGTGTGTGCGCGCGTGTGGGTGTTGAAAAAAAGTGTAGCCTGACGTAATACAGAGCATGTCATTCTTAAAAATAAGTATCACTGCTCACTGAAACATACAGACACTAACACCATCTACCCCTTAGACATGAAGTGAGAGCGAAACCCATACCTTTTTGCGTATCACATCTTTGGAGTATGAGAAATGTAATGTTATAGATTCGAGAATTTCGGAAGGACATGACCGTCTACACCAGCCGATATGTCACATGATGATGAGCCCATATGTTAACGACTTATTTTATTACCACCACAATTCACATAGAGGGAGTCGCGATAGCTCAGTGGTTAGTGAACTGGACTACAAGGACGGCTTCCGGGTTCACCCAGCCTTAAATGGGTACTGGATTTTTTCTGGGAAAGTAAAGCGGCAGGGGCGTAATGTTGACTATATTACCCCAAGAATCATATGCCAAGGGTCTGTAAAAAGTATGGTCACTAACACCATATTCCATATACGCCACTTGGCGACTTTGCCTTTTTTTACATTCCCATAGGTATATTACACTATTATTGTAATCTGACTCATCATTGTTGGCACTATTATTGTAATCTGACTCATCATTGTTGACACTTATTGCAATCTGACTCATCATTGTTGATACTTATTGTAATCTGACTCATCATTGTTGACACTTATTGCAATCTGACTCATCATTGTTGACACTTATTGCAATCTGACTCAATATTGTTGACACTTATTGCAATCTGACTCATCATTGTTGACACTTATTGCAATCTGACTCATCATTGTTGACACTTATTGCAATCTGACTCATCATTGTTGACACTTATTGCAATCTGACTCATCATTGTTGACACTTATTGCAATCTGACTCATCATTGTTGACACTTATTGCAATCTGACCCATCATCGTTGACACTCTTATTGTAATCTGACCCATCATCGTTGACACTCTTATTGTAATCTGACCCATCATCGTTGACACTTTTATTGTAATCTGACCCATCATCATTGATACTATTATTGTAATCTGACCCATTATCGTAGACACTATTATTGTAATCTGACCCATCATCATTGACACTCTTATTGTAATCTGACCCATCATTGTAGACACTCTTATTGTAATCTGACCCATCATCGTAGACACTCTTATTGTAATCTGACCCATCATCATTGACACTCTTATTGTAATCTGACCCATCAGTGGAAACACTCTTATTGTAATCTGACCCATCATCGTTGACACTCTTATTGCAATTTGACCCATCATCGTTGACACTCTAATTGCAATCTGACCCAACATCGTTGACACTCTTATTGTAATCACATCAATCATCGTTGACACTCTTATTGTAATCTGACCCATCATCGTAGACACTCTTATTGTAATCTGACCCATCATCGTTGACACTCTAATTGCAATCTGACCCATCATCGCTAACACTCTTATTGTAATCTGACCCATCATCGTTGACACTCTTATTGTAATCTGACCCATCATCGTAGACACTCTAATTGCAATCTGACCCATCATCGCTGACACTCTTATTGTAATCTGACCCATCATCGTTGACACTCTTATTGTAATCTGACCCATCATCGTTGACACTCTTATTGTAATCTGATCAATCATCGTAGACACTCTTATTGTAATCTGACACATCGTCGTTGACACTATTATTGTAATCTGACCCATCATCGTAGACACTCTTATTGTAATCTGACCCATCATCGTAGACACTCTTATTGTAATAATGCATTATTATATAAATTTAGTTCAAGAATCACATCAATGTAAGTAAAAGCCTAGTTTAGTTCAAGAATTACATCAAATGTAAGGAATAGCCTAGTTTCTTTCAAGAATCACATCAACGTAAGAAATAACATAATTTACTTCAAGAAGAATCATATCAATGTAAGAAATAACCTAGTCAATTTCAAGAATCACATTAAATGTAAGAAATAACCTAGTTTATTCCAAAAATAATTTTATCAAAATGAGAAATATCCTAGCTTACTTTAAGAAGAATCACATTACTGTAAGAAAAATCCTAGTCTATTTCAAGAATCACATCAAATGTAAGAAAAAGCCTAGTCTATTTCAAGAATCACATCAAATGTAAGAAAAAGCCTAGTCTATTTCAAGAATGACATCAAATGTAAGAAAAAGCTTAGTTTAGTTCAAGGGTCACATCGGGTATGAAATAACATAGTTTAGGCGATGAAATCTGAGCAAATAGGAAATTACAGTACTAAAGGGTACCAACTAAATGATTGCGAACCAAAATGATTTCGAACCAATAATTTTCACCTGAGGTTACCGACCACAGACTAGTTTGCGAGAGGAGGATCGTTGTCAATTATGGATGCATCGTTCATCTAACAGAATGAGTGTCAGGGAAATAATTTGAGCTGATTTAATTGCGACATACAGGCTACATCTTGTGTAAACAAGATGAAAGAGTGAGCGAAAGAGGAAGAAGGATGATGAGAAGTACTTAACAATAAGGAGCAACATAAAAATATCTGAATAATCAAGTTCATTTCCAGAGCAATCAAATTCACACTGAGAATAACTAAACACAATATCAAATCGATGCTTCATTAAAGAGCCAGCACTCTCGTGTTTAAAACTCAGCTTTCCTGACAGGTAATTGCGTAAAGATGATCTTTTAATTTCTCTGCTACTGTCAGACTGATTGGACACATGGGGAAATAATCGGGACGCTATGTGGTTGCACCTCGGTAGATCGTTACTGTGATCAATAAACCGAATCCCAGAAAAACAGTCTGGCTGAGGTAATCGATGAATATGAAAGAGCAAATTAATCACTCGGGGCGTTTTTCGAGGACTCGGTCAATGCTCGATGTACCTTAACAAACTGGCTATGAATAACGAGGAAATTGTGTGACTTTGGATCGTTGTGGGGCGATAACATTGCAGGCTTCAATCAGGGGAAAGTAATCGAAGCTGGAAAGGGAAGTAAGAATGGCTAACTTAACTCTTCACGAAAGCGATCTCATCGACTAATTTTAAAAGATCTTTTTGATGAATCAATTGTGGTAGCGCACACATTAAATTTGCTTGTGCACGGCTAATTTTCTTTCATGAAAATTATTTATTTTTTCGGAAATACCTCTTCTTTAATTTGAGATATCTGCATTTAATTCTTTTTAATACTATTATTCTTCCGTTCTCACACATGATAAGATAACATTATTCAACATAGCAGTACTCACGGAGTTATCTCTACCTTTAAATCACAAGGGACTGCACAAAAAATGTTCACAACTTTCTTTCTTTCCTGGCTGCCTAAGAATGAACGAGACCAAGACGTGTCATTTCTTGAATATATCTTTCTTACTTCTCCCTGTATGATTTATACATTTTATCCTCTCTCACGGTTTCCTGCGATATTACGTTAGCTAGTCCTGATGAACGTGACACGTGGATGTACCATAAGATACAGTTGTAGTCTTTCTAATTATCTTCCTCACTGCTATTACCTAATCCAAATCAGTGAAATAACTACTTGGAAAAGCAACGCCTTCCATAGGTCTTGGCCTAGTCAAAAATGTTTCCATACACGCCTTAAGGTTTAAGGCGTAGGGGAAATATATGTGGTGTAAGTGCAATAGTTCAGGGATGCCAGTGCGCTCGGACTTTTCTACGCACACGCACGCGCACGCACACGCACACGCACACACACACACATACACACACACACAAACCGCTGGTACATGTCTGTAGAGGCCGGGTAAACCCGCAAGTCTTTTTAGTCCGGAAAAACTTTGTCACATCTGGGAGCTGAACCCAGACCAACCTGGTGGATAGCTAGCGCATTAAACATTCATCAACCTCAACGCCCATCAGCTCAACACTATAAGGTTAAAGTATCCGCCCACTGACGACGAAATTGTCCATCAATCATTTAGAAGTGCTTAGTTCTCCTTGTCTACAGTCTAACAATGAAGCCACCTAGAGGTAAGACGTCGGCCTCTGGACAGGAAGGTCCCTGGTTCAAACTCCATCATTCTTCTTATTTTTACACTCTTCAGCTCCCTGTGGAGCAAATGTCTTCAACAAACGCCTTTCCAGGCCGTTCTGTTCCTTGCCAGAATCAAGATCTGGAGAGGACGAGCATCCTGAAGATTAGTACAGATACAGAGCATCCATTGCACCACGTGCTCAACACAGTGAAAGGTGCCAGGCTAAAAAGAGGTAAATCATGGGTGGGCCGAGCAGAAGATGTCATCAAACAGGTCTGTGGTCTTACCAATATCAGCGTTGGTGAGGAGTGCATACCGGTGCCTACGTCATTCAAGGGGACTTTCTCGTGTATTGTCACACTCAACAGGAAAAGTAAGGAACAGAACCCGGTTGTGGTTAATGCCGAGGTCAACGGTCTCATCTGCGATAACACCGATGAGAAAGATGCAGTCATCTATACAGACGGATCTGTAATACGACACCAATGAAGTGCATGGGCATTTACAGCACGCTCTGCAGGCAGAATAGTCAAAGAAAACAGTGGTACATACGTCATGACCACGAGTAGCATGACAATGGAGGCGATGGCAGTGACCAAGGCATTCAAATGGTTAGAATCACAAGACTACACCCACGCATGTATACTGAGTGATTCGATGAGCATGATTAAAAAAAGTGGGGGCGGGCTCTGTACGCATGCAATGGGTAGAATCGTTGCAGAAATCCAAAATACGTAAGGTCACCTTTGTCTATGTCCCTGGACATGCGGGAGTACGAGGAAATGAAATAGCGGACAGGTTGGCTAGCTGCGCTGTCGTTGAGGACGGGCAACCAATGGATCGGGGGGACATCATCAATGCCCTCCGAGATGTGGGAAGAGCACAGGACTTCGACAAACACAGATACACGTCACTTCTTCGGATAATGGAAGTGGGAGTTAAGATGGGCACAGCCACAAATGAGAAACTTAGTGGCCGTGTAAGAAGACTTATCAACCAACATAGAACTGGAGTCGTCAGTCGCTGGACACTGAGGGAATTGCTGAGGAGGGGATCTGAGCACCTATGGACATGTTCGGAGTGCAATGATGATGACCCGCAAATAACTTAATAACTCTGTTCCTTGCCATTATGTTAAAATCATTCCATGTCCTCCCCATCATCTTCAACTCTGCTTCCATCTGTATTTTCCAAGAATATTTTGGTTTTCCTCTTTGTCCTTTTCCTTAAGGATTTCAAAAAAGACCTGTTGTGCAATATTCTCAGTTGGCTTCTGCATTTGTGTGTCCTATCCAGCGCCATCGACTTCGCTGTATCTCTTTATCCACTGGTATTTGACTGGTCCATAATTCTAAGTTAGTGATTTTTGTCCTGCCATTTCCATCTTCAGACAGAAGTCATGAATGTCGCCAAAAATAAACAGAACATCAACATAACTATAAAAGGCAGGCAACTAAAACAAGTTGAAGAATTCAAATACCTAGGAAGTTTAGTGACAAATGATAATTCACAAACAGCAGAGATTGTCAAATCATTGGACAGTTATCACCACTATTGTCCAACAAGGAAATAACTCTGGAGGCAAAACGAGCTCTATACAATACAATCATCATCCTAACGTTGTGCTACCAATGCCAGATCTGGACCCTAGATGCAAGAACAATAAGAAAAAATAACCTCTACTGGGATTAAATGTGTTAGACGAATGACAGGAAACAGTCTGAGAGATAAGATCAGAAATGAAGAACTGAGAAAAAAGCTAGGAATAACCCCCGCCATAGAATATATAAAGAAATAAAAGATAAAATGGTTTGGCCACGTGACATGGCAGAAAGATCAAAACACAACACAACGAGCCTTCAACAAACTTTATGAGAACACCAGACCCAATGGTCGACCACTAAAAAGATGGATGAATGGAATATTAGAAGCACTAGGAAACATAACAGCAGCAGAGGCGAACACAAGAGCAAAAGCCCGCAAATTATATCTCCCCTCAACGCTGAAAGGCAAATGAGGAAGGAAAGAAGAAAAAGAAAGAAGTAGAATTTCCACCTTTTCATTCTGCGCAAGCATCCATTAATGAAGGTCTGTATCTTCATGATTGTCATATTTGTTGTTCTGCATGTTTCACAGCCATATAATAAGACTGACTTAAAATTGGAGTTGAAATGTTTATGTTTGTATTTAACCTAATTAAATTCCATCACAGGCTGTAGGAATTTGTAATTTCAAATTCGTGGTTTCTGCGTGACTCTACCCTCCTCTGGGTAACGAAATATAATGCCTATCCTTCCCGGGTAAATACGAAAAACACGATGCCTCATGTACACTCGCACACATTAAAGAACAATTGGAAGTTAATAGTCGAAAAGAGCAGACCACAATGGCCGCAACCAGGGCAGATTTGTATAGCATATCTATCAATGCCGGAAAGTGATTTGTTGGGCCGAGAGAAGCAGACTCTGTCGTAAGCTGGTGACACAATACAACCACACCCACCTAACGGGTAAACACTAAGAAAATGTAGAAAACTGGCTTACACGCTGTGCGTGTCTTGGAGACAATAATATCTTCCGTGAAAATTCTTTACAGGTACTATAAGTCTGGCCCACACTCAACTGTTCTCTAGCTATTTACAGTTGGCATTGTCATTCTTACTCACTCCCTTCGAAGTACACTGCATGGCAGTTACTGTGATCATTAGAAGATCTCTCTGAGTACCTCCAACATCTGCTGTTTACCTTCGTGTCTTCATTCAAAACCTTCATTATAGAATCGTTTTCTCTATGTTGAAAGTCGACATTACATTATGTGGTGCTAAGACTGCTGAAATTATCGTGACATCTGAGGATCTTACAGTCATCCTCTTTTATGTACCTGCCAATCACACTGTTAATCTAGTTGGCTATTTCTATAGGTCCTTGTTTTTTTTTTTTTTTTTTTGTTTGGTTTATTTTTGTGTGTGTTTTTGCTTTATTTACGTAACCTACAAAAGGCTTCCGGATCGTAACGTCGACTTTATTGCATTATCTCTATTCTTTATCACGCTCACAAATTTAGCACTTTCGTGAAAAAGAAAGAGCGAAATATATAAATATATATATATATTTCTGTTTTCACAAAGAATGACGAATCGTTCAGCAGAAACAAAATTCCGGCCTAAAACAAATGAACATTGATTTAACATCTACAGTAATTAAAAAAACACTTCTTTAGAGTTGTATCTGAATGGAAGGTTGGGTACTATAGAAATGACTATGACTCCTGGTCTCGCGATGCACTTCGTAACTGGCACTCTATTCCACCTCTTGACGTTATCAATGCACCTGACCATGCCTCTTAAACCTTATACTTTACATTTTAAGACTACATTAAAAAAATTATGTTTAGCAGTTCAACACGAACCGAAGTCGCAGAACATCATTATCATCGAGTGCCATCTTCGCATCGAAGGTTGGCTACCAAGGAGCACCATTCTGCTCTCTCTCTTGCTTTGATGGTGCAGGTTGTCATAGGCTGGTTTGTCCATCTTTTGATGTTACTCGTCCATGTTAGTCTTGGTCTGCCTCTGCCTCTTTTACCTTGTATTTTCCCCTCCAGGATTACTTTTAGTAGGCTGTTACATAAGATAGTCAATTAGCGGCGACAGCTGACTACTGGGCCAGGATATGTGAGCCAGAACTCACCAGATTCTACTCAACTGCCCCAGGATTGGTAAGTGGGCTGGCCAAGAGGGTTTGAGGAGGGGGAAAAACAATCTGGTACACACAAATGCTATGCTGAAGACAGATGTTTGGGCCGAAAGGCTTAAATATTACAACTTACTGTAAATCACAACACCACACAATTACGTCTACTTGATGTTAAATTAAGGGCGAACGATGAAGCAGACAAGCCGTGGTGTGAACATAGCAGCAGAAGAAGAATATGCCCAGGACCAGAATCAGACGTGTTCACGATCCTATTTCACCTTCCCATGACGAGCGTGCATACAAACCAATCAATCTGGCTAAATTGGTATGGAATTTAGAGAAAAGGAAAATTGGTACTGAAAAATGGTAATTACTAAGGTCGGATATGATAATATCGTTTGACAAGGAACAGTTGGCTGTGTTCACTTTCTGTGCGGTTTCGCCTTATGTCTTGTGACATGTGCTGAGACTGCTATGATGGGGTCTACAGCTACCTTTCTTTGTTTTGGAGATGAGTTATTAATTCGGATGATTCCACTGGCACGGGCGGTTGAGCAATTATGGATTTTAATTTGTTTGCAGTGATACCGGGACTTTCCATAACAGTAACAATCATGGATCGAGAAGAGTAGATATCGCAACTAACTGTTAACCTCAACACTTCCCTCCCACACCCACTTAACGTCCTTTTAAGATCGTCCGACGAAGATTGCTAGTCGTAGAGAAAACGTCCTTTTAAGATCGTCCGACGAAGATTGCTAGTCGTAGAGAAAACGCCCTTTTAAGATCGTCCGACGAAGATTGCTAGTCGTAGAGAAAACGCCGGAGACAAAAAACTAACCAAATGTGTTATTGGTCTTAGCAGATTCGTTTGAAAAGGTTTATTTCGTTATTATTCAGATACTTCAAAACTGTCTTATTTGTTGCCTTCTCCGTTCATGTCATTAATTTCATTCTTCAATAAACATACATTTCGATGGTCTGAGTTCAAAAATCTGATAACTTATTTAATGTGCATGTTTATGCATCATACAAAAGCGTTGAGTGGGCATAACACTTAACAAATCTCAGTTTTCAAAATGGCACTGTTAAATGTAAATAAAAATGTCTAGAATCTAATAAGTCAAGACTGTGGGAAAAGGGCACCGTTATAAAAGAAGGCAGTAAAAATACGGTTCCAGTCTCAGAACTGACAACAATAAAATCTAGAAATGGACGCTTCATTGCAATGGGCGAAACTTGTCAACAGTAAAATGTAGGATTTTAAACTTATGGCATTGAAGGAAATAGAGAACGAAGCAATTTATAAATAGTTGCTGATTTTATGGGTCTTGACAACATTTAGATTTATAAGATGGGTATATTCAGTGCTACTGCTGCGGGCGGAACTAGGCAACAATCAGATTCATAAGTAAACGAGTGCTATGCGCTATTGTAGTGGCGAAACGAAGCAACTTCATATTTACAAAGGAACGAGTACTCTGTGATATTACAGTGGCGGAACTAGGCAACTTTCATATTTACAAACGAACGAGTATTCTGTGCTATTACAGTGGCGGAACTAAGCTACTTTCCTATTTACAAAGGAACGAGTACTATGTACTAAGGTGAATTTGGCAAAATCTAAATGTAGAAATGGACGCTTATTTTGCAGAGACGTTACAAGACAGTAATCGGATATAAAATAAACACTGACATTACTGGGGCGGACTAAAACAAAATCAAATATAGGAATGGACACAGCTATTATTGGAGTGAACTTTGGCAAAATCAAATATAAAAATGTTATCAGTGCAAGGTCCTGCCTCTTGTATTTTTTCCCCTTTCCTGACCACCCTAATGCTCAATTCATCATTATCATCATCGAGTGCCATCTCAGCAACGAAGGTTGATAACCATGGAGCGCCATTCTGCTCTGTTTCTTGCTTTGCTTGTTCAGGTTGTCATAGGCTGATTTGTCCATCTTTTGATGTTACTCGTACATGTTAGTCTTGGTCTCCCTCTGCCCTTTTTACCTTGTATTTTCCCTTCCAATATTATTTTTATTAGGCTGTTGTGTCTTTTAACATACCCCACAAATTTCATTTGTCTTGTTCTAATTGTGTTTAGAAGTTCTCTTTTCATTTTTAGTTGATTTAAAACTTCATTGTCTGTTTTCTTTTCTTTCCATCCAATTCTACCTATTCTTCTATAAATCCACATTTCAAAGGCTTTAATTTTCGGTTCGGTTTTCTTGTCTAATGTCCATATTTCTGCACCATATAGGAATATTGAGAAGATATAAGATTTTGCTATTCTTAGTTTTAGCCCTGGTGTTATTTGTTTTGATGTTAGTATATTTTTCATGACATTAAAATTACTTTTTGCCATTCCTATACGTTTGTTTATTTCAGTTGTACATTTTCCATCACTGGTTATAGTATGGTGGTTGTAGTTCTGAACTGTCTCCAGGTCTATTCCTTCAATTTTGATATCACAATGCTCAAAAATGAAATTTTCCTCAATTTTCAAAGCGAAAATAGCGTCACTGTGGTGTGTTAGATTCACTGACCAAGAGCAGTGTGTCTGATTTCGCTTCTGACGAACAGAGCCGGGTCTACAACTATAAAAAAACACTCCTCTAATATGGAATAATTTTAATGTTATGAAAAATATACTACCATCAAAACAAATAAAACAACGATTAAACTAAGAACAGCAAAATGTTATATCTTCTCTAAATTCCTGCATAGTGCAGAAACAACGAAATTAGACAAGAAAATCGAATAGAAAATTTAAGCTTTTTAAATGTGGATTTATTGAAGAATAGGAACAATTGGATGAAAGGAAAGGAAAACAAACGATGACATCTTAAAGCAGCTAAAGGTGAAAAGAGTACTACTAAAAACAATTAGAACTAGACAAATGAAATTTGTGGGGCATGTTAAAAGACACATCCGTCTACTAAAAATAATTTTGGAAGTGGAAATATAAGTTAAACGAGGTAGACCAAGACTAACATAGAAAAGTGACATCAAAAGATGGACAAGTCAGCCTATCACAGCCTGCACTATCAAAGCAAGAGAGCGGAATGGCGCTCCATGATAGCCAACCTTCGATGCGGAGACAGCGTTCAATGAATGAATGAATTTGGAAAGATCAGAAATTAAAATAAATATTAGCTGGCCGCGCGGCACACATCGTACGCCTAGTGCCTGGACAGTGCTGGGAGGACGCAATATTAATCCTGGACAGTGCTGGGAGGACGCAATATTAATGTTTTCTTATTTTAAACTTCACTGTTAGTTCTCCTAATTCTGTTTTCGCTGGTGCACGGCCTGGCTGTAGCTGTTATAAAACTTCCGCTCACATCTGTCATGAAAGGGGAGTAAGTTAAATCTACCATGATTTACAACAAACTACGGCGTCCATGATTTACAACAGACTAGAGCCGTAAACCCGACACATCCAACATCAGCATCAAATTATGTAAATCTGAGTCGGCCTAAGGGTAAAGATGACACGGACTATAATAAACCGTATTAGTCTGCCTGATAGCGCTTCAACGAACGTTGGAGAAAGTAGCGTCAGGTACGCAACAAAATGCTAGTGTAGTCCTGCTTATACCAGCTACAACAAAGTAATGTAAACCAGCTAAAGTAGAACCATTACTTGAACAAAACATGGTAAGTCACATATTTAAACTCATACACCTTGCTCTGAAGTTTCACAACCAGGAATTCAAAATCAAATGTTTCAAAAATGTTGTTTAATTTTGTTCTAAATTTTGATGGACTCAATGTTTATTAATAAAAAAAATATAAAAAAAGAGTAAAGTACCCCCGTCACGCCAAGTGGCGTATAGGGAATATGGTGTTAGTGATCATGAATGTTACAGTCCTTCAGCACATGATTTTTTGGGGTAATGTGGTCGGTATTACGCCCGTGTCGCTTTACTTTCCTCGAAAAAAATCCGGTACCCATTAAAGGCTGGGTGAACCGGAGCCGTCGATTGGGATCGAACCCTACCTCTTGTCCTTTTAGTCCACACTAACCACTGAGCTATCGCGGCTCCCAATGTTTATTAATATTAATATTTGTTTTTGCGTTCACTGCACTCTACATTCAACACGAAATGCTAAAGTCTAACTTATATCACAATCCATTAATGGTTTGTGATTTATATTTTTGCTGCACTGTTGCGCAGCTAATTTCATAATTACAGCTTCTATCGATTGCATTATGAATGGTTGATCCAAGTTGCATATAACAGCTGAAATGTACATTTTAGTGATATTCAAGGTGAGTAAATTTGCTCTGTATAGAAAAGAGGGAAAATAGTAAATACTTTAATACGACCTTTCATGAATTTATGAAAACTAAAACAGGACTACCATACAATATAAGTAATATAAAACATCGAAAAATGATGGGTTAATCATAAATTAGAACTATTTTTGAAAAGATATAAAACAAAATATAATTGACAACGACCTACGTAAACAACCCTATGCCAGGGCTGTAATTCTTTCCCGAAAATATCTCTGGTACCAATTTAAGGTTGAATGGAACTATAAAACGTCGATCGGGATCGAACACTGCCACATCTTAAAAAAAAGAGTGAAAGCAAGAAAGAAAGAAAGGAAGAAAGAAAGAAAGGAAACGATAACCAGTAGAGCTAGAGTGAAAAAAAAAACGATCTTTACTGCATTATCACATTTCTGAGGTCCGTGGGAGGAGGGGGGGAGACACTTGTATGGCCGGATAATAAAGGCTGCTTGTCTAGAGCGGTCGCCACGAGGTGTTCCGGTCTGAGTTTTTATTTCAACCAGCAGAAATTCATCTTGAAATTAAGATGGTAAAAGAACCATAAAGATTTGAAAATGAAATTAAAAAAAACAGCAAGCTAGATTTAACTGTACAGATACTCTTTTAAAAATAACCTTTCTTTTTATTATAGTAGTAATATTACAATGTTTCCGTGTGTTACCGGGTGCTCATTATGAGGGAATAGTGACACTGTGATTCTGGGCATGTAGTAAGAAGCGACTAAGGAGATGGATCGATGGCTTGACAAGCTGTCATTGTAAAAAGTATTTTTATGGAAACAGCACCATATATTTTAGAGCAGTGATTTCTGCAATATGTGCCATTTTGGCACGCAAGGTTTCTGTTTTTGAGATTGTGGTTTTGCCCTATGTGCCGTCTGCGGCTCGAAAGAACAATAGATAGTTATAATTACAACTGGTTTTTCCTAAATTAACTCACAGAACTCTGCCACTGTTACAGCAGTTCGACATACAGCTCTAACAATGCTACAGCAGCTCGTCAGACAACTCTAACATTGCTACAGCAGCTCGTCAGACAGCTTTAACATTGCTACAGCAGCTCGTCAGACAACTCTAACAATGCTACAGCAGCTCGTCAGACAACTCTAACATTGCTACAGCAGCTCGTCAGACAACTCTAACATTGCTACAGCAGCTCGTCAGACAACTCTAACATTGCTACAGCAGCTCGTCAGACAACTCTAACATTGCTACAGCAGCTCGTCAGACAGCTTTAACATTGCTACAGCAGTTCCTCAGACAACTCTAACAATGCTACAGCAGTTCCTCAGACAACTCTAACATTGCTACAGCAGCTCGTCAGACAACTCTAACATTGCTACAGCAGCTCGTCAGACAGCTTTAACATTGCTACAGCAGTTCCTCAGACAACTCTAACAATGCTACAGCAGCTCCTCAGACAGCACCAACATTGCTACGGCAGTTCGTCAGACAGCTCCAACATTGCTACGGCAGTTCGTCAGACAGCTCTAACATTGCTACAGCAGTTCCTTAGACAGCTCTATCATTGCTACAGCAGTTCACCAGACAACTCTAACAATGCTACAGCAGCTCCTCAGACAGCTCCAACACTGCTACGGCAGTTCGTCAGACAACTCTAACATTGCTATAGCAGCTCGTCAGACAACTCTAACATTGCTACAACAGTTCGTCAGACAATTCCAACATTGCTACAGCTGTTCGTCACACAGCTCTAACATTGCTACAGCAGTTCGCCAGACAACTCTAACATTGCTACAGCAGCTCGTCAGACAGCTCTAACATTTCTACAGCAGTTCGTCAGACAGCTCTAACATTGCTACAGCTGTTCGCCAGAAAGCTCTAACATTGCTACATCAGTTCGTCAGATAGCTCTAACATTGCTATAGCAGTTCGCCAGACAGCTCTGCCATTGCTACAGCAGTTCGTTCGCCGCGCAGATATCTTCAGGTACGATTAGGAAAGTGATCGAGTTCCTAGAGAACCATGTTCGCTACACTGATGATGGTACATTAGCCAGAAGACAACCACGTTTGCAATGTTCATTCCTTAGAGTATATTTTTTATACTTGTATGTTTTAGTTGTCACTATAGTGAATTTATTTTGTCTATCGAAAATGGTTTGGTAGGATGTCAACAGATGAAGACACCGAGTTGTGGAGAGACATTATCATTAAGGAGCAGCTACAGGGAAACTATGTGTAAGAGTGTGATACATTCATGCCTCGTGGGGTCAGCGAACCCAATTGGACTATAAGGCGATTCTCCATGTCGATCCGGCTGCGGTCGCCGGAGTGACAAAGGACAATAACAGTGATACGGATCTCGTTTTCGCCCTTGTGGTCTGAGGACCTGAAATGGGACGCTACAGGAGTGCCTGAATTCTGTTGAAATCCCGAAGGTGTTCACACAAACTCATAGCTAAACTTCCCCAGACTCGCCAATATATCACGTGACAGCACTAGCATATGCCGACATAAATTAAGTCGGGTGTCCTGCGCAGACTAGCCAGAGTTCAATTTTCCTCCTGGCCTCAGCACATTTCACTTGGAATACTTTTTATTTTTATTTCCCATTCTAGTTTGAGATTATTTTGTTTTATATTCTTCATTATTAGTTAGCTATGTGGGGCTAATTTTATTTACTTGCATCTGTGTGTGTGTTGTTTATTGTTTCTGTTGAAGGCCAAAACGTCGTTCAAATTTGTTTCGTCCACTAATTGCGTAAAGTTTTAACCATACCAGTTTTTTTTTGGTCACTTCTCCTTCATGTAGGCACTGCGTGGCAAAAACGAATAGACTTACAAAACCTAGCGGTAAATCGTATTGTGTTGTAATTCAACAGTGCTGGATTACAACATTTGGGGAGGATCGATAAGTGTTCGCCCACTCTGTATCCCAACTCTGTATCCCAACTCTGTGAGTCAGGTACACAATTTTAATTCAATTGTGTAGACAACTGTAGATTATATGTTATCAGACTGAGATTCAAACACGATCTCGATGTCAGCAACAAGTCAAGGAAAAAAACGGATGTTCTTATTTTATCTACTTACTTTCCCTCTCCTCTGTTGCCTTTCACCGTCGAAAATGAAATGTGCTCTTGTCAATGACCTGAGGTGTTTATCGTAATGGCTCCCATTTCAAAATTCTAGGGCGGCCTTAATTCCCTTTTCAACTGATTCAGAGTATGAATACTCTCTGATAGATTATGTCTGAAGGCGATCGACCCGTACGCTCAAACCATTTGATTTATTGCTCCTTAATGCAATCCACAACTTGTACAACACCAACTCCTTTCAGTGTTCTTGATATAGCTCTTATTAATTAGAAGTAATTTTAGTTTTTTAGTGTTCTTAAAAGAACTCTTTTTAATGAGAATTTAAAATTCTTCACACTCCAACTAAAGTATGCACCATAGAACTACTTTTTATTCCTTATACACAATTCACAGTTAAAATTAGTCCTTGGATCGCTGGCTTCCAACTCTTAACTATGTGCCACGATCCATTCAAACGTCGGCTTAGGTTTAAAATTTATTGCGCTAGGTCGCACAACAAAAATGTCATATTCATCTTCCCGGGACTCGAACGAACACTGTGAATCCAATAAATCAATTGATCAATCGATCAATCACTCGATCTCTACAATATAATAAAAGCGCTCAATAGCCAATACTGATAACGATGGCTGATACGAAAAACGCATTACTCTCTGTCATATTCAACAAAGCGCGTAAAGATTTGTATTTTATTTCAACATTTAACGAGGCGAGGCCTTGACTGGACTACAATGAGTTAGAGACGTTGAGGAAAGCCAAAGAAAAGAGAGTGAACAAGGCAAAGAAACTGCTACAGAAATGGGTCCAACAATGCGTTTAGAATATTGTATCTAACATAAGATAGCTTGTGTCTGTTAATCACGTCAAGCAATGCGTAACAAGGAACAAACCTTTAGAAAAAAATATTAGTATCTTTTTCGCATTTTTAATTTGAAATCTGAAAGGAAGCCTTGGTAGCGGAGCTGTTAGAGCGTTCGTTTAGTGTTCAAGGCCCCAATTGTGGTACATGTTTGTTTTTTTTATGACCACCACAAATTCGGGGTTCATCCAACCCGCTTTCAGATCGAGTTTAATTTGCGAGACTTTGGTCATTTCCTAACGTCATCAAGTCCAAATTTCATTTTGTCAACGCCACTGAGTGACCAATATTAGTATTGAAGAGGGTAGGCGATTATGCGATCGCTTTCGTGAATCCTTGTCATCTCATTCATTTCTGGTGCTCTTGTAGTATTGGATTCAAGTTCATCTGACCATGGTGGTGCAAAGGATATCTGTGCTCAAGGCATGATCTTATATTTCTAGGATTAACGCTGACTATGGAGAGTCGCCTCATAGTCCACTGTGGTTCTTTAAATCCATGTGGGATGATTCTTTTATTGTTTTGTTTAATTATTCTTCACGTTTATTTCTTTACATTTTATTTCTTTGTTGCTGAAGTCTTTCCTATACACGAATTTAGTACCGCTCTTGTTTCGTCGTTTTTGCTCTAAGACATCTCATTTTGTGTGTATTTACATTATGGCGCATCATGTCTCTGACCACCGTTTAATTTTCTTGTAATTTTCTAAACAAAAATTTGTATTGTTTTGTTTACTTACATCCCGGTTGAGGATCTTTCATGTCCAAACGTTGGTTCTTAGTTCTCGTCATGTTTGCAAATTTTAAACATTATAGTTATTGTCTTTTATAATATTACAAATTATTGCATAAAACATAATGTATTTTTTTTTAAACTATATTATATTACGTTTTGTAATACATTACGTCATTGTTCGGTTAGATTAAGTTATGTAATAATAGCAGGACTTTTGCTATGTTTTATACAATCGTAGCAGTTAACTCACTTTTAGACATTTAAATATATTACTTTTTCGCCTTTGCTAGCAGCTGCAAGTTGAGAGCTTACTATCGTAAATCTTTGCTATAGCTCGTTTCAAAACATATGCCCAACTTCAAAACGCTATTACTGTCTAACTGTTTGTTAAATACTTTTGAAATTTTCCAAATGTTATTAGAATGCAAAAGACCCTTTAAATGTATATTTAACAAATATCTTGCAGCTGCAGTTTTCTTAAAGCGGCGATATTTCTTTGATGTTTGTCAAAATTGTAAATTGTGAAGCCCTAAAGAATAGAAATTACCGTAGTTGCTGGTCTACGATTAATTTTCACTAGGTAAAGGCGTGGCCGTAATGGGGAAATAACTGGATAAGACAAAACACCAGGAGAATTATTGTCTGCTCAGTTCGAGGACGGACGATAATATCAAGGTATACCTGTATGTCCAATTTTCATAGTTGTGTGGTCCTGAAAAGGACCGTTTGTTGAAATAATTTAAGGTAATATAGGGGCCAACATTGTGGGGGCTATATACTTTCATTCTGAATCAGACGCGTCTAAAAGATTAATAACTGTTTGGGGTTGAACATTCCACAAACCATCATTTTTCCAATATTCCTCTTCCTGTTTTAAGACGTGGTCTTCACATTTAGCCCAATAATCTTTGTCTATATTTAATAAAGCGAGATTAGCAAGAGTCTTTACATCGCATATTTTGAATGTTGTATTTTCATCTGCCACTTGTCCTTTTAATTTTGCCCAGATTAGTTCTATTGGATTTAAATGAGCATGGTAAGGTGGCAGCCTCAAACTTATATGACCGTGCTCTTGGATAATCTTATCTATTTGAAAAATCTTTGTCCTCTGTTTTTGCTTTACTAGAGATAGTAATTCAGGTTTTAAGTACATGTTATTACATTGTATGTGCTCCTTTGTGAGCCATATCTTAATATCATCTTTTGTACTGGATGACGTCGGGACTTTATCTTCAAGTGCAACAATGTTGTGGTACGCTGCATTGTCCATTATTAGGCAAGATGGTCGATCGAGTGCTGGGAGAACAGAATTTTCAATCCAATGTCTAAATATGTGACCATTCATCTCAGAGTGATAATCCCGATTGTCTATGGATTTTGAAAGAAAAATGAGCTCTGCATTCTGTATTAGTCCATGTTGTCGACTACCTGCATGAGCAATTATCAAGCGCTGTCCTTTGCTGCTAGGTATTAATCTCTTAATCTTTCCATCTGATGACTGCCATTCCCTTTGGTTAGTGTGGTGAGCATTGATCCATGTTTCATCCAAGTACACAATATCATAACCTTGCTTGCGCACCTCTTTTACTTCACGTAAGTACTTGCTTCTCATGACTACTATATGTGGCTTCTCACAGATGATGTTTCGTCCATTGGAATACTTTCTGAATGTAAAGCCTGCAGCTCTCACATTCCTCCATAATGTAGACTTTGATATTTCAATACTGTTGTTCTTTTTCAGCGATACTTTTAATTTTTTTATTGTAACAGTTTCATTCATACCCAACATTTTGCGAATTTCACTTATAATAAGTTCACTGTCGAAATTATCCAACATTTTTGCTCTTCCTTGTGATTTTGTATATTTGGAACATTGACGGTCACGTGCTTGAATCCAGCGATTAAATGACCGTTTAGATAAATCCAAAATGTGTCTTGTCCTATTCTCAGGGTTTTCTAAAGAATGAAATAATCTTCCTCGTTTAGCCTCTTTGCAAAAATAGTCATACATTTTTATTGCGATGTTTTGTAAACTGCAGAATTTCATTTTAAGACTCATGATAAATGTTATTATTCCACGTTACGCCGCTGAATTAACGGAAATGTAACACACAATGTCTCGTGTTTACTACAAGTGTCTAATTGTGTCAGAGAACTCACGCGTAAAGCGTGCAAAATCGTAAATTTGAGCGTGTATTGATTTGTAATCGCTATTTTTAACTTAAATACTGTAAACACTAAGTTTTGACTACATCAATGGGTCGTTATAAATTTATATAAATCAAATAAGCAATAATAATAACCAAATGTTTGTTTTTAATTAAATTAATTCCCTGTTGGGTTCTAATCATTATAACTATACATGCAAATTTTGAAAAAATTACAAAAAGCGGTTTAAAAGATATTGATTTTTAAAGTTGGGCACGACTTATGAAACAAGCTATAGTAACTGTCAGACGCTGTTTTCACTAGCTGAATCTGTGGCTCTGACCGTCATTATTGAACAAATCACACTTAACATTTATCCTACGTCCACATGTGTCTATTGTTAATTTATATTTTTAAAAATCAGTGCTAGAAACATTAGCAACATGTTTCAATGTTATCATACTGAAATAAATACAAGTCGAAGCTTTTATTGGGAAATTTTCTTTAAATATAATAAAGATGCTTGTGGTCTTTCTGAAAAAAAATATTTTTGAGACCCGTTAGAGGGTTGTGAACGACAGGTTTGAAAACCTCCGGTTTATATACACACCACGACTGGAACGAGCTTTTGTTGCTCCACTTCCAACATTAAATGCCACTCGGCTCTAACGGTTTGTGCCCTCTGGTTGACTTCTTCTTACTTCCCTCTTTCCCAGCGACCCGTTCTTTTATCCTGACATGAACGACCTATAGAAACAGGGCCGGTAATCGAAGTTCAGGAAAAACCGATCTAGCACCGAAGGTAAACAGACGGTACAAAAGGCGCTACCTTATCCGGTTTCTGTAGCTTTAGGAACCTAGCCAGCCCATGGGTATTTGCCCTTTTCTAATGCAGTGTAGAGCATTACTAGGGATTATGTGAACTTACTACCAACCCAGTTTCTTTTTCGTTTCCAGAGACCGTAAACTATAAACATATAAAAGAAAATATATATATATATATATATATATATATATATATATATATATATATATATATATATATATATATATATATAAAAGAGCTATTTTTAAGGTTTGTCCAGTGGCATCTTATGTGCTTTTTATTTAGATTTCGACTGTCGATGACGCTTTTAACTCAACACAAGTCTTATGACACAATGCCTGACTTCGATGTGATTAAGCGTGAGACTTTGTTTTTCTACAAGAAAAAGATTCACCAAGGAAAAACCGTGTTGAAGTCGGATGTGTTGGGCAAAAAGGCGAGAATAACAGTTATATTGGTAAATCTATCTGAAGAATATCAGAATAACAGTTATATTGGTAAATCTATCTAAAGAATATCAGAATAACAGTTATATTGGTAAATCTATCTGAAGAATATCAGAATAACAGTTATACTGGTAAATCTATCTGAAGAATATCAGAATAACAGTTATACTGGTAACCAAAAAGTAACAAACAACACAAGAAGAGATAGAATACCAAATGAAACCATAAGAAAAACGGTAGGAACAAAACCCTGCCAAGAATATATAGAACAAAAACAACTTAAATGGTTTGACCACCTGGTCAGAACTTTACCAATCACCATCAAGGGCGTTCTTCTCGAGAATGCATGGAAAAAGACCAAGAGGAAGACCCAGAAGAAGATGGATAGAAGCAGTGACAGAGACATGTAACAACAAAGGAAAATCACTAATTCAGACGGTTCGAGCAGCTCAAGAACATCAAATGATATAACCACGACACCTTTTCGGTAACATTGAGAAAGAGAAAAGAAATAAAGATACCACAAACCGTAACACAACGCAGACACGCCCACTTAACGTTCTTTTAAGGGCGGATGACGAAGAAATGTACTCCATTAGTCATCGGGTTAACGCAAGCAAACAACTAAGGAAAACAAAAAACTTTTATCTGAAATAGAGAGATAAATAAAGAGAGAGAGAGAGAGACAGAGAGGGAGAGGGAGAGAGGGAGGTGATCAGCATTTCTTAGTGCAACCGTGAAAAGTGTAAACTTAAATGAAAAGCTTTTAAATATAACAATAAAGAGCAAAATAATATCTAAAAAATGTAATGTTCATCATAATTTGAGACTCTGTCAATCACCTCAATGAACACTATAAACCACACTAATGACAAGCAGTGAACACCATAAACCACACTAATGACAAGCAGTGAACACTACAAACCACACTAATGACAAGCAGTGAACACTATAAACCACACTAATGACAAGCAGTGAACACTATAAACCACACTAATGACAAGCAGTGAACACTATAAACCACACTAATGACAAGCAGTGAACACTAAAGCACACTAATGGCAAGCAGTGAACACTATAAAACACACTAATGGCAAGCAGTGAACACTATAAACCACACTAATGGCAAGAATGAAAACACTATAAACCACACTAATGGCAAGCAGTGAACACTATAAACCACACTAATGACAAGCAGTGAACACTATAAACCACACTAATGACAAGCAGTGAACACTATAAACCACACTAATGACAAGCAATGAACACTATAAACCACACTAATGACAAGCAGTGAACACTATAAACCACATTAATGACAAGCAATGAACACTATAAACCACACTAATGACAAGCAGTGAACACTATAAACCACATTAATGACAAGCAGTGAACACTATAAACCACACCAATGACAAGCAGTGAACACTATAAACCACATTAATGACAAGCAGTGAACACTATAAACCATACTAATGACAAGCAGTGAACACTATAAACCACATTAATGACAAGCAGTGAACACTATAAACTACACTAATGACAAGCAGTGAACACTATAGACCACACTAATGACAAGCAGTGAACACTATAAATCACACTAATGACAGGGAAAACTGGAGTTCTGTAGCAGAAAAGGAAATGGTCATAAGAAAAGGAAAAAAAAAAGTCCCGTCGAGCAAGTGTTTCGACCCATTACTTCTTGACACTCTAAAAGGAAACGGGTTATACTGACATCATGAACTTAAAATATCTTCCTCTTTTTCTTGTTGGAATTAAAAACGAACCAAGAAATGAGCTCACTATTTATTTGCAGTAAAACGTCACCACCGGACTCTACCTGTTATTTGATGGGAAATAAAATAAAAAAAGCAATTGTCCATCTATATATGGTTCTTTAATAACTATTGATATCTATTTATATCCGTATTCTCAATACAAAAACGTTTGTCTCCTTCCAGTTTGGTTTATAAACTACTAATATTATTCATTGTTAAGCGGTACTTTTTTTTTTATATAATTGAAACGTTTATGGTTAAAATGAAGCCGTTATGTAAAGCTGATGCTATATACATGGTGACTATCTTTCCAACAGCATCTTGACCAAACAAAATTTGTACTCTTTTAAAGCAGGAGGTTTGACAAAATGCATAATTCGATATTAAATGCCACAGAGCAATCTTTAAATTAACTGTACATAAAAAAAGCAAATTATATTAAGGAAAATGAAAGTGACTGAACATTTGTTTGTTAGCTCAAATAAACAAAGAAAACGGAAACATATGAACAAAGTGAGCACCGTATGAAATTGGAAGATCAAAAATGAAAGATATAGTTCCTGCAAGACGGAAAGGATTAGAAGACTGGAAAGAACCGAAGAAAAAAAAATCCGTTCAGAATAAATGAAAGATAAAAAAGATAAACAACAAGAAGCAATTTCGGAGGCAGTTAAAAGAATTATTTTGACTGAACAGGCAATCATATGACAATTAATTTATTTCCATTTGTTAAATAATATATCATTAATAAAAGATAGAAGCTGTTATTGTGGTTACAACTTGATGACAGCGGGTCTCATTTCAAAGGACCATAAAAAAATGATAAGAGGGTGTAAAGAACGTTCCACATAGCACACTTCAGGGAGGAGAGATTACGTTGCACTCTTGTATTACACGTCACCACCATAGAAACATAGGAAAAATAAACAACTAGCGAAATGGAATGGTTTCGACGCATAAAAGGAAACAGCCTGAGAGATAAGATCACAAGTGAGGGTACTGAGAAAAGAGGCTGGGAATAATTCCCAGCACTGGCTTCATAAAGAAACAAGATAGCACAGGTGTGATCATGTGATAAGTCAGAGAGATCAAAACACAACACAGCCAGCCTTAAAAAAAAGCTACAAGAACACCAGACCCAAGGGTCGACCAAGAAAAAGATGGATTTGTGGAATATTAAAAACACTAGGAAGCATAACAACAGGAGGGACCAACAAAAGAGTGCGAGACTGAACACTACATTTCCCCTCAATCCTGAAAGACAAATGAGGAAGAAAAGAAAATGAAGCTGATATGTGACTATATTTGGAAGTCAAGATGCTAGTACTCTTCCTCGCTGTTATTATTGTTGTCACCGAGCCAGGTACTCATTTCTTCCAGTTACATCGAATGTATAGTGTCATGGTGGGACTCGGCCGCAATTCATTGTATCGCCAACCCATACGCTAACCTCTACACTACTTAGACTATGTAAGATCTCGTACTTACTTCATGACTTCAGTCGCAATAACTTAAATAATAAAATCAAGATAACTATTTTGAAATCTCTTTTATTTCTTCAACAAAATTAAACTGTTTCTAATGCAGTATTTATCAAACTAACCACTGTAGAAAGGATGAAAGCTGTTTCGTTATTAAACTTCAAGCCACAGCTGTTTGTTGATATTTTTGTAAATCTTATTATTTTGTTCAGCTCCGAAACATAACTTTAGTATAATTCTGCTCGGAACATTACAACTGATCATAAGATACGCATAAGGTATGAGGTTGTTTTAAGATCCATAAGGGACATGCCTGGAATAGCAATCGGAGGTCATAATATAAATAATATAAGGTATGCTGCTGATACAGTCTTAATCACTAAGAGTGAAAATGAGTTACAAGAAATGTTGGACATTATAGTGAAAGAAACAAAAATAAAGGACTCAGCCTTAATAGCAAAAAGACAGAGGTAATGGTAACAAAAACAAAAAAGTTATCACCGCAGTGCACAATAAAGACAAGTGGAACACGATTAAAACAGGTAAATGAATTTAAATATCTGGGAACAATCTTAACCTCAGACGGAAGATTCACAAAAGAGGTGAGATGCAGAATGGCTCAGGCAAAAGCAGCTTTCAAAAGAATTAGAAAGATACTATGCAATCTATTTTTGACAATAGAAACAAGAAAAATAGTTCTCAAATGTTATGTAGAACCAGTCTTAACATATGGATGTGAATCATGGACAATAGGACAACAGACAAGAAAATCAATGGAGTCTGTAGAAATGTGGTTTTACAGAAGATTATAAAGAATACCATGGACAGCAAAGAAAAAAGTTGTGGAGAGACATGATCTTCTACACAAGCAGGCAAGGCACTAGATGATGATAAGATACGCGTACAATATTAGTGGTCAAAATATCATTATTTTACATCTGGTAGAGTCAAATTTGTCTAAGTTTTAAAATAATTCTTCACATAAACATAATTCATATAAATTATAAATGGCACAGAACATTTATATCTATGCAGTGTCACAAATTAAAACCACTTCTACTCAATGTCGACAATGAGTAGAGTGTAGTTTCCTCAGGTCACCTTCACTCATAATTATATATGGATGGTTGCAATGAAAACTAAATTATCACCTTAGAGTTAAAACAAACACATTGGGAAATATGTGGAAAAATAAAACATCTGGAAAACGGCGATGGGTTTAGTGTTTTTGTTTTTGTTTTGTTTTTTAATTAGGTTAAATACAAAAATACAAATTTTCCACTCCAATTATAAGTCAGTTCTATTATATGGCTGTGAAACATGGAGAACAACAAAAATGATAATCACGAAGATAAAAACCTTCATTAATGGATGCTTGCGCAGAGTAAAAGGATGGAAATGTCAGGACAAAATTACTAGTGTAGGATGGAAAAAGAAATAGTCAAATACCTGTTGACAACGTTACAACGAAGATGATAGCGATGGATGGCACTGCGCCTTGCCACGAGAAGGTGAACGCTAGGGAACACTGCCACTCAGCTATCTGCTGAGCTTAGTTAGCAAGCTGCAGTGCCAAGGAGTACGGGTTCGATCCTGCTCGGACCATATATTGTTCTTTGTTTTTTTTTTCTGTTGTTGTTTATTTGTCATTTTTTCTGAGTGCTGTAAAACATACCTCTTCCTCCATCTGTTAGAAGAACCTCGTTACTTTTTGTTAAGATGCTCATGACTTCTTCACGTCACATTTGTTTTTAAAATTACGTTTCTTTGAGAACTTTTTCCCCTGTGAGATGGATTAACAAAACTAAGCTAAAACCATCGTCGGTGGTTTTACAAATATTTGGTGGCAGTGATGCACGCTATATGAGGTGTATGGAGAAGATATGAGCTATATGAAGTTGTCTGTTGTGCAATAAAGATGATCTGCCGACTAAAGTAAACCAAACGAAACAACTAAACTAAAGTAAACCAAACTAAACAACTAAACTAAAGTAAACCAAACTAAACAACTAAGCTAAAGTAAACCAAACTAAACAACTAAACTAAAGTAAACCAAACTAAACAACTAAACTAAAGTAAACCAAACGAAACAACTAAACTAAAGTAAACCAAACTAAACAACTAAACTAAAGTAAACCAAACTAAACAACTAAACTAAAGTAGACCAAACTAAATAACTAAACTAAAGTAAACCAAACTAAACAACTAAACTAAAGTAGACCAAACTAAACAACTAAACTAAAGTAAACCAAACTAAACAACTAAACTAAAGTAAACCAAACTAAACAACTAAACTAAGGTAAACCAAACTAAACAACTAAACTAAAGTAAACCAAACTAAACAACTAAGCTAAAGTAAACCAAACTAAAGAACTAAACTAAAGTAAACCAAACTAAAGAACTAAACTAAAGTAAACCAAACTGAACAACTAAACTAAAGTAAACCAAACTAAACAACTAAACTAAAGTAAACCAAACGAAACAACTAAACTAAAGTAAACCAAACTAAACAACTAAACTGAAGTAAACCAAACTAAACAACTAAACTAAAGTAGACCAAACTAAACAACTAAACTAAAGTAAACCAAACTAAACAACTAAACTAAAGTAAACCAAACTAAACAACTAAACTAAAGTAAACCAAACTAAACAACTAAACTAAAGTAAACCAAACTAAACAACTAAACTAAAGTAAACCAAACTAAACATTCTAAACTAAAGTAAACCAAACTAAACAACTAAACTAAAGTAAACAAAACTAAACAACTAAACTAAAGTAAACCAAACTAAACAACTAAACTAAAGTAAACCAAACTAAACAACTAAACTAAAGTAAACCAAACTAAACAACTAAACTAAAGTAAACAAAACTAAACAACTAAACTAAAGTAGACCAAATTAAACAACTAAACTAAAGTAAACCAAGCTAAACAACTAAACTAAAGTAGACCAAACTAAAAAACTAAACTAAAGTAAACCAAACTAAACAACTAAATTAAAGTAAACCAAACCAAACAACCAAACTAAATTAAACCAAATTAAACAACCAAACTAAAGTAAACCAAACTAAACAACCAAACTAAAGTAAACCAAACTAAAGTAAACCAAACTAAACAACTAAACTAAAGTAAACCAAACTAAACAACTAAGCTAAAGTAAACCAAACTAAACAACTAAACTAAAGTAAACCAAACTAAACAACTGAACTAAAGTAGACCAAACTAAAAAAACTAAACTAAAGTAAACCAAACTAAACAACTAAATTAAAGTAAACCAAACCAAACTACCAAACTAAATTAAACCAAATTAAACAACCAAACTAAAGTAACCCAAACTAAACAACCAAACTAAAGTAAACCAAACTAAAGTAAACCAAACTAAACAACTAAACTAAAATAAACCAAACTAAACAACTAAACTAAAGTACATCAAACTAAACAACCAAACTAATGTAAACCAAACTAAAGTAAACCAAACTAAACAACTAAACTAAAATAAACCAAACTAAACAACTAAACTAAAGTACATCAAACTAAACAACCAAACTAAAGTAAACCAAACTAAAGTAAACCAAACTAAACAACCAAACTAAATGACGGATGAACTAGAGGTTAAATGTCGACCTTGGGACAGGAAGGTCACGGGTTCGAATCCCGCCAAAGATAGACGGAATTTTTCAATTCAAATTCGTCCTTTCTTCGTGGTTTTAATCTCCGTTGGTCTCCGGGGTATTGAGATCCGATGTTCAAAACTTTCGGATATCGAAAAACAGGAGGTCCCGTGTTCACTCGCGCATGTTAAAGCATCCGTGACAGTTAACAATCGCCAAGAGTAGGCCAACAATGGCTTCTGCCACGCCAAAATTGATAAGCAAATCTATCCATGCCAAATACTGATAAGTCGGGCCGAAAGGCGCGCAGATATCGCGACTTTACCGTAACCTAGCGACACAATGCACCCAGGTCCACTTAACGGTTGAACGCTAAGTTCAACGGTTGAAAAAAAAAGAAACAACTAAACTAATTTCTTTGATTTTCCAGTTTCTGGTTAAATTTGTCCCACCTGGTCTCAGCAGCGAGATCCGACTTGAAACGTTAGTTACTCATCGACGGAAAAAACATGAGTACCTCCGAAGTTGGAGTTTACTGCCTGTGCGGCGAGAGACCCCTGTGCACACGGATGCCATGGAAAAATGGATTAACACGCAAAATTCAGTTCCTAGTCTCTTAGGGACTTCGTCAAGGGTGAAACCTGCCTTTCTTTCTAGTCGAGATGTCCATGAATTGTTTTCATGTGCCGGAAAAGGACTAGAATACAGTAAAGAACTAATCTCATCATCATCATGTGCCATACCGCTTGGCGATCATGCCCTTCCACAATCTTCTTCTATCCACCATACATCGTATCAATTCTGTAGTTAACTGTTTTCCATGTCATGACACCAAATATCTAGTATTTTCCCTCTTTGTTGTCCGCAATCTCTCTTTTCCTGTAGTTTGCCAGTTGGAACAAAGTATTCCAACTTTCTTCTTCTCATGATGTGCTTGAAAAATGTTGATTTTTTTCTTTCTGATGTATTTTAGAAGCTCCCTTTTTGAGTTGGCCTCTTTGAGAATTTCCTCGTTGGTCTTTTTAGTTCTCCAAGGTACTTTCAACATTTTTCTGAGAAATCCCATCTCTGTGGCCTCTAATCTAATTCGTTCATTAAAACATCACATTTACTATTTAATGACCATATTTTATTATTTATAAAGATTTATTAGGTTAAATACAAAAATAAAAATTTCCAACTCCAAAGTTAAGTCAGTCTTATTTATATGGTTGTGGAACATGAAGAACAATAAAATGACAATCATGAAGATGTGGACTTTCATTAATGGATGCTTACGCAGAATAAAAGGGAGGAAATGGTAGGACAAATTCACTAACATAGAATTATGGAAATGTACCAGTAATAAGAAAAAGATATCTTAAATGTTATATAGAGCCAGTCTTAACATATGGATGCGAATCATGGACAATAGGACAACAGACAAGAAAATCACTGGAGTCTGTAGAAATGTGGTTTTACAGAAGAATGTTGAGAGTACCATGGACAGTTAAGAAGAGTAATGAAAATGTTCTGAAAGAGATCAAAGCAAAAAGAGAACTAATTTCCAATATTAGGAAGAGACAATCAACATTTTTTGGCCATGTAATGAGAAGAGAACAACTGGAATATATTGTAACAACTGGAAAAATTGAGGGACGAAGAGATAGAGGGAAGCAAAGAGAACAAATAACAGACAGCATAAGAGAATGGCTTGGCAGAAGGTCAACAACAGAAATGATAAATAGCTGCCGAGATCGAAAGTTGTGGAGAGACATGATCACCTGCGCCAGTAGGCCCGGTACTTCATGATGACAAGTAATACCAGTGGATAAAGAGACACAGCGAAGACGAGGGCGCTGAAAAGGACACACACTGCGGAAGTCAACTGAGAGTATTACACAATATACCCTTTTTTGGAATCCCCATAGAAAAAGACAAAGCGGAAGACCAAGGAAATCTTGGAGAAGACAGACAGAAGTAGAGATGAAGATGATGAGGAAGACATGGAATGATCTTAAAAGAATGGCAAGAAACATAACGGCTTGGAAAGTGTTTGTTGAAGACCTATGTTCCACAGGGAGCTGAAAGGTAGAAGAGGGAGAAGAACCAGGTTATAGAATTTGCATTTTCTTTTTCGTGTAAAGTTCGAAACTCATACCTGGCCATTGCAGGTGTGTCATATCCTTGTACCTTGATACGAAACACGTTACTGGATCAGAAACACATTACTGACTCTTGGTTTAACTGTTAACTATAGAAACGTTAGTCATGAAGTTAGTTGGGATCTGATTTCTAACTGTTAAAATACCTCACAGAAAAACAAAACCCAACAACACTAAAGCAACACAGACCTACAACAAAGCGCTAAAATAACAGCAAGCCAATCACAAATTCATTCAGTTCTATAAAAGAATCTATCGACAAATAAATCAAGCCATTCAACAATAAAGAAAGAAAAACCAAGTCTTATCCCAGCTATAATATAAAGCTTTAGAATATTAAATGCCAACATTAACGTATAGATAAGACATGAGCAAGTCTCTTTATAGGCGTGTTCGTGATAATTCATATATTTCCATACACCAAGACAGATTGTAAATTTGATCCACATTGCGGCAATGACAAGTGACAATAAATCAACAGAACAGAATGAAGCTCCATGCAAGGTTTCTCTGACACTCTCAATCCAGGTGCTAACAGCAGAATTATCAACTTAATGCGTGTTATTCAACCGGAGGTTATTCAAGACAGCTCGGTAGCATGCACAAACTTAAAAGATAGTATAGATGTCTCCGTGACTTGAAAAAAAAAATACATAGTACAGAATTCCATTTCAACATTTACGCTTTTGAATGTTATTTTATTCTGTTTTTCTTTCTTTTGCATTCGCATTCAGACTTCAATAAAATACGTCATATCCTCTTACACCAAGAAGTGACATAGTTTATTGCTTGTAACATGAATCTGAATATACACGGAATAGTAAAAACTGACAACTTCAGGAATGAGTCACAAGTGGTTTTCTTTTTTAATCTTGAAACCCGGATCAACGCTCCTGTTGGTTCGAAAGTGTTATGTTCGAATATTTCATTAAAATTAGCCATATATTTCTCAACATTCATTCTGTAATCTCATTTATATTCTGATAGTTTTAGTTGGGAACAGAGTGAAAATGAAAACAAACAGCTTAAGCTTCATGGAATTGAGCATTTAACCATTTCAAATTAGATCATTTTTTATAAATAAGTAAAACAGACCAAGAGATAACGTACAGTTTTTTTTTCTTAAAGTAATGTCTCGTGACACAGATCTTGTCGTAGAAGAGTGAAACATAAAATGTCACTGTACTAGACCGCAGCATTTAAAGATGAGGGAGCCAATGCTCTTCTTCGCTGACATTAGTTTTCTCCAACTCTTTTAGCTGAATTGACTGGAGAGCTTCAAGCTGCGTCTGAAGCTACATGAAACACTATCGCCAAGCCAGCGCGTTATCACTGGGTTACTGACGCGCACTAAAGAGTTAACCACAGCCGTGTACACATTTTCCCATTTTGTTTAGAAACTGTGCAACCTAAAGCCTTGTATTTGCCACATCAATCTACTTTAAAGACATGCCACGAAAGACTTTTTTATTTAATACATCACAACAGCAACACCAAAATTAACCATCTAAACGGAGTTCGGTCACACCTTGTAGGAAAAAAAAATGTAAAGAGCCCTATCACACCTCGTGCAATACAGCTAATATGGTGTTAGTTCTCACATTTTTTAAAAATAGATCTGTGGCACATTATTTTTGAGGTAATGTATTCGGTAAAAATAAACATGACAAATCATTCTTTTTGAGGTATGGTTATGGTTGTGGAAGGCCCCGGTATCACTTCAAACGAATTAAAATCCATAATTGCTCAACCGTCCGTGCCAGTGAAATCATCCGAATTACTACCTGATCTCCCAAACAAAGAAAGGTAGCTGCAGTCCCCATCATAGCAGTCTCAGCACACGCCAAAAGACACAAGGCGAAACCGCACAGAAAGTGAACACAGCCATCTGTTCTCCATCATACGATATCATCATTCATCGTAAACAATCGAAATATCGAAACAGGATCAAAACAGATGAAACGCACAGCTCACAGTGTGCACAGAGCACTTAACTCAGTAGCTCCTGCAACAAGCCGGACTTGGAATAGGAGGAAATTGCAACAAGGAACACTTTTCAGACATAGCCTTTAATGGTTCCTGCCGCCTATCCACCATATTGACCGGAAGTTCACGTCCTCTTGAAAATAATGATCGTCATATTTTTTTTTAATGTAAAGCGCTTGATGATGTAAGGACATCACCTTGACTCCAAATCCGAACATATGAAACACAGTTAGTCATCCGACTATCCCCGTCGCACATCAAACAACAGACTGTAAGATCTCCTCCCTGCAATGTGAATTTATGAAATTACGAATCCCTCCTGACTAACATGAACTCCCGGTAGTCACCCCGGTGCTGCAAAGTCATATACGAAACTCCATTCCGTCTTTCACTATTAGCGTACGGCCGTTTTAGGGATATACAATCAGCTATTGTGATAACGTAGCACATATAACAATGGCTGCGCCTATAAAATCCCAATTACTCTTATATATTCAGCCAACAGCGCACGAAAAGATGGTGCACAATCTCTAAATTTGTGAGGTAATGCATAAAAATAAATAGGACAAATCTGAACAAGTGCAACGCGTCAAATACTTGAGCACAATAATAACATCAGATGGAAGATGCACCACAGAAATAAAAAGCAGAATTAAAAAAAAAGTAAAGTGCCCCCGTCACGCCAAGTGGCATATAGGGAATATGGTGTTAGTGACCATATATTTTACAGACCTTCGGCACATGATTTTTGGGGTAATGTGGTAGATATTACTTCCGTGTCGCTTTACTTTCCCAGAAAAAATCAGGACCCATTAAAGCTGGTTGAACCCGGAAGCCGTCGCTTGGGATCGAACCCTACCTCTTGTCAAAAAAAGCAGAATAGCTCAGGCCAAAATAGCATTTCAGAAAATTAAAAATATATTATGCAACAAATCTATGTCAATAGAAGTGAGAAAGAGAGTTCATCGGTGCTATATAGAACCAATTCTGACCTATGGAAGCGAATCAGGGATAGTGGACAAACAAATGAAAAGACGAATAAAGGCCACAGATATGGGATTTCTCAGAAGAATGTTGAAAGTTCCCTGGACAGCTAAAAAGACCAATGAGGAATTTCTCAAAGAGGCCAACACAAAAAGGGAGCTCCTAAAAAACATCAGAAAGAAACAATCAACATTTTTCGGGCACATCATGAGAAGAGGAATGTTGGAATACTTGGTTACTTCTTCTTTCCTTCCTCATCTGCCTTTCAGCGTCGAGGGGTGATATAATTTGCGGTCTTTTGCTCTTCTGTTCGCCTCTGCTGCTGTTATGTTTCCTAGTGCTTCTAATATTCCATCGACCCATCTTTTTCGTGGTCGACCCTTGGGTCTGGTGTTCTCACAACGATTGTTGAAGACTCGTTGTGTTGTGTTTTGTTCATTCTGCCTTGTCATGTGGCAAAACCATTTTATCTGTTGTTTCCTTATATATTCTATGGCTGGGGCTATTCCTAGCTTTTTTCTCAGTTCTTCATTTCTTATCTTATCTCTCAGACTGTTTCCTGTCATTTGTCTGACACATTTAATCTCAGTAGAGGTTATTTTTCTTATTGTTCTTGCATCTAGGGTCCAGGACTGGCATTAGGTAGCACAACGTTGGGATGACGATTGTATTGTAGAGTGCCCTTTTTGCCTCTGGAGCTATTTCCTTGTTGGACAATATTCCTGATAGCTGTCGAAAGACAATGAATGCTAAAGCTGAAAATGTAAATTAAAACTTCTGAATGTGGACAAAAGAGAGGGTTGAATGCCGCTGCCTTCGCAAAAAAATATTAGTGAAATTCACACTTTTATTGAAACGACAGTAACCAAATTTCTTAAATTACCTTTGGAATTATTTCCGACGATATGAAAATCGTTCACTGTCCTAGGTCTGTAATCAGGCTAGAGGTAGTTTATTGGGGATTACCATATTAAAATGTTGATAATCGAAAGCAGAAGTACGCACATATTTATGTAATACTAATAAATAAAAGAGCTTACAAGCTCTGGACAAATTGGCCATAAACTTAACTCAAAACAGCCAAATTGGTAAAACGCCAAGAAGCGGGGTAATTCTGTATTTATGAATCTGAATGAATGTATCTATGAATCAAAGTATGATCTCTGCTTATTCCATTTACAACAACACTGGTCATTTTTACAATTCTTTCTTCTTTCAGACAAATCATTTCCCAATTGTTGTCATAAAGACGAAATATAGGTCCTTTAGTTGTTCAAAATCGATCCGATAAAGTTACATTCTGTAGCTGCCCAGAACAGAATAATGGTCGCATACTTTCAACAATTTCACAACAGGTATTGCACATTCTTTAAAGTAGTTTCCCCATCGCTCTATATCTGCATTTATTCTTGCATTTTATGTTTAATTTAGCGACGTTTGCTTACCGTGCCATATTGGCGAATACAAGTTCTTTTATTGATTTACTCACTATGATTGTGTTCACATTTCTTCCAACAAGATTTCTTGAAATGATTACTAAATGAATGTATAAAACCCCATCAGTACAAGCGGATCAATTGGTGTTATGCTGTTCGTCCATTAAAAGTGGATTAAAAGGTAAAGTTAATCCCACAGCAATTGCCATTGGGCAATAAAGTGTTAGTGACTTCATTGTACTAAGCCTCAGCTTCATGAGGAGGAGGTGGCCAGTTCCCTTCCTCGCTACCTTATCTTCCCAGAGAACATCTCCGATGCCTATTTAAAGAGGCTGGGAAAACCCAGATAGCCTTTAGATTGGAAACACTTTTTTTCCAAAACCAACATTTGAACCCCGAACCTTCAGGTCAACAGGAATGTGCACTAACCACAACTGCGCTGGCTTTCCAATAAAATGGCGATGACCACTTACTACATCCAGGTAGTAGTTTTGTCTCCGTGTGGAGCTTCACTTCAATAGGGGCAGGAAATAATCTAGGACGGTAGGGACAGCTGCTGACGAGGAATCTATTTCACGAGCCTTTCTATTTATAGCTTGTCTCCTTTGTTCGGTTTTTTAAATGTCTCGTACTGTTGGAAAACTATGACCATAAATAAAGACTAAAACTATGATGGTAAATAAAGAAAATATTCAAAATCTACAAGTGGATATAAAAATTGAAGGAATAGACCTGGAGACAGTTCAGAGCTACATCTACCTTGGACATACTATACCAGTGATGGAAAATGTACAACTGAAATAAATAAAAGAATAGGAATGGCAAAAAGTAATTTTAATGTCATGAAAAATATACTAACATCAAAACAAATAAAACCAGGGCTAAAACTAAGAAAAGCAAAATGTTATATTTTCTAAGCATTCCTATATGGTGCAGAAACATGGACATTAGACAAGAAAACGGTACAGAGAATTGAAGCCTTTGAATGTAGATATATAGAATAAGTAGAATTGGATGGAAAGAAAAGAAAACAAACGATGAAGTCTTAATGCAACTAAAAATGGAAAGAGAACTACTAAATACAATTTAAACAAGACAAATGAGATTTTTGGAGCATGTTAAAAGACACAACAGCCTACTAAAACTAATATTGGAAGGGAAAATACAAGGTAAAAGAGGCAGAGGCAGAGGCAGATCAAAACTAATAAATATGGACGAGTAACGTCAAAATATGGACAGGCCTATGACAACCTGCATCATCAAAGCAATAGACAGAGCGAATGGCGCTCTATAGTAGCCAACCTTCGAAGCGAAGAAGGCACTCAATGATGATGATACTGTCAGAAGACATGAGCGGCAAATATTTCTCTCCAGGACCACATTTTCCCATGTGTCAAGATTAATTTTGATGGCTTTTAATGATAAACAGATACATATTTCCTCACTACACGCTACGTAACAATGGAATAATGTTCTTTTTGTTCTGCTCATGACTATGATAGCTGTATACCGTACACCGTCCATTATCAGGTCACATTTAAATGTACAGTAAAAAAAATTATCCTATCATTGTTTACGCATTTATCCAGTTTTGATGGCAGCCGCAAAAGCTCAGTGGTTAGTGAACTGGACTACAAAAGACAAGAGGTAGGATTCAATCCCAAGCCGCGCCTCCGGGTTCACCCAACCTTAAATGGGTACTGAATTTTTGTCTGTGAAAGTAAAGCGGCACGGGCGTAATACTGACCACATTACCTAAAAAATCATATACTGAAGGTCTGTAAAATTTTTGGTCACTAACACCATATTCCCTATACGTCACTTGGCGTGAAGTGGGTACTTTACTTTTTTACTTTTACCTACCAGTTGTGATGTTTGTTGGGTGGAAAAGGAGGGGGGCGGGGACGGTGAAGGGATTTTTAGGACTGGAAAATAAAGGTCGCATGTCTATTGCAGTCGACACGAGGTTTTTTTAATCCGTTTTTATTTCATCACGATAGAGAGAGAAAAAAAAACTCGTTGACTCTATCGTCATTCCAACCGGCTTTCTCCTGATTGCGAAAACAAGTCACTTGTAATAATTTTAATAATTCCAGCAACATTACATACTCCGTCACTGATATTATACAGAAAACATAAACATTAACAATGCAACGCATCTGGGTCTTCACTTAAAAGAAATCATAATTAATCACAATGAAAATTACAGATAATTTTAACTCTTTCCGTACGTTTCGCCGCACCATGCGTCATGCCGATTTCGTTCATGTACGTTTAGCCGCACAGTGCGTCGCTATCAATTTGATTAGTGTAAACTGTCATCAAACCATATTCTCTTTACACGTCCTATATTATATTGGTATTCGTAAAATCTAATTCTTTGTTTAGTTACCTACAAATTCATATATAATATGTTAAGTGTTAGATAAATATAAACATGTAGATTAATATTTAAAAACATGAAAAATGTCTCCGAAATATCTACCGCTAAATTTATTTAAAAAAACCTTCCGTATTGAAAGAGTTAAGTGAGAATGGCATGTCGAACAACGGAATGGGCAAAGAGTAAGACAGGCAGAAAGGAATATACTAAGATGGTAACCATTTGAAGTGTAGTGGACTGGAAAGGAAGACGCAATTCTTTCAGGTACGAATGGACACATGTTTGCGACAACAGATATACAAATACAGGCATCATCATCATCAAGTACCGGGCCCGCTGCGTAGGTGATCATGTCTCTAGACAACTTCCGATTTCGACAGCTATTTATAATTTCTGCTGTTGACCTTCTGCCAAGCCATTCTCTTAAATTGTCTGGTATCTTTTCTATTTGCTTCCCTCTATGTCTTCGTCCCTCAATTTTTCCAGTTGTTACAATATATTCCAGTTGTTCTCTTCTCATTATATGGCCAAACAATTATGATTGTTTCTTCCTAATATGGGAAATTAGCTCTCTTTTTGCTAATACAGACATACCCCGACTTAATGTCGTTCGAGTTATGATTTTTGCTGAGTTACAATACGACGATGGGAATATTGAGAGGAAATACAGTACTATGAAGTCATTTTCCATATTTAGTGATGTTTGTTCATAACCTTGTATACGTTTTTGACTACTTTCGATTTACGATAATTCTTATTTACTATGAGTTTTCCCGGAACGTAACTCCATCGTAAGTTGAGAATGACTGAACATACGATGATAACGAGTTACGGAAACAAATACCGGTAACTGTTTATCATTTCAATCTTCATCATATCGATGATCATGTTTCTCCATAACTTTCTAGTACCATCATCAGGAGGAAACAATCATCCCTGTTTGGTCATGTAACGAAAAGGTAGCAACTGGAATATTTTGTGGCAATAGGGAAAAAAAAGAGAGAATCAGAAATAAAGGAAAACATGGAGAAAATATACCAGACAGCTCACGAGAACAGTTTGGTGGGAAATCAATGGCATAAACGATAAATAACTGCAGAATTAGTGAATTTGTTCATGGAAAATAGAATATTATATAAAGACATAACAAAGTACATTTAAGATAAAGGTATAACAGGCAGACAACTAGAAAACGGGTGTAGATCCACTCATTCTAGTGAGCACATCTCGAGAGAAGGGAGAACGGTCCAGTTGTCTCTACCCTACAGCATTTTCGCCCACAGTCATTGGCCAATGCCCAAAATATGTTGATATAGAACACCTACGATTGTTGTACCTTAAACATGGACACACTCTAACTTATTTATCAGAACATGGAGTATCAGGAAAGTAATTGCAAGAAAGCATATTCTCATAGTTCGTTTCAAATCATGTGCCCAACTTCAAAACGCTATTACGCAGTAAACATTTGTTAAAAACATTTGAAATTTTCCAAATGTTATTAGAATGCAAAAGACCCTTTAAATGTATATTTAACAAATATCTTGCAGCTGCAGTTTTCTTAAAGCGGCGAATTTCTTTGATGTTTGTCACAATTGTAAATTGTGAAGCCCTAAAGAATAGAAATTACCGTAGTTGCTGGTCTATGATTAATTTTCACTAGGTAAAGGCGTGGCCGTAATGGGGAAATAACTGTATAAGACAAAACACCAGGAGAATTATTGTCTGCTCAGTTCGAGGACGGACGATAATATCAAGGTATACCTGTATGTCCAATTTTCATAGTTGTGTGGTCCTGAAAAGGACCGTTTGTTGAACTAATTTAAGGTAATATAGGGGCCAACATTGTGGGGGCTATATACTTTCATTCTGAATCAGACGAGTCTAAAAGATTAATAACTGTTTGGGGTTGAACATTCCACAAACCATCATTTTTCCAATATTCCTCTTCCTGTTTTAAGACGTGGTCTTCACATTTAGCCCAATAATCTTTGTCTATATTTAATAAGGCGAGATTAGCAAGAGTCTTTACATCGCATATTTTGAATGTTGTATTTTCATCTGCCACTTGTCCTTTTAATTTTGCCCAGATTAGTTCTATTGGATTTAAATGAGCATGATAAGGTGGCAGCCACAAACTTATATGACCGTGCTCTTGGATAATCTTATCTATTTGAAAAATCTTTGTCCTCTGTTTTTGCTTTACTAGAGATAGTAATTCAGGTTTTAAGTACATGTTATTAAATTGTATGTGCTCCTTTGTGAGCCATATCTTAATATCATCTTTTGTACTGGATGACGTCGGGACTTTATCTTCAAGTGCAACAATGTTGTGGTACGCTGCATTGTCCATTATTAGGCAAGATGGTCGATCTAGTGAAGGGAGAACAGAATTTTCAATCCAATGTCTAAATATGTGACCATTCATCTCAGAGTGATAATTCCGATTGTCTATGGATTTTGAAAGAAAATGAGCTCTGCATTCTGTATTAGTCCATGTTGTCGACTACCTGCATGAGCAATTATCAAGCGCTGTCCTTTGCTGCTAGGTATTAATCTCTTAATCTTTCCATCTGATGACTGCCATTCCCTTTGGTTAGTATGGTGAGCATTGATCCATGTTTCATCCAAGTACACAATATCATAACCTTGCTTGCGCACCTCTTTTACTTCACGTAAGTACTTGCTTCTCATGACTACTATATGTGGCTTCTCACAGATGATGTTTCGTCCATTGGAATACTTTCTGAATGTAAAGCCTGCAGCTCTCACATTCCTCCATAATGTAGACTTTGATATTTCAATACTGTTGTTCTTTTTCAGCGATACTTTTAATTTTCTTATTGTAACAGTTTCATTCATACCCAACATTTTGCGAATTTCACTTCTAATAAGTTCACTGTCGAAATTATCCAACATGTTTGCTCTTCCTTGTGATTTTGTATATTTTGAACATTGACGGTCACGTGCTTGAATCCAGCGATTATACAAAACTATTTTGTAAACGATTAAATAAAATCATTTCCCTTTTTTTTTATTTAATTTAACTATTCAGCAATAGTTCTTGGCTGAACTATTTCAACAAAGATTTTTTTTTTATGTTGACCCTACCATGATTCGAACTCAGGTTCAGCTTATTTCAAGAACATATATTCCAATCAGCACCAGCCTTTTATTTTCACTCATAAATTCGAATGCACTATCAATGCAACTTTCTCACAGCACAAGTCAACCACACGAAAATATCAAGTAACAAAATGAAATGACGTCCCTATAAAATATAGACGGAAATTACAAGTAATTAAATCCATTAAAAATAACAATTCAAGTTACGCAACTGCAGATGGCCATACATATACCGCATCTCTGAAGCAGAACGAGCAGTGATACACAAAAAAACAGGAAATAGGATATTAGATAACAAAAGATATAAAAAATAACACATAATAAATTAAAACTAGAATATTGTCATTTTACTGTTGGTTTCAAAAGCTAAACATCATAATAGATAATACGACCCTAAAACAAGTAGACAATCTTAAATATCTGGGTAGCACGTTAACACAAGACAATAATCAAGTGACATATATATATATATATATATATATATATATATATATATATATATATATATATATATAAGATTTAACAATGCATGCCAAGTTATAGGCCAAGTATAAACTAAACACTACGGGAAAACAAAGCAATAACTACGGAAGCAAAAGGGCAATTAATAAATCAATTTTTCTACCAACGCTGTGCTATCAGTGCCAGAATTGGACGCTGGACTCTAGAACAATAAGAAATATAACGACCACGGAATGAAATGTGTCAGAAGAATGACAGAAAACAGCTTAAGGGACAAAGTAAGAAACACTGACCCGAGGGAGAAACTCGAAATTAAACCAGCCATCGAATAGATACAGAAACAATAGATAAAATGGTTCGTTCACATAACAAGAGAGAATGAACTAAAAATGACTCAAAGAATCATAAACAAAACGCTACGAAAACGCCAGAGTAAGAGGAAGACCGAGAAAGAGATGGATAAAGGGAATACTAGAGTCACTAGGAGGGATAACACCAGAAGAGGCCAACAGAAGAGCAAGGGATCGCGGATTGCATCTCCCCTCGACGCCAACGGCATAGGAGGAAGGATAGAAGAAGAAGAAGACTTGGTTTCACAAAGTGTAGCTCGGTTTTTAACAATAGCCAAGGTAGGAGTGGATATATATATATATATATATATATATATATATATATATATATATATATATATATATATATATATGGATGTCGATCATGGACAATAGGACCACAGACAAGAAAATCACTGGAGACTGTAGCAATGCGGATTTACAGAAGAATGTTGAGAATACCACGGACAGCTAAGAAGAGTAATGAAAACGTTCTGAAAGAGGCTAAATAAAAAAAAAGAACTAATATTAAATATTAGGAAGAAATAACATAACCATCATTTTTTTTTTTGCCATATAATGAGAAGGGAACAGCTGGAATATATTGTAACAACTAGGAAGCTTGAGGAGAGGGAAGCAAAGATAAAAGATAACAGGCAGCTTAAGAGAATGGCTTGGAAGAAGATCAACAACAGAACTGATAAATAACTGTCGAGATCGAAAGCTGTGGAGAGACATGATCACTAACGCCAGCAGGCTTGGTACTTGATGATCATCATGATGATGTAGGAGTATTAGCAGGCAATCTAGCAAAGAAAAGAAACACATGAGGCAAAACAACCGGAAATGTTAATTTGGTCAGAGAACTTGTCAAGAGATGACAATTCTAAAATACAATTAATGACAGTCTTGAATAATATCATGGAACCAGAGTTAAGGAAAAAAGACCACACACAAATGAGTGGTGAAGATTGACTAATTGACAAAATGTAGCACAATCTGTTAATAAGCAAATGGAGGAGAAGAGGAAGAAGAAAGAGAAGAAGGAGAAAAAAGAGGAGGAGAAGAAGACATTCTTGTCCAGAAACAGTTATAGAAATGAGAGGAATTAGTAAATCCTATAATTAAAATGTATTTTTTTAAATATGAAACTAGCGACTGTTAATATAATGAACATTTCCTAGCGTATGTGACATTAGAGTCATCACGAAAGTGACTCCCACGTCTAATTATAATTACTCGACTGGAAGATTGATATACAAGTCATTAAATCTAACAACTGTTTTTTTTGTAATTATACCAAGCCTTGTTAATTCTACGGTACAAGTTATAGCCCTTGCACCAGGCAGAAACTTCCACCACACGGACACTCAACTATTTCTAAAGTTAAAAAATCAACATCAACACGAGAATAGTTAGCTTCTGTTTCAGCTCACCAGCTGTTTCTCTTCAAGTTTCAACTCGACTGAGCTACTAATTAGACTGGCAGTTCTCAAACTGAGTGGTTGCTAGAGACCCCTACAGAGTTCATGACTGGCATAAAAAGAAGTGAACATTGTACATGTATTTTCGAAGCCAGGTCTAGAAGTGTTCGGCAGTCTCGATTTCTTGATTGCACCTCAAAGTAAGCATTATTTATAAGGGACATTAACAGGGCTTCTTGCAACTGTTTCGTCTAGTTTTAGGACAAAAAAGATGATCAGGAGAAACATTAGAAAAACCCGCAATCGTGACAACAGAAAATGTCGGCGAAAGAGAAAAATATCACAAAGGATCTCTCCTTGCGTCCTGAAAAGGCGTAAGGAACGAAGGTGACTGCATTGATTTATATGATCACACTTTGTTGAATATATAACTGCTGATCACGGCACAAACATGATAATCGGAATGCAGAGGCTTTCACCACTATTTAAACGATCTCTATGGATCAAAAGTTTGAGAAAGTTAGAATCAAAGTGTACAGGAAGTGGAGGTAGTTGTACACAGGAAGTTTATTACGCAATAATAATGGTTAGCATAACGGTAGCAAAGGCCGCAGTTTTCAACGCCTGCATCATTGGTATCCTTCTGTACGGCAGCGAATTATGGACAGATCATGCAAAGCAGGAGAGAAGTCTAAATGCATCCCATTTGCGATGTAAGCGCCGTACTTTTGATATCACCTAGAAGGACTAAGTGATCAACGTGGAGGTCATCACTCACACAGGCCACCCAAACATCTACACGCTGCTCAAATAACGCAGGTTACGCTAGTTTGGTCACTTGCACCGTACGAAAGATGGCCGCATGCCAAAAGATATACTCTATGGACAACACAAACATCTACACGCTGCTCAAATAAAGCAGGTTACGTTAGTTTGGCCACTTGCACCGTACGAAAGACGACCGCATGCCAAAAGGTATACTCTATGGACAACCCGGAAATAATAAAAGAAGTAGGGGGCGCCCAAAACTCCGATTTATAGACGAGCGTAAATGTTACATGAAGATTCAATATAAACCCTGCAGCCTGGAGAGAAATAGCTGCAGACCGCAATTTTTGGAAACACACTCTAAAGCTCCGACTCAAACAAGAAGCAGATAGATTCATAGAAAAAAAGAATACACGGCGAAAAAAAAAATAATAACATTTCTTGGGGTGCTGCAAAATACATAGTCAACTAAGACTGATTGAAGCCTTTAATAGTGGTAAGAAACGCATTCAAAAAAATTACTATGAGCACATCAAAAACTGTTGTGATTGTTTTTGTCACAGTGTTAGTGGCAAACCTTTGTTATTGCTTCACTCTCTTCTAGAACGCCATTCTTCCTCGTTTAGCTGTTCGAGATATTCTCAACATTCTGATGTAAAACAACACATGTGTGACCTTAAACACTCTATCTTTCTTAAAAGTCAACTTGATTCCTTTATGAAATGTTTACCCTCACAAGAATATAACAGAGAACTGTTAACAAGCTGATAGGGGTATTAGGACACGGAATGCAAGGATGTGATGTGTTTCATCATCTCAACTGACAATTCAAATGTTTCTTCCATGTATTCTTGAATTGTTCTTACAATCCCTCTGGTGTCGAAGTAAAAACAATAGTCAAGTTCTCGTTGTGTTCTACTGTTGTGTGACGCCATTGTAAACTTGCCATGACTCTATTTTAATCTGGGTCTGGTTCAGAATTCGCCCTCCTCCAATTCTATTCTATTCTATTCTATTCTATAATATTCTATTCATGGAATCAGCTTCGCTGTTCTATGGAATCCATTATGTTCGCTCCTTTAACATAAACACTTGTATGATAATAATGCACAAGACATTCTCTTCAGATGATATAATCATTTTATATGTTGTCTGTGTTTGTTGCTCAAAATGATTTCTTTCACGATTCTCTCTGGTATGTTCAAATTGCTAAAGGTGTCTTTTCTGTTTTTATCTTCGTCGCTTTATCAAAACAACAACAACAATAATAAAATCACATTTCTGCAGCCCCTGAATATTTATCAATAGATACAGTCACTAATAAGCGTTTTCATTTAACATTCTTCAATTTTAGTTTCGCAACAACACATTGTTTCAGCACACATGCCAGTTTTACTCAGAAATTCCATACAAGAATCTCTCTTATAATGCTATACAAGAATCTCTCATATAATGTCATACAAGAAGCTTTCATATAATGCTGTACAAGAAGCTCTCTTATAATGATGTACAAGAAGCTCTCTTATAATGATGTACAAGAAGCTCTCTTATAATGATGTACAAGAAGCTCTCTTATAATGATGTACAAGAAGCTCTCTTATATTGATGTACAAGAAGCTCTCTTATAATGATGTACAAGAAGCTCTCTTATAATGATGTACAAGAAGCTCTCTTATAATGCTGTACAAGAAGCTCTCTTATAATGCTGTACAAGAAGCTCTCTTATAATGCTATATAAAAAGCCCCAATATAATAAGGGGGAGCGAAGGGTTCTCTGTTTTCTAGTGAATAAGTAATTAAATAAAAAAATTTCGAACTTAATTAAATAAACGATACTTTGCTTTTGGAATTTGTGATTGCAATATTTTAACTGAGTGGTTTCTTTTAATCGCAATTTAATTAATGTTATTATTGGGTTTTTTTTTTACATGTTTTTACTTTGTGATTCTAAAGATTTTTCTTTAGACACACCCCCCCCCCCCCAAAAAAAAAAAACCCAACTCTCCTTCTCACTAAATTGTCTTTATTATTTTTTTTCGAGCAAAGACATTTTATGTTATTTCTTCTTGTCCTTCGCCTTCATTGTGGTTCGTTAAACAAAAGATAGCGTGTATTACGATGTGCCGTAGATTATTACTGTGTTTCAATATTTCCTTCTTTCTGATTGTAAATCCGACAGCGGTACGATATTTTGTGACCGTATTTGTATTCATGTTCTATCATAACTCATTTGGACAATGAGCAGCACAGTTGAGGAAACAAGACGTGGAGCTGGTGTCGTATCTTAGTCAGTTGCGATTCGTCGCTCAACATTATCAACAGTCGACCACTAATTTTTGCTTTGCAATTTGCTTATGCGCTGTGCCTGGTTTGGCGATAAAGTGAACGCGTGTCCAAACGCGGCTTGGCGCTCTCCAGCCGGCACAGTTTTAAAAATAATTGGTACTAGCTCAATGAGCTGATGAAGATATATAAAAGGGAAATGAGCTGATGGAGGTAAATAAAAGGGAAATGAGCTGATATTCTTCTTCTTTCCTTCCTCATCTGCCTTTCAGCGTCGAGGGGAGATATAATTTGCGGTCTTTTGCTCTTCTGTTCGCCTCTGCTGCTGTTATGTTTCCTAGTGCTTCTAATATTCCATCGACCCATCTTTTTTGTGGTCGACTCTTGGGTCTGGTGTTCTCACAACGTTTGTTGAAGGCTCGTTGTGGTGTGTTTTGTTCTTTCTGCCTAACCACGTGGCCAAACCATTCTATCTGTTGTTTCCTTATATATTCTATGGCGGGTGCTATTTCTAGCATTTTTCTCAGTTCTTCATTTCTGATCTTATCTCTCAGACTGTTTCCTGTCATTCGTCTAATACATTTAATCTCTGTATAGGTTATTTTTCTTATTGTTCTTGCATCTAGGGTCCAGGTCTGGCATTGGTAGCACAAAGTTTGGATGAAGATTGTATTATATAGTGCTCGTTTTGCCTCCAGAGTTATTTCCTTGTTGGACAATAGTGGTGATAACTGTCCGATTATTTGACAAGCTTTCTTGCATCTTGATTCTATCTCTGCATACAAGAAGCATACAAGAATGAGATGATGTAAATAAATAAATGGGAAATGAGCAGATGTAAATAAATAAACGGGAAATGAGCTGATGTAAATAAATAAAAGAGAAATGAGCAGATGTAAATAAATAAAAGGGAAATGAGCTGATGTAAATAAATAAAAGGGAAATGAGCTGATGTAAATAAATAAATGGGAAATGAGCAGATGTAAATAAATAAAAGGGAAATGAGCTGATGTAAATAAATAAAAGAGAAATGAGCTGATGTAAATAAATAAAAGGGAAATGAGCTGATGTAAATAAATAAAAGAGAAATGAGCTGATGTAAATAAATAAAAGGGAAATGAGCTGATGTAAATAAATAAAAGGGGAATGAGCTGATGAAGATAAATAAGAGTGAGAGAGAGAGAGAGCACCTTGCCTCCAATTGAAGTAACTTTGCACGGTGAAGTATAAGTATTCCCGCTCCTACGACATTAAATCACGTCATGTGACATTTTTTATCTTTTATCCCCAGAGTTTAAAAAAAAAAAATTCTCACACAAAATAAAATACAAACACTTACCTGGATGGAAGACGAATCAGCTGAGCATGTGAAGGGGCAGGTGAAAGAGGCGGCTTCACCAAACTGTCGAGCTTGTGGAGGAATGACTGCCGAGGGCTGGAACCAACGATTTCGAGCTGAAGCAAGGAGGCAGCCATAACAAACCTCTTAACGATGACAACAAATCAAAGTCGTTTATCAGAAATGCAGTATTTCTCGTCAATAAGATGACACGCCTTCTGATCTCGTACAAGTCGACTACAAATTCTCACGAAGACTCATTTCTCGCGCCGACTAGAAAAGACTGAGGTGGACATGTATTTCGTAGAATAAATAGAAAACTGCTACGATCACTGCAACATCTGATGCTGTCCATGGATGGACCACGTTCACGTTCTTGAAGGAAGCATATGAACTCACTTCTCTTGCCAACTCAAATCTGAATGTATTATTTCGTAGAACAAATAAGAAATATTTAGGGAGAACCGCTGTAATTCTCCCCGATTTTGTCGTTTGATCTTATATAGGACGCATACAATTCAGCGTACAATTTCATTCACAGCGAGTTCAAGAAGAGAATGTACTTTGAAGACAGAAATCATACTCCGGAAATTATTAGTAAATAAAATCCAAATTGTGTTGAATGACGTCACATCCGTTTGCAGTTATAATTTATGTCTAGAATTAAATTGTATGCTGTAAGATCACTTTAAGAAACCACAAAAGTAAACGTTACTTACGAGGTGATATTTATGTGATCTAAATTACTATTAATATGCGTGTTATACTTTGCTTTTAGAAAGAACTAGCATAATTGTTAAGAGAACATCGTGCCATATTTTCACCTTTTACCTAACCAAAGATGATTAGAGACGGTGTAAGTTGTAAAATCTGGTTTAAATTACAAGTTTTTCGCTCTTGAGTATTCACTTTCTATTTAACCCCATATGGACGGAATGACGAGGTTTCCCAAATCTCTGACTGAAGCTAAGTAGATATCTATCTATGCCATTGTCTTAAACGTCTTTGTTTGTTGCCTTGTCAAACTGACGAAGGCCTGTGCCAGATATGTTCATAATTTTGTACTGCTTTCCTTTTATTTAGTAAAGACGCCGCTTGATATGATTGTGTTTTTATTTTTCAACCTCTCACTCTCTTCGCTCTCTCGTTCTCTACCGTCTACGCCCAATAAACAAAACTAAATTAACATCTACAAATCAGTTTTAAACAAAATAATAATATGCACCAAAAAAATATTTACTAAACAAGGATTACATAAAATACAATGAATATTAATTTTCTTCCAAATTCAAATACGTCTGCAGAGGGCATTCATCCTTTAAAATGTTCATTTCCGGTGTTACCATTGGCATGATAATTACCACCAAACTATGTAAATAGTGCTATTGCTATATTTACTAATTTACATTTTCGCATGTCAAAGTAAATGTGGCTAGTGTGTATTTTCCAAATACTTTTAATTAAATAAAAAATATCTACAAATACTAAAATAAAAAGAGCTAAAGGGCCAACGACAAACATACATTTTCTCACGTTTTCCCATCAATCCCCAATCCCTGTTCCCCCCCCCCCTGTAAAGAAGCAGATAGCTGTATACCCCCCTCCCGTCCTCAATTACCCCTCTCTACAGCGTTGGGGTTAAGAAGCAGAATTCCAATCATTGCTAGTTTGTTTGACTGTTTACTCTGTAGTCGGTGCAGTTATCTTTAAAAAAAAATTGGATTTGAGAAATTAAAATTATAGATATTAAAATAATAGCAACGAGGAAGAACAATAATACCCTCACACTAAAATACTATAAGACTCAACAACTTATTTAAGCAATAAATACTTGTAGGTAAATCAATGACTAACTTTAAAGCGTCGGACACGAGCTGATCACACACAACACAATCGATGATTTACTTGGCTTCACATTCTTTCCTGGATCACAAAGGATTACAGTTTCGACCTGAGTGATGTGTGATCAATACCTCCCACCAAAGCCACTAAAATAAAGACTACCTGGCATGTATGTACTGAAAAATAACGTGGAAAAGTCGCACAGATTTTGGTGACATAAATGAATATGAATCGTGACCGCTTATACAGTCAAAGTGGTTTAAAACTTCAAATTCTACTACGAAGGTCATCCTGAAGTAACAGAGAAAAAGAATGAAGGCGCCCAGCAGAAGTATCTCTGAACTACAGATACAGCAAGGGAGTAGTTTGTCCTGTGTTTAAAAACGTGGCTGTCATTGGCTGCTATGTCGATCTGCGGTCGAGAACAGAAAGAATAGAAAGCCGCAGGAGAATATGGAGAAGAAGGGTAGAGTCCAGGGTTCTCTTTTGTGTGTATCATACAGCGTTAAATATACATTGTGATTGTTCCTGTATCTCACTGGTTACACACACTCCTGATTAGTTCTCTCATTTGTACACATCCACCAAGGCTGATTCACTTCAGATTTCAGACTCCATTAGTGCTTCATTCATCCTCTCTCTCTCCCTCTCACCCTCTCTCTTTCTCTCTCTCTCTCTCTCTCTCTCTCTATCTATCTATCTATATATGAATGTATAGCCTTTAATTTTTTCATCATCATCATGTACCATACCGGTTAGTGTAGGCGATCATGTCCCTCCACAATCTTCTATCTACAGTGCATCGTATCAGTTCTGTTGATGACTGCTTTCCATGCCATGACACCAAGCTATCCTGTATTTTCTCTCTTTGTCGTCCGCGATCTCTCTTTCCTTTTATTTTGCCAGCTGTAACCAAGTATTCCAACTTTCCTATTCTCATGATGTGCCCGAAAAATGTTGATTGTTTCTTTCTGATGTTTTTAGGAGCCTTTTTGTGTTGGCCTCTTTGAGAACTTCCTCATTTTTTTCATAGACGGTTGAAAAACAGGATGATGTCGATCTTCAATAAGAATTGCCAGACGATGTTTCGCCGAGTGATTTGTCTCATTTCTTGTTGCCATTATTTGCTTTGTCTGGGCTGTTTACTATGGACCTAGTGTTTTTGTGCAGTTGCCTCATCTTCGAAGAGTTCCGAAGGAAGCATACAGTCTAAAAATCCAGACGGAAGCTGAGCTACATGTGATGCCAGAAGTTTGAAAGAACACAACTAACCAAAGACTATTTTAGGACTTCTCCCTGACGATTTTCTCTCTCGGTTTACGTCCTTAAGCTTAGAATCTTTAAAGTTATCCTAAAGGCAGAGGATTTCAATCGATACATTCTCTAGTAAACGATAAATAACACATTTCACAACACTTTAAGTCAAGCATTGAAGTATTTGCCATATACACAGTGGTGCACATCACCATTCCCGCCAACTCGTTATGTGTATTCACAAAATTGCTCAAATTTCTTAAGACTATTTCATGTTCAATTTGCTCAAAATCTAAACACGGAAAACGCAACTTGTGGTATTTCAAAACATGTCCCCTAAAATACTGTTTTCATGAATAAGACACAATTATTTAATCAATAATTTATATTCTTGGAAATTGATTTTAATCACAAATAACAATATTTTGAATTCATTTTTAATCTGAAGTAACAATACATCGAAATTATTTCAGCCAAAAGAAACACTATTTTGAAATAATTGTAATTTACAATCGCAAACACTATTTTGAAATAATTGTAATTTACAATCGCAAAAAGTATTTTGAATTAATTTTAATCTCAAGTTTTAAATCTGAAATATTGTAAATAAAAGCATCAAGATTTCGAATTAATTCTAATCAATATTGAAAATATTTCAAATAAATGTTTATAAGTATTTATAAATAACTATTAAATATTCAATTTCACCAGAAGCTGCAGTATCCTTCAACAAATGTTATCTTAAATAGAAGTCATATTACATTCATTTGAATTATCAGAAATAGAAGTAAATTATCCTTCAACATTCTATAATAAAAAGAAATCACATTATTTTTCATCAAATTTACCACAAATTGAATCCACTTTTTGGTTTATCAATTTCCTCATAATCACCATCAAGTGCCATGCCTGCTGGCGTTGGTGATCATGTCTCTCCACAACTTTCTATCTCGACAGTTATTATTTATCATTTCTGTTGTTTCCTCCTAAATAAAACCCATATTATTTTTCATCCATTTTATCAAAACACTGAATCCACATTCTTTATCGATTTTAAAATAAAGAGAACCCAGTTACACTCCTAGAATGTATTCATTGATCATTGTTACTGTGCCCAGAAGCCACAATGCTATTAAGCCATTCTCGTGATAAATTAAACAACCTAATGTTATACCACGTGAAAACGTTTAAAATTTAATTTTGATCTTAAATAAAGGTCACTCGTGCATAATTAACGCAGTTATCTTTTACATATTCATTACTGCTAACAACTCCAGAAAGAAAGAAAATAAAACGGTTCTGTCAAGTCATGGGAATCAAATCTGCCTAGCTGCCAACCACTTGACACCTACAATCTTCTTTTACCTTTTAGCTCCTGGTGGAGCATAGGTCTTCAACAAACACTTTCCAAGTCGTTCTGTTTTTTGCCATTCTTTTAAGATCATTCCATGTCTTCCCCATCATCTTCATCTCTGCTTCTATCTGTCTTCTCCAAGAATTCCTTGGTCTTCCTCTTTGTCTTTTCCCCTGGGGATTCCAAAAAAGGGCCTGTTGTGTAATACTCTCAGTTGGCTTCCGTAGTGTGTGTCCTATCCCTCGCCATCGTCTTCGCTGTATCTCTTTATCCACTGGTATTTGACCGGTACATTTCCATAATTCCACGTTAGTGACTTTGTCCTGCCATTTCCATCCCTTTATTCTGCGCAAGCATCCATTAATGAAAGTCTGTACTTTCGTGATTGTCAATTTTGTCATTCTCCATGTTTCACAGCCATATAATAGGACCGACTTAACATTTGAGTTGAAAATTTTTATTTTTGTATTTAGCCTAATTTCTTTTGATTTCCATATGTTTCCCAGTGCAATGAAAGCTCTTCTTGCTTTTGATATCCTTATTTTGGTATCATTTTCTGTTCCTCCCTCTTTATCTATATTACTGCCCAGATATATATAAGATTGTACGTCTAGTAGAGGTATTTCTCCTAGTTTTATATGGTTATTGCCAACTGCATTAATTCTCATAATGTTGGTCTTATCTCTATTAATCTTTAGTCCTAGCTGTTGTGATCTCTCATCTAATATACTAATTTTATCCTGCATCTGTTGATGGCTGTGTGATAGGAGAGCTATGTCATCAGCAAAGTCTAAATCATCAAGTTGTTTGGTCAGTGACCATTGGATCCCATTTCTGTTGTTTTGAGTTATTTTCATAATCCAATCTATGGCCAGTAGAAAGAGAAATGGAGACAGGAGGCATCCTTGCCTTACTCCTGTTCTTATTTCAAATGATTCTGTAAGCTGTCCTTCATGCACCACACTACATTTTGTTCCTTCATACATTGTTTTTATCAGGTTAATAAACTTTATGGGGATTCCGTAATGACTCAGCAACTTCCAAAGCATTCTTCTGTCTAAACTATCAAATGCCTTTTCGTAATCTATGAATCCAATATATAGTGGGGATTTTAGTTCTAAACTTTGTTCAACTATTATACGTAGGGTAGTTATTTGATCAGCACATGATCTGTTCTTCCTAAAACCTGCTTGTTCATCTCTCAAGTGTTTCTCTATAGCCTCTTTTAGTCTCTCCAGAATGATTCTGCCTAATATTTTTCCTGGCACTGATAGTAGCATAATTCCCCTATAATTTGTGCACTCCTGTAAACTTCCTTTCTTTGGTAGTTTGATCATATAACCTTCTCTCCACTCTTTAGGTATTTCTTCCCTCTCCCAAATTTTATCCAATAGATCCTGTAACATCTTGGTAGAGGTGTTAATATCTGCTTTGATGGCTTCCGAAGGAATTTCATCTGGTCCTGTGGCTTTACCATTTTTTAATAGTTTGATGGCTTTCATTATTTCTTCTTTGCTTCGTTTTCCGCAGTTAACGTATAACTCTTCTTCTGCTGGTAGTATATCTGGAGGATTATTTGAGCCGGGTCTGTTCAAAAGTTCTTCAAAGTGTTCTTTCCATCTCTCCATTTGTTCCCTTATATTACTAAGCAGATTTCCTTTCTTGTCTTTGATAAAGGCGTTGATCTGTTTGTATTTTCCACCTAATTGCTTTGTGCTGTTGTACAGTTCTTTCATATTCCCTTTATTTGCTGCTTCTTCTGCCTCTTTAGCTAGTTCATCTATATATTTCCTCTTATCCCTTTTAATGCATCTTCTCACTTCTTTGTTCACCTCTGTGTAAGCTTCCTGTGTCTTGGCTTTATTACTTCTTGTTTTGCTTTTATTTATGTCTGCTTTCTTGTTCATTGATCATTGTTACTGTGCCCAGAAGCCACAATGCTATTAAGCCATTCTCGTGATAAATTAAACAACCTAATGTTATACCACGTGAAAAACGTTTAAAATTTAATTTTGATCTTAAATAAAGGTCACTCGTGCATAATTAACGCAGTTATCTTTTACATATTCATTACTGCTAACAACTCCAGAAAGAAAGAAAATAAAACGGTTCTGTCAAGTCATGGGAATCAAATCTGCCTAGCTGCCAACCACTTGACACCTACAATGGCTGATGGTTATGTTTCAGGGCACGAAGCAGGTCTAGAACCAGACTGATGGACAACAGCATTGAAATCCAGTAACGATAAGTGGTAACAGTGACTGGTGCGATATGCTTGGTTTTAGGTGGAGGGAATTGTAGCACTGCAGAACACTTCACACTATATTTACATGAGTTATGATGACATAGTTTAGTTTAGTAGACATATCTTCTTCAATGCACGACGGACAACGCCATTGTGCTTAGAATTTCCTCTCCCCCCCCCCACCTCTCTTTACAGCACGTTCCCTAGCACAACCACACAATAACGAAAACACTAAAGATCGCTTCAGCCCAAATGTATGAATGCCATAACACCGACGAAAACCTTCACATCGTGTGGATTTAGTCGCCTCTAACAACATGCCTGGCAAATGGCACTAGCTTTATTCTTTTATTCCCTGTTAGCGGTCAAAGTCACGGTAGCCAAATGGGCGATGATGAGATAGGATGATAAGAGAAAAGATAAATTGACAAGAGATGACAGCAGGAGAATTATGATATTTATAATTAAACTTGATATTGGATTCTTAAATTACGAACAGGCATTTGATAGTTTAGACAGAGGGATGCTTTGGAAGGTGATAAGTCATTATGGAATCCCCACAAAGTTTATTAAACTGATAAGAGCAATGTATGAAGGAATAAAATGTAGTGTGGTGCATGAATGGCAGCGTACAGAAGTATTTGAAATAAGAACAGGAGTAAGGCAGGGATGCTTTCTATCTCCATTTCTCTTTCTACTGGCCATAGATTTGATTATGGAAATAACTCTAAACAACAGAAACGGAATCCAGTGATCACTTATGCAAGTTGATGATTTAGACTTTGCTGATGATAAAGCTCTCCTATCGCGCAACGATCAACAGATGCAAGATAAAATTAGTATACTTGATGAGAGATCACAACAGCTAGAACGGCTTGGAAAGTGTTTGTTGAAGACCTATGCTCCACAGAGAGCTGAAAGGTAGAACAGAAAAGGAGAATGTATAATTAATGTGGAAAACATAATTTCGATTATTGCTTTACTGTCAATTTTGATTACATACGTCATACAACTGTCTCAAGAACCTTATCTAAACTGGGGGTGGGAAGAAGTAACATATTGATCGACAACATCATGAGTGCTGCATACAGAGCATGAGTACACAGTACTGTGTACTCTATTACATGCCAGTGAATGTTAGTCTAAATACACATCATTGGGAAACAACGAAATGGCTGCAATTAACATGTGCTGTCTGGGCACATCAATGGAATCTCCAGAAGAGAAGCAACAAATGAAAATAACATAACCTTACAAGGATTCGATTCCAAGGGAACAGGCAAATAATTGTAGTGCCGCGGTAAAGCTGGTAGCATGTGGTTGGGTGTAATAGACACTCCTATAAAGTTAATATTGTTGTCTTCTTTGTTTTTTTTAAGTAAAGTTACCCCATAACATGTAGTAGAGTATACCCCCAATTCGTTGTCCTTCTTTTCTGAAGAAAGCCGCACGTAGCCGAAATGTCATTAATATGTATTGTCCTTTATTGTAAAGCTGTCACCATATTTTGTAGGAGTGTATACTACACCCCACCACTTGCAAGCATGGTCTCTACAGCCTTCAGCAACGACACCTAAGGTGGGTGAGTCACCTGCGCCCAATGTATGACGGATAGATTCCCACGGTCATGAAATATGGAGTGCTTGTTTTTACACACAATTTTTTCGCCATAAAGACGTTTGTAAACGTGACATTAAGAACCAGAGAAATAAACGGAGTTAACTGTGAGGAGTTTACCTAACAAATGTAATAGATAAGTAAAGGTGCCAAGCTTTGCTAGACGTACGGGAAATATGGTGGTAGTGACCACATTTTTCATTGACTACGGCATATCTTTAGGTGAGGAGACAAATAATAATAAATGAATATTATTATAGAGGGAAACTTCTGAGTGTGGCAAGGCGCTGTGCCACTGAGTACGGGTTCGATCCTGATTCGGTCCATATATTGTTCTTTGTTTTTTTTTTTCTGTTGTTGATTATTTGTCATTTTTTCCGAGTGCTGTAAACGTACCTCTTCCTCTGAATTGATTCAATTATCTTCAGGTGATGTCGTCGGTACCATACCAGGCTGACTCTACTTCCGGGAAAATCTCCGGTTACCATTTTTAGAGGTCCAGTGAGCCCTTGAGTCTCACCGGTATGAAGAAACAAAAATACGCCATCTCTGGGAACTGAACCCGGGGTCTTTCTGGTCAGGAAGCCAGCAAATGTCGTAGGAGGCAGGTAATAAATTACGACATCAAAGAAAGCTAGCACAAATAGGGATGGGGGAGATGTCAACTATCAACGAGCCTTAATGAAGAAACAGAAACTTATAACAAGATTCTCACACGGCTACCATACAGTCTCTAAACACTGATAGGAACGTCACCACCAGAGTGGAAAGTTTATATAGCCCCCGACATCTTCATTTATTTACTCTTACTTTTAGTCTTGGAGGTTTACAATACATTCGACATTTAATAACTACACTTTTTTCTGCGTAACTATGTAGCCTCTACTTCATGAAATGTAACAGGTGATAACACTAACAACGGCAGACAGGACGCTACAATATGTAGATATTATAACGGCAGATGAATCATGAAAAAAATGTATCAAAACGACAAATTATACACCAAAATATAAATTACAATGTCAGACAGGACACTAATATATATATATTACAACAGCAGAAATTACGCTAAAATATTTATTACAACGGCAAAATGACATTAAAATATATATTACAAAGGCAGAAACGACACTAAAATATATATTACAATGACAGGAATTACACTGAAATATATACTACAAGGTCAGACAGGACATTAAAATGTGTATTATAACAACAGAAAGACACTAACATATATATTATAACAACAAATAAGACACCAACATATATATTATAACAACAGATAAGACACTAACATATTTATTATAAAGACAGATAGGACACTAAAATACATACAACATCAACAGATAGAACACTAAAAAATATATTGTAATGACAGATGAGAAACCCAAAAACATAAAACGAACATATAAGATGCTCATAAAACATTTTATAACGACAGATGAAACTCGAAAATATATTTGATAGAGACATTTATTGATAACAGAAAACGACACTACTAGATACAATGTTGTGACAGAAGGAGAACTAAAAGATTACGATAGCAATATATGCGGCCTAAAGAAATCATATGGGATATACGTAACACTAAGAAGATATGTGGTCAAGATAAACGTTAACAGGACGGACGGACGGGCGGACGGACGGGCGGGCGGGCGGGCGGGCGGGCGGACGGACGGACGGACGGACGGACGGACAGACGGACGGACAGACAGACAGACAGACAGACAGACAGACAGACAGACAGACAGACAGACAGACAGACAGAGAGATAGACAGAGAGACAGACAGATAGACAGATAGACAGATAGACAGATAGATAGATAGATAGATAGATAGACAGATAGACAGACAGACAGACAGACAGACAGACAGACAGACAGACAGACAGACAGACAGACAGACAGACAGACAGACAGACAGACAGACAGACAGACAGACAGACAGACAGACAGACAGACAGACAGACAGACAGACAGACAGACAGACAGACAGACAGACAGACAGACAGACAGACAGACAGACAGACAGACAGACAGACAGACAGACAGACAGACAGACAGACAGACAGACAGACAGACAGACAGACAGACAGACAGACAGACAGACAGACAGACAGACAGACAGACAGACAGACAGACAGACAGACAGACAGACAGACAGACAGACAGACAGACAGACAGACAGACAGACAGACAGACAGACAGACAGACAGACAGACAGACAGACAGACAGACAGACAGACAGACAGACAGACAGACAGACAGACAGACAGACAGACAGACAGACAGACAGACAGACAGACAGACAGACAGACAGACAGACAGACAGACAGACAGACAGACAGACAGACAGACAGACAGACAGACAGACAGACAGACAGACAGACAGACAGACAGACAGACAGACAGACAGACAGACAGACAGACAGACAGACAGACAGACAGACAGACAGACAGACAGACAGACAGACAGACAGACAGACAGACAGACAGACAGACAGACAGACAGACAGACAGACAGACAGACAGACAGACAGACAGACAGACAGACAGACAGACAGACAGACAGACAGACAGACAGACAGACAGACAGACAGACAGACAGACAGACAGACAGACAGACAGACAGACAGACAGACAGACAGACAGACAGACAGACAGACAGACAGACAGACAGACAGACAGACAGACAGACAGACAGACAGACAGACAGACAGACAGACAGACAGACAGACAGACAGACAGACAGACAGACAGACAGACAGACAGACAGACAGACAGACAGACAGACAGACAGACAGACAGACAGACAGACAGACAGACAGACAGACAGACAGACAGACAGACAGACAGACAGACAGACAGACAGACAGACAGACAGACAGACAGACAGACAGACAGACAGACAGACAGACAGACAGACAGACAGACAGACAGACAGACAGACAGACAGACAGACAGACAGACAGACAGACAGACAGACAGACAGACAGACAGACAGACAGACAGACAGACAGACAGACAGACAGACAGACAGACAGACAGACAGACAGACAGACAGACAGACAGATAGATAGATAGATAGATAGATAGATAGATAGATAGATAGATAGATAGATAGATAGATAGATAGATAGATAGATAGATAGATAGATAGATAGATAGATAGATAGATAGATAGATAGATGCGACAATATACGAGTTATAGCGAATGTCACCTTTCGATATTTTAAGCGAAAGATACAGCATAAAATTGATATGAAGACGAAAGATGCAACAGAAATATTGCGACAGAAACGATAAGCGTGCCATATATTTTAATAACGTCAAAAAGGACTATGAAACGATAAGAAGTCGTCGATACATGCATTTTAAAGAGAAGTCAACCGAAAAGCACAAACGGAGATACATAACGGAGACAGAAACATTTTGTGATATTGTAAGAGCAGAAACAAAACCTCATGAGATAAACTAAGACAAAGAAATGCTAAATAAAGATGATGCTAAAAGAAACGACGCTGCCAGAGACAATATAGCAGCAACATAATCGACACAAAATAGAAATACTACAGGAAAAAAGACAGAAATAATATTTACAATACAAATGATCCAAACATTAAAAATAGCAACAGAAATTACATGAGCATAAATTTTAGAGCAACAGAAACAAAACACATGTATAGCACATCTAGAGAAACCAGAAGTGTGTATGTGTGTGTATATATATATATATATATATATATATATATATGTATATATATATATATGTATATATATATATATGTATATCATCATTATCCTGATGTGCCATACCGGTTAGCGTAGGCGATCATGTAGCATAAAAACAAGAATCATACAAACATAGTATACAAACGCAGATGTAGCAACAGAAACAACACAAACTTATACACTTCGAGACACGACAGAAACGTAGATTTTATAGCAAGAGAAATAAAATAAACATTAGTACTATATAGAAACGACATAAACGTAGATATTATAACAATAGAAACAACACAAACATTAGTACTAGAAACTACATAAACGCAGATATTACAATAACAGAAACAACACAAACATTAGTACTAGAAACGACATGAACGTAGATATTATAACAACAGAAGCAGCGCACATATAGATACTACATCAATAGAAATGATAAGTAACGAAGGAAACAGTGTAATGGTAATCGTAACAGTGAATGATACACATTCCATTTCGGTGTTATATCATTTTATGTTATGCTATTATCATCACTGCACTCTGGCTCATCCATAAGTACTTTGATAATTTCCTGGAAATACTAAGAACCTTCGAGGAAAACATTGACCTCCTCTGCACAGCCTTCTTTGCGCAGCCTGGAACCCATAAATTGTATGGGATACATTATAATATTGGTCAGATTCCAATGCATGAAACATAACTAAAGAGAGTAACATCATCAACAGATTTTCACTGCAGATTTGTCACATCTGACACGTCATGGTATATGCCTTTCAGAGGTGACCCATGATATTCAGTGATGTTTATTTTATCATCAAAATATATAACATAAAAAAACACACCTCACAATATTAGAAAAGAAATATCGCTATTTGTGATAGTTGATATTTCGTCTCTCTCCTCTAAAAAGAAAAGGGACAATAAAACTGAATTCCACACCATTCTTGTCGCTGCTAGTCAACATACATCAATTTCTATTGGACGTGTTTCTACCAACTAAATAGAAATCAATATGTCAACACAATATTATTGTCAGTTTCGTGGTAACGCTCTGCTGGTCACAGAATAGCATGATTTCTAAAAATAGCAATCAATCAACAATAATCCGAATGGGAAAATAGTGGTGTCCTAAAACTGAAAGAATAAGAGGTAACTGGAAGAATTACACACTCTATGTCATCAGTTGCAGAGAGCTAGCAACGTCATATATGAGGCTAGCAAGCATCTAAAGGAGCCCTAGCGTACCATATGGAGGTAGTAAAAGCAGCGTATAAGATAACATCATCATCATCAAGTACCGGGCCTACTGGCGTAGGTGATCATGTCTCTCCACAACTTTCGATCTTGGCAAATATTTATCATTTCTGTTGTTGACCTTCTGCCAAGCCATTCTCTTAAGCTGTCTGTTATTTTTTCTCTTTGCTTCCCTGTATCTCTTCGTCCCTCAATTTTTCCAGTTGTTACAATATATTCCAGTTGTTCTCTTCTCATTCCATGGCCAAAAAATAAGTTGACATAGAGATCTAACAATAGATGATTGCTGCCATATGGTTCAGCAGCTAAAGTGACTCAATTTAATTTATTTGTAAAATGTACATAAATAATTATATATACTGAATTTAGCAAATTATTAAAAATAACCAAATATTCAATCTCCTTCGCTATTTCTTTCTTTCTTTCTTCTTTTGTTCTTTCATTCTTTATTTCTTACTGTATCCCTCAGCTGTTGCTTTGTAGTGTCTCAGGAGAAAGAAGGAATGTATAAAACAATATGTTGGCTGTAGCTATTGTATTGACTTTTCTTTTAGTCGCTTCTCTTTTATAACTAGTGGTCATTCTCGGACGTACCTGGAAGCTGTTATATAGGAAAGAAATCTTTTGGTTCTTACATGGCTCTTTTTCCGTCTATCTATCTCTTCCTATGTTTCTTTCTTGCCCTATGCCCTGATTTTTAAGGCAGAAAGCGTTTGATGTTTGTCTGATTTCATTCTTCCATCATCCGAACTGTTGCATTTATTCTTTGTACATATATTCCAGGAACGATTTCATTCCCTATCTGTTGTCTGATTTTTACATCTGATTTAAAACAGCAACTAAATACTTAATAAGGCAAAAAAAAAAACGTTTATTAAATCATCATCATCAAGTACCGGGCCTGGTGGCGTAGGTGATCATGTCTCTCCACAACTTTCGATCTCGACAGTTATTTATCATTTCTGTTGTTGACCTTCTGCCAAGCCATTCTCTTAAGCTGTCTGGTATTTTGTCTCTTTGCTTCCCTCTATCTCTTCGTCCCTCAATTTTTCCAGTTGTTACAATATATTATATAAATGATTATTGTTTCTTCCTAATATTGGAAATTAGATCTCTTTTTGCTTTGACCTCTTTCAGAACATTTTCAGTACTCTTCTTAGCTGTCCATGGTATTCCCGACATTCTTCTGTAAAACCACGTTTCTACAGACTCCAGTGATTTTCTTGTCTGATGTCCTATTGTCCATGATTCACATCCATATGTTAAGACTCGCTCTACATAACATTTAAGAACTCTTTTTCTTATTTCTATTCTCAAAAAATGGATTGCATAGTATCTTCCTCCTTTTTTGGAAAGCTGCTTTTGCCTCTCACCTCTTTTGTACATCTTCCGTCTGAGGTTAAGAAAGTTCCCAAATATTTAAATTAATTTATCTGTTTTAATATTGTTCCACTTGCCTTTATTTTGCACTGTGGTGATGGCTTTTTCTTTGTTGTTACCATTACTTCTGTCTTTTTTTTTGTTGTTACCATTACTTCTGTCTTTTTGCTATTAAGGCTGAGTCCTGCATTTTGGCTTTTTTTTCACTATTTACTTGTAACTCATTTTCACTCTTAGCGATTAAGACTAAATCATCAGCATACCTTAGATTATTTATATTATGACCTCCAATTGTTATTCCAGGCATGCCCCTTATGGATCTTAAAATAATCTCACTATAAATATTAAACAAATCTGGTGACAGCACACAACCTTGTGTTTATTAAATACTTCATACAAAAAGTAACTTTTATAATTAATTACTTAATATAGCAAGTAACCTATAAAATTAAATACTTGCCATTGCAAAAATTGGGGGCCTCGGTAGCCTAGTTGGAAGACCACTCGACTGGGCTACCAACGTTCGGACAACCTGTGTTCGATTCCCGCTGTAAGCAGCGTGAATTGTACTCGTGGTTGGAAAAAAAATAATCGGACCCAGCCCCTGACAGAAATGGGTACCAGGGTAGTACTCTGGGAAGGTGAGGAAAGCCGCCTCGCATTTTTGAGTTTCGATGCTCGAAGCGACACTGTCCAGAAGTCCTCGAACACTTCTGGATAGGCGGCAGAGCACATATAGGTAAAAACTCGCGTGCTAAGACGCCGATTCAAGTCTCGTACTTTGCTTTTCTGTATTGAAAATAACTTCAAATTTAAGTACTTAATATAGCACGTACACCATAGAATTAAGTACCTGATACAGTAAAATAACTTTTTATTTTATTTATAATTAATATACTTTATATATATATATATATATATATATATATATATATATATATATATATATATATATAAGTATATATATATATCGATACCATTATATAATATAAAGAATTATATAGTAAATATTGCAAGCAACTGTATTAAAATAATAAAATACCTTATATAGCAAATGGTTTATATAATCAAATACTTGATATAAGTAAAGAATTGTTGGTGTGAAATACTTCATTAACATTGACTGTTTTACGTCTCGTAAAAAAAATAATAATCTTTCGACATTATCTATGACCAATCCCATTACATACTTTCTCTGGTTTCGTGTATCTGTTCTCCCTTAACTTTCACGTGTTAATGGGTTTGCCAGCAGGGATAACAAATATGCAGAATCGAGTGTTTTAGAGCAATAGTAGAAGTACAAAAACAAAAGAAAATAGATAAAACAAAAAGCAATTAAAACCAGACGCTCGAACCTGTTCTCCTGCAGCTACAGGTAAGTGTGGTAACACTGCCATCCTGTTACTCTTTTCTCCTAAGAGAAGGAATTTAGCTCTCATGGCTTTCATACACATGAAATACGTGACTAGAGAATATGCTAAACACCAACAAAGAAATTAATTTCTAGACTAATATTTTTACGAATTAGTTTCTAGACATAATTATTAAGATGAAATATTATTACAATATACAATATTATTATATATAATATTACAATATTTACAGACGTAAATATTATTACAAGTTCACTTTAGACACATTTTAAAAATGAATTTATCTCTAGACACAATTATTTTTACGAATTAGTTTCTATTCTAGACACAGTTATTGTTATGAACGACAGGCTTAATTATTATTATAAATTGATTTATAGACTCAATTATTATAATGACTGTATCACCAGTAGCAATTATTATTATGAGTTGATTTCTAGACATAATTATTATTATGAATTTATCTCTAGACAATTATTATTACAAATTAATTGATAGACACATTTATTATAATGACTGTATCACCAGAAGCAATTATTATTATGAGTTGATTTCTAGACATAATTATTATTATGAATTTATCTCTAGACAATTATTATTACAAATTAATTGATAGACACAATTATTATAATGACTGTGTCACCAGAAGAAATTATTATTATGAGTTGATTTCTAGATATAATTATTATTATGAATTTATCTCTAGACAATTATTATTACAAATTAATCTCACACAATTATTATTATGAATGATTTTTAGACACAATTATTATTATGAAATAATATCTAGTCGCAATTATTATTCTCAATCAATTTGTAGACACAAATATTATTCTTAATTAATGTACACACATTTATTATTATTATTAATTAATGCCGAGGCACGATTATTATTCTCATTTTCATATTCTGAAACAGTGAACACACCACACAGGGAATTAAACTTTGTTGTTTGTGTGCTGTAACTGACAGTGAGAACGCACGGTGAAGATTTCAGCGGCTTTTAACGAAGAAAAAAAAGTAACAAGTAAATATTTAAAATGATTTTAAAAATACAGAACAGCTTATTGCCAATCTAAATACATAAAGGTCATCCACATGCTACTCAAAATTCAAATGAAGGTAAATGTAGTGACGTTTATCTGAATGCCGAGAAAAGAAATAAAGAAATACCAAAACAAATATAACCTCATAAATCCTAGGAAAATTGTATACTATATTTTAATACTCCATTTCTACTCGCGGCCACGTAAAAATAATTTAAATTTTATATTTGCGTTTATCTCGACTATATTTTAAGGTTTATGTATATAAATATATACACGGCCGTAACCTTGAATAGGAGCCCACTGGAATAACTTAACTACAAAGGTTCGGCTACCTTGGATCTACGGTTAAAGCTGCTTTCTTTCCTTCAAGAAGAAATAAATATGGGGATCGACAAGGTGGCAGGCAATATTGGATAAATTAACACGAAGGCATGGAGTAGCACGAGAATAACACTAACAATAAAGGACGTAATATATTAATCGTGCGTGCTTAGCACACGATTGTACGGATCTGAAATTTGGACAAACTATTCAAAGCATTAGAAAAGGCTAAACAGCTTTCAAGAGCGCTGTCCTTTGAAGAAAAATAACAAACATTAAATGACAGGATCAAAGTAAAGAACTCAAAAGTCTTTGCAGTTTTCTAGACTTGCTTCCATTAAGGCGGAAATCGGGACTCGAAGACTATGATGCTGTAGCATGTTAGAATAATAGACAGCTTCCACAATCAAATAATATTGTATGGGATTACTATAAAATCTGAACATACCGCGGCGACTGCACTGTGTTCGAAACATTATAGTCTCAGCTCCATGGTCCCTCATCAAACCCACATAAGAACTTCCGTTTCTAAGATGGCGGATCTAGTCCACGTTCTCTCGATCGCTGCAGAAAGTGCATTGGATGGCTGATTAATTTCGGTTCTCCATTGTACTCCCATGCGTTAAAGTCAGGATGATCATCTACTTAATACACCTGCACCGATAAAACAATGTCGTACGCAGGCAATATACCATTCTCGACATACCAAATGTTGTGAACGCGACATTCCATCGTCTAGGCTTGTTCTGCGCTTTACGTCACATTGGTGCTGTTCATGGCCGTTGTTGGATTTGCTTGACGCAAGTTATTTCCATGTTATTCATTAATTTGAAATGCTTCGTCAGCCGCAGTTTTATCGTTGGGGAATTTGCACCGTGTTCTGTTCGTCGTGGACTACATTCACTAGAGTAATCCAGAACCTAAAGGGCGCGTCATTGCTGTGCTTGCGACATTATTATGTGTGCTACGTCATCGTAATGGCTCATCGTAAATCCCTAGACCGGCCGTACACTAATCTTACGGTCTGTTTGATGTGCGACGGGGATAATCTGACGACTAACTGTGTGTTTATATGTTCGAAATTGGAGTCAACAACGATGGCCTAACATCATCAAGCGCTATACATTTTTAAAGAAATATGATCGTCATCACTTTCGGGAGGACGTGAATTTCTGGTATATGGTGGATATGCGGCAGGAACTATTGCAGGCTATGCATGAAAAGTGTTCCTTGTTGCAGTTTCCTCATAATTCAAGTCCATGGGGGACTGGTTGGTTTCGAGGCAATACGCCGGCCTCGGGACAGAGAGGTTGTGGGTTCAAATCTCGGCTACACCGGTTGAGATTTTTATTTATGATTTCTCTCTGCGACAACCACCCCTGGTCTCAGCAGCTAGGCCCGGCTTGAAACGTCAGTTACTCATCGACGGAAAAAAACATGAGTACCTCCGAAGTCGGAGTTATCTGCCTGTGCGGCGAGGGACCCCTGTGCACACGGCTCCAAGGGAAAAATGGATTAACACGCAAAATTCAGTTAATAGTCTCTAGGGACTTCGTCAGAGTTGAAAGCTGGCGAACGCAACAACAACAACAAACCTACACAAATGTTATATATATTTAAATAGACTTTATTCGTGAGCCTATATGCCAAAGTCTGGCTATAATTGATTAAATACTTAAAGTTGATTGCTTGCGTCAAGATCAGCGAACAAGAACTGAGCAAATCCCTGTCACACATTCTAGTAAACCTGGAGCCTGACAAACCACCCTAGCCAGCAAATAGTTATGGGTCGACTGGCGTAAAAGTTTGCAATTTTCAGTAAACAGCAACAACACTACGCACTAACACCAGTTTAACCCCATTATAAAATTGGACGGCGAGGAGGGACAATATAGAAGAAAGCCTAACTCTTAAACACTGGACTACAGGTTTGAAGGCTGAAAGAGCTGTCTAAATATGTTATATTAACATTATGTTCATGTTTCGCAACATAATCTCTTTCATTGAATTCATACTTTCACAAAGTTTAATTGAGAACAAAAATTACACATAAGTTTGAAATTTTCATAAAATTAAGTAACACACAAGAAATGATATTCAATCAAACAAAATAATTCCAAGACGCCAGATTCCTTTAACTTTTAGTCATAAGAAAATTCATGTTATTTAAAATTCACAAAATCATCTATTAGGGTAAACTTTACTCCAAAAAAGGTTAGAAATTAATGTGAATCAATGTTCTTCTTCCTCATCTCATAACCCTGAGTGTCGTTGGAGCACTACTGACGCCTTAAATCATCGTTCTCCATTTCTCTTGAACTTCAGTCTCCGGCAGTCTGAAAAGTCGAAGCCTGTATATTCTAGACTGATTTTTATCTTCCCTTCTTTGTCACTGTCTACCAACTCCAAGCTCCTTTCACAGCTCATTACACAAAGGTCTTTATTAACCAGACGATCGCGATACGTAGTCAAACTAGTTCATTTTCAGTTTCTTTGCCACATTTTTGGTTCGAGTAGTAAACATATTATTGATTATTGGTTATTGGTTATGGAAGGCCTCGGTCTCACAGCAAACGAATTAAAATCCAGTAAACATATATCATAACAAAATGTAAATCATAGGACAGCGCATCTACGACTTCTTAAAGGACAGACGACATGGGAGTGTGCAAACGGAAAAGGAGAAAAGGTTAAAGTGCCAAGGAGTAATAAACGTGAAAGACAGAAGATGGAAAACAGATGAAAGAGAGGAGGAGAAGAAATAGTGAAAGAAGGAATGATGAAAAAAATGTTTTAAAAAGAGGAGAGAAAAGGTGAAAGAGAGAAAGGGTAAACGGTAAAAATGAGGAGGAGGAGAAAAGGTGAAAGAGAGAAAGGGAAAACGGTGAAAGAGAGGAGGAGGAGAAAAGGTGAAAGAGAGAAAGGGAAAACGGTGAAAGAGAGGAGGAGGAGAAAAGGTGAAAGAGAGAAAGGGAAAACGGTGAAAGAGAGGAGGAGGAGAAAAGGTGAAAGAGAGAAAGGGAAAACGGTAAAAGAGAGGAGGAGGAGAAAAGGTGAAAGAGAGAAAGGGAAAACGGTAAAAATGAGGAGGAGGAGAAAAGGTGAAAGAGAGAAAGGGAAAACGGTAAAAGAGAGGAGGAGGAGAAAAGGTGAAAGACAAGACGTAACAATAGAGTCTGGCGGAGGTTATTGAGAACAAATAAATAAAAGACTGGGCGGACTTGATGCCCCGTAGGGATTATAATGACAGATCATGTAGATTGAATGTACTCTGTTGTTCTCATACAAGACCGCACATGATGCGCTGATCAATCAGTAATCACTGACGGATAATAAGATAACTCGCACACACACAAAAAAATATTTTTAAAAAACAAGAAATAACAAAATATTAGTTAACACGATTAGAAATTGAATATGTGCGATTCCACACTTTGTCGACTCATCAAAGTAACACGATTATAAATTGAATATGTGCGATTCCACACTTTGTCGATTCATCAAAGTACTATAGACAATATATTATACAGGGAAGGATTCAGAATAAAATCAATACTGAATTAGAGGAGCAACAATTTGGTTTCAAGAAAAACAGTGGGACAAAAGAAGCCATATTCAGCATGAGAACATTGATTGAAAAGTACACAGAAGTAAACAAACCAATAAATGCCTGCTTTATAGACTACACCAAAGCTTTCGATAGAATACACCATAACCAACTTATAGACTGCCTAAAGGATATAAATCTAGACGACGCAGACATACGACTAATATGTAATTTGTACTGGGAGCAAACAGCAATAATAAGATATAACAAGGAGAACTCTACACCCATAGACATAAAAAGAGGAGTAAGACAAGGATGCATCCTATCACCTAGCTTGTTCAATCTATACACTGAGCAAATCTTTAAAAACATCTGAGATATCAGGTCTAAACATTAATGGAAAGATAATCAATAACCTGAGATATGCTGATGATACTGTTCTACTAGCAGAAAATCATAAAGACCTACAACAATTGCTTAATGTGATAAACACAACAAGCAAAAATATGGACTAGAAATGAATATCAAAAAGACTAAAACTATGATCATAAACAAAGAAAACTCTCAAGACCTACAATTAAATATCACAGTTGAGGGAACACATCTGGAGACAGTCCAGAGTTACAACTACCTAGGACATACTATAACCAATGATGAAAAATGCAAAACTGAAATAAACAAAAGAATAGTTATGGCAAAAAGTAATTTTAATGACATGAAAAATATACTAACAACAAAACAAATATCAGCAGGGCTGAAACTAAGAATGGCAAAATGTTACATCTTCTCAATATTCCTGTATGGTGCAGAAACATGGACATTAGACAAGAAAACAGAACAGAAAATTGAAGCCTTTGAAATGTGGATTTATAGAAGAATAGGTAGAATTGGATGGAAACAAAAGATAACAATGAATAGGTAGAATTGGATGGAAACAAAAGATAACAAACGATGAAGTTTTAAAACAACTGAAAATAAAAACAGAACTGCTGAACACAATTAAGACGAGACAAATGAAATTTTTGGGGCATGTTAAAAGACACAACAGCCTACTAAAAGTAATATTGGAAGGAAAAATACAAGGCAAAAGAGGCAGAGGCAGACCAAGACTAACATGGACGAGTAACATCAAAAGATGGACAAGTCAATCTATGTCAGCCTGCACCATCAAAGCAAGAAACAGAGTAGAATGGCGATCCATGGTAGCCAACCTTCGTTGCGGAGAGGGCTCACGATGATGATGATGATGACTATAGACAAAACAGATTATTTTCCCACAAAAATATAATCATTAATGCAGTCGGTATGAACACTCACCACCTTCTTGTCTGTCAGTAAAATATCACAGAAAGAGACTTCGTCATGAACGATGGCTTTTTTAAAATAAGCATGAATTATTCGTCCACAGTTCAACAACATCTACGTGAACCCAGAGTGTAGCTAGAGAGAGTACCGCGCGTCTGTTTTATCTAAGAATTAATTTACAGACAGCAACTGCTACAATAATTAAATGTTTCCGTTGTTATCGAAGCTGAGGAAGCAGCGTTGGTGGATCAGGCTTCTATTCTCAGACGAGGCGGATTTTTTTTCCTAAATGACACGGCTTTGAGGTTCACCGAGGGATATTTTCTTCAAATAAAGCAGACGCCAATGTAAATGAAAAGCACAGATATTATCAGAGAAAGTAGGGTAGGCCGAGTGAGACACTGACTACATGACTCACATACGTGCTGATGGTCAATGAAACAATATGGGATCACTACCACTATTTTTTTTTAATAAGTAAAAAAAAGTAAAGTACCCCGTCACGCCAAGTGGCGTATAGGGAATATGGTGTTAGTGACCATAAATTTTACAGACCTTCGGCACATAATTTTTGGGGTAATGTGGTCGGTATTACGCCCGTGCCGCTTCACTTTCCCAGAAAAAAATCCGGTGCCCATTTAAGGCTGGGTGAACCCGGAAGCCGTCGGTTGTGGTCGAACCCTACCCCTTGTCCTTTGGAGTCCAGTTCACTAACCACTGAGCTATCGCGGCTCCATTTTTTTTCTTTTAATACATGCGCCAAAATGCGCGACAAGTACACTTGTTTCCCACAGTTATCAAGCGTCAGCCAAAACACGCAGGCCGTTATGATTGTGTTGATGATATATATAAATAAACAGATTTAACAAAACATGAAAGTATATTTGAAATGGATAATTCTTGAAGTAATAAATAACTATTATTGTAAACCCCAATACTATACGAGCACAATTAGACTGTATGATCTTCGCGCACGATGTATAATAATATATAGTATAATAATACTTTCCATGTGTGTTACCGGGGCCTCATTATGAGGGAAGTAAAGAATAGTGACACTGTGACTTTCCAGGCATGTCGTAAGAGGCGACTAAGGAGATTGATCGATGGCGTGACACGCTGTCATTGTAAAAAGTATTGTTATGGAAACAGCGCCATATATTTTAGAGCAGTTATCTCTGCAATATGTTCCACTATGGCACGCAAGGTTTCTATTTTTGAGATTTTGGTACTGACCTATGTTCCGTCTTCGGCCCGAAAGGACAATAGATAGATAGATAGATAATAATACTATATAAATAATAATATAATAATTATTATCTAGTATTGTTTACTTAGCACCGCTCAACACGATAATAATTACAGCTAAACGCTATAATATTAGAATAAGATAAGTTATAAAAGGACAACTATATGCCATAACAATAAATGTAGAGATGTCACGTAACATATATTACATGGACGCGTCACAGTACTAGGCGGCAACATTGGAAGTATAGTGGCCAATGCTCTATTCGCTGTCATTACCATGTCCAACTTAGTCAGATACAGATTCCTTTATAGTCTAGCATCGACTGGAGAGCGCCAAGTTGGAGGCTGAACCAACCCCACAACTCTCTCGCCAAGCGTTATCATTACGATACTGACGCTCACATCATTAAAACTACACAATATTACATTAATAATATACGTTATAACATTACAAATATGTTATAATATTAAAATATACGTTATAACATTAAAACTATACGATGTAACATTAAAACGACACGTTTAAAAAAGTTATGTTAATTAAATAAAACTACACGTTGCCAAAATTTTCAAAAAATATACGTCATATATATTACATATATAAATACACTTTATGAAAGTAACATAAGCTACGTAAAGTAACTTGCGCAATTGAATCAATCAATCTATTGTTATTTTTTCCTCACAAGTTATTATTAATGAAATTACGATCGCAACACCAAAATGTTTTAACTTTCTAGAAGCACATATTTTATTAAAATTCCTAATCCTCAATCTGTGTATACCTCTCTTCATAAGACTGACTTCGATTCTGATAAGCAATTTCCTGGCCGTCCAAAAGGCGACCAGCAGAAATAAAGACATGCGAGACAGCGGGTAGTTTCCCTTCGTAGAGTCCACATATAAATAACTCTGCAAGAGCGCGGCCAAAGCTTGCGTCAATTCGTCAGTGGAATCAAGCCAAAAACAACCAGTGAAAAGCACAACATATTTCACGGTGGTTGCCGAAGTTCTATGTTTTGAAACCCTTCAAAAGATGACACGACCAAAAAGGTTCGACTCCTTTCCGGACTTTCTTTGGATTGCCAGATTGGGCTGTCCAAAGGACAACTTGAAATTGAAAAAAAAAAAAAAAAAAAAAAAAAACATAATAAATCAAAAACTAGGCTGTATGCACTATTTATGTTGTCCTGCAAGATAAATAATAACGAAATTTACACTAAATGCAGACTGGCGTTCCAAGTTTGGAATAGGAGCTGAGTTCTTACTATTGATCCTTCAAGTTGTGGGCCTGACTCAATGCTATAACTACCAGCCCACCCAAGTTACTTTCTCTACCACACACACAGTGTGTACTGTTACATTTATTTCAGGAAAAGTGTGTATTGATAGCTACGTCTCTACTGAAATGTAAACCGTGGTAGCGAGGTGGGTGGTGTTCGTGCCCACAGTTCATGTTGACTCGAGTTCACTTCCCAAAAGTGGAGTCAGCTTCTTGAATAAAATACTAAAGATTTTCACTAGGGATAGTCAGGCGGCCTGGCGTGATGTTGCCTACATCTCCCATAAATGTGTTGATGGTCACGAAAAATTATGAGCACCGATACCTTATAACCTGCATGACACAAGATGTGACAGGTACTTCTTGCACTTTGACAGCGGCGTATAAGCTGTCCCTAACGTTGTTTAATTTTTCTTATTTTTTTCCCTTTTTCTTCTTCATTTCTTCTGCAGCTGTTTCTGTTTCTTCTTCATTTACTTTTATACAATTTCAAAGGAGCTACATCTCACTTTCCTGGCAGCCTAAACAATTCGCATGTGATGATGTTGCAGAATTTCCTCGAAGCAGTTGCTCGATCCTACTACGGGTCTGCCTCAATCTCAGGGCCCTTTCTTTTAGTATATGTTTTGTATATATAATTTATGGGAGCCGCGATAGCTCAGTGGTTAGTGAACTGGACTACAAAGGACAAGGGGTAGGGTTCGATCCCAACCGACGGATTCCGGGTTCACCCAGTCTTTAATGGGTACCGGATTTTTTTCTGGGAAAGTGAAGCGACACGGGCGTAATAACGACCACATTACCCTAAAAATCATGTGCCGAAGGTCTGTAAAATTTATGGTCACTAACACCATGTTCCCTATACGCCACTTGGCGTGACGGGGGTACTTTACTTTTATATATATATATATAATTTATATACGAAATTTCAAAGCATTATCTTCAGCTCACCAAACGAAGCAAACATTTTTAAAAAAGTCTCCGTATTATTTTTTTTGTTTATTACAAAAGATGTAAAAAGTAACAGAGCTTCAATATAAAATAAAATTCATGCTTAATGCTTTAAAACCGGGCAAAGCTCATATGCGATTAATGTACGACACACACGAACGACGTTTCGGCACAATAGGCTTTAAGTAGGAACAAACAACACACACATACGAGGGGAGGTCAAAAAGTAATGCACACCAATTTTTTTCTCGACTAATAATAAAGATAGGAATATGAAATTTTGCACACTTGGAATATGACATGTTCCAATTATGTGCACCAAATTGCACAGCATTCTGATAAATATTACGCAATCTATGAACCGTTAAAATGGAGCTTGTCAACAATGTCCGTTACAAACAACGAATTGTCATAGAATTTCTGGTTGCGGAAAAAGAAACTGTGGCAAACATTCATAAACGACTGTGTGCAGTGTACAAATGTTCTGCAGTCGATAGGAGCACAGTTAGTCGCTGGGTTCAGAGAATTAAAGCTGCAGAAAGTGTACGAGTGGAGCTGCATGATTTACCGCGTTCTGGACGTGTTGCCTCGGCTACCAGCACAGACATGTTAAACCGGGCTGATGCCATTATTCGTAAGGATAGGCGTATCACTAGTCAGCAATTGGCATTGCAGCTTACAGTCAGCAAGGGAAGTGCAATCGCAATTTTTAAAACTCTCGGATATTCAAAGATTTGCGCTCGATGGGTTCCTCGGTGCCTAACAAATGATCACAGAGTTCAAAGGAAAACATTCTGTTCTGAATTGTTGGAGCGTTTCGGTGTTGAAGGAGAAATGTTTTTGTCAAAAATTGTTACCGGTGACGAAACGTGGGCACATTATTATGAGCCTGAAACAAAAATGCAGTCAATGGAATGGCATCATCCGCAGTCACCAAAAAGAAAAAAATTCAAAACATCTCCATCAGCCGGAAAGGTGATGATCACTGTCTTCTGGGACATTGATGGTGTGATTCTTGTTGATGTAATGACAAGAGGTGAGACAATCAACTCGACAGCTTACATCAATACACTGACAAAACTCAAAAATCGGTTCCACAGAGTTCGGCCTAATAAGCCATCTGCAGATTTGTTGCTTCAACATGACAATGCACGCCCTCACACAAGTCTGGTAACACGGGAATCAATCAACAAATTTGGTTGGACTGTACTGCCCCATCCTCCTTACAGCCCTGATCTGGCTCCCTCAGATTTCCATCTGTTTGGACCACTCAAAAAATTCCTGCGTGGGACACACTTTGACAATGATGAGGATGTGATCCGTGCAGTTAAAAAATGGCTACGCGAGCAGGACAAAACTTGGTACAAACGAGGCATTCATGACCTAGTTTCGCGTTGGCGTAAGGCAATACGCTTGGACGGAGATTATGTTGACAAATAGGTAGTGTAAAGGGGATGTTCAGCTACAATCTGTGAAAATTTCACACATTTGCCCGAATAGATTCCGAGAAAAAAATTGGTGTGCATTACTTTTTGACCTCCCCTCGTAGATATGTAAGTAAATAAAATTAGCCCAACATATCAGTGTGTGTCTGTGTTGTTTGTTCCTGCTGAAGGTATATTGTGCTGAAACGTCGTTAAATTGTGTCGTCCATTAATTACATACAGTTTTAACCTTACCACATTTTTTTTTATTTCTCATTTACAATCAATTTTACTGCAGCTTCGCATTTTTATGTAATTCTTTGCCTTGACTCCAGAGCTCATATCCCCTCGAAAGTATTATGATGAATTATATTCGCATCTTTCTTCCTCTTCTTCTCCTCTTATTCGGCGTTCAAATCTTGTGGTCATACGAACTTCACTCTTTGTCCTGTTTCAATGATAGACGGATAAGAACAATATCATGACACACGATGAGCTAGTCACATGACCAGTACTCTTATATGCGTGTGTATCCTAATGTTTCCCATAAACCTGCGTCGTGGCAGGATTTCATAACGTAAGAGTATTTAATCGAATGTTATTTATTAATATAATTTTCAGTTGAAATTACACCTCATTTATTTGACAGAATTTCTTTTTTGTGCAACGTTTTCGCTTTCATTTGTTTTTCACTCTGTTGAGTTTTAATGTGAAAGGAGAACCACACAGAAGTTCAAACTTCATAAAATTAGGTAGTTCAATATCTCAAATCAGATGTTTCTAACCAAGCCACTGAAGTAACTACGGAGTTTATGCATTTTAAATTTGATATCTTCGTACACAACGTTTCCTGGTATATTATGAAGTACACGTTTATAACACTGCGATAAAATTCAAGTCCTTTCTTCAGACCTTGAAGCAAGGAAACGACACTCTCTCCAGTCCAACCATTGTAGACGCTCCAGTGATTACTAGGGAGACATCCTTCTGCAGGTCTAGATTCCTGTCTGTAGTACAAAGGAATAGAGCTTCAGATAACCTAAATCATTGGTAGCACTCTTGACAGGCACCAGCATCTACTTCAGTGTAAAGTTGGCGCTGTGTTGCTAATTTATGGCAAACCGTGATATCTGCGCCTTTAGGTTAAACACATCCGTTTTTTTGTTATAATGGTCGACGTTTAAATTCTCAATAATTCTGCCTTGTCACTGGCAATTTCGGTCCACTCTTTTCTACTTCCAACTACCAAGGGATCTTCTACATGAGCAGAATACATTGGGAACCTCCTGCTTTTCTCCGTTTTCTGAGAGGGCCAGACGTTCATCCTCACTACCTATAGACCAGGGGACGATGAAGCCACAAATGAAGCACGGATTCGAAGAGAAACAAATCGTACTGCCCATGTCAGGATTCGAACCCCAGGACTTTCTTGTCCAGAAGTCAACGTTTTGCCTCTACACAATTGACCTTCCCAGCTGAACATGCGATTTACCACATTTTTTATAAGACATTTCCTCCACGTGTAACTGACCTTGCAGAGAAAAAGACATTACAAAACTGTTTATTGTTGATATTTTGCTGTTTTGCTTATTTACACATTTAGATAACCAGTATATGTTTCTTTTATTGTACATTCAAGCGACTAAATGAGGGGTTGCCCCACGCTTGTTGACGTATGGTGATTATGATCATTTTGACCACATTTTTTAAAGATCAAATGTACATTTTATTAGTGATGTGGTCGGTATAACTCCATGCCGCCCTACTTTCCCAGAAAAATTATGTATCCAATTAAAGCTGAGAAAACCCAGGATCCATTGATCAAGATCGAATCCAACCTCTCGCCCTTAGTAATCAGTTCACTAACGAATGATCTATCGCAGCCCCGTTGACTTGGTTACATCTTACAAGTATCAACTATTTTATGGTCAAAAGTTTGAACATCATAAAGTGTTAGGTTTGTTTGTGAGACTTTGAAATCATTCATCTATTAATCATTACTGTCTGTTCTTCCTTTCAGCTCCCTGTGGAGAATAGGTCTTCAAAAAACACTTCTCAAGCAATCCTGTTTCTTGCAATTCTTTTAAGATTGTTTCATGCCTTGCCCATCCTCTTCATCTCTGCTACCACCTGTCTCTTCCAAGTATATTCGACCTTTCTCTTTGTTTCTTCCCTTGAGAATTCCAAAAAAAGGGTTTGTCCTGTAATATTCTCAGTTGGCTTCGGTAAAGTGTGTCCTATGCAGCGCCATCGTCTGTGTCTATCTCTTTGTCCACTGTTATATGACCGGTTATTTTTCATAGTTCTACGTTAGTGAATTTGTCCAGTAATTTTCATCACCTTATTCTGCGGAAGCTGTTGGGAATCGAACGGGGAATAAAGAATTACGGACATGTTCCCCACCAGGCATGCTCGCACGAGGTAACTAATGAGGGTTTGGCATAGGTCTGGCTATCCTGTATTGTAAAAAAAAAGCCGCAAAAACTTCATAAACATAAAGCCAAACATTACTGTACTCAAAAGTAATTCTCACAAAAATGAAACAAGTTAACACTTGTTTATGCTGTCACAAAACAAAACCACTCTCATACAATTTTTTGTTGTTGTAATGTATGAGTGAATGAAATGAAATATCGGGGCTTTTTTCCCTACAAAAGCAGCAACATTTCTAGAGTTTGCTACTTTAAGACTAAAACAAACAGCTGTTATTTCACCCTAAAATCTACTTTCCTAGTCACACACGTTTATTACTTTTTATTTCAACAATTTCTCAGAATGACATGGTTTTCTCTATGAGATATCTTAGAAACTCAGAGTGGTTTACATTTGAGTTTGAGACATGAATACATGTAAAATTGCGAAATATTGAAGTAATGGTTTTAAAAGCGCCGACCCCCTCCCTAAATATTTGTTAATTATTCCTTTACTATAGGTCTAAGTTACCTTTACTTATTGTTATCTAGGTCCCCCTTAATGTTTATCAGATATCCCTTATTGTTGATCTAGATCTCACTTAATGTTTATCAGATATTCTTTATTGTATATCTAGGTCTCCCTTAATGTTTATCAGATATTCCTTATTGTTGATCTAGGTCTCACTTAATGTTTATCAGATATTCCTTATTGTTGATCTAGGTCTCACTTAATGTTTATAAGATATTCCTTATTGTTATCTAGGTCTCCTTTAGTGTTCATCAGATATTCCTTATTGTATATCTAGGTCTCCCTTACTGTTTATCAGATATTCCTTTTGTTGATCTAGGTCCCCCTTAATGTTTATCAGATATCCCTTATTGTTGATCTAGGTCTCCCTTAATGTTTATCAGATATTCCTTATTGTTGATCTAGGTCTCCCTTAATGTTTATCAGATATTCCTTATTGTTGATCTAGGTCTCATTTAATGTTTATCAGATATTCCTTATTGTTGATCTAGGTCTCCCTTAATGTTTATCAGATATTCCTTATTGTTGATCTAGGTCTCACTTAATGTTTATCAGATATTCCTTATTGTTGATCTAGGTCTCCCTTAATGTTTATCAGATATTCCTTATTGTTGATCTAGGTCTCCCTTAATGTTTACCAGATATTCCTTATTGTTGATCTAGGTCTCATTTAATGTTTATCAGATATTCCTTATTGTTGATCTAGGTCTCCCTTAATGTTTATCAGATATTCCTTATTGTTGATCTAGGTCTCCCTTAATGTTTATCAGATATTCCTTATTGTTGATCTAGGTCTCACTTAATGTTTATCAGATATTCCTTATTGTTGATCTAGGTCTCACTTAATGTTTATCAGATATTCCTTATTGTTGATCTAGGTCACACTTAATGTTTATAAGATATTCCTTATTGTATATCTAGGTCTCCCTTACTGTTTATCAGATATTCCTTTTGTTGATCTAGGTCTCCCTTACTGTTTATCAGATATTCCTTTTGTTGATCTAGGTCTCCCTTACTGTTTATCAGATATTCCTTATTGTTGATCTAGGTCTCCCTTAGTGTTCATCAGATATTCCTTATTGTTGATCTAGGTCTCCCTTAGTGTTCATCAGATATTCCTTATTGTTGATCTAGGTCTCCCTTACTGTTTATCAGATATTCCTTATTGTTGATCTAGGTCTCCCTTAAAGTTTATCAGATATTCCTTATTGTTGGTCTAGGTCTCCCTTACTGTTTATCAGATATTCCTTATTGTTAATCTAGGTCTCCCTTACAGTTTATCATATATTCCTTATTGTTGATCTAGGTCTCCCTTACTGTTTATCAGATATATCTTATTGTTATCTAGGTCTCCCTTACTGTTTATCAGATATTCCTTATTGTTGATCTAGGCCTCCCTTACTGTTTATCAGATATTCCTTATTGTTATCTAGGTCTCCCTTAGTGTTCATCAGATATTCCTTATTGTTGATCTAGGTCTCCCTTAATGTTTATCAGATATTCCTTATTGTTATCTAGGTCTCCCTTACTGTTTATCAGATATTCCTTATTGTTGATCTAGGTCTCCTTTAATGTTTATCAGATATTCCTTATTGTTATCTAGGTCTCCCTTAGTGTTCATCAGATATTCCTTATTGTTTACCTATTTTCCCTTATTGTTTATCTAGGTTTTCTGACTGTTAAACGAAACATTAATTATTGTTCATCTAGATCTCTCTTACTGTTGATCTTGGTTTCCAGCCTCATGAACAAACGCAGCTAGTGACTAAAGAAACTTGTGAATATTTTGTAAATAAAAATACCTTCGTTTCCACCACCATAAGTGTAAGCCTGGAATAACAATTGGAGGTCATTATATAAATAATCTAAGGTATGCTGATAATACAGTTGTAATCGCTAAGAGTGAAAATGAGTTACAAGAAATGGTAGACTTTATAGTGAAGGAAAGCAAAAATAAAGGACTCAGCCTTAATAGCAAAAAGACAGAAGCAATTGTAGCAACAAAGAAAAAGACTTCATCGCATTGCACAATAAAGACAAGTGGAAAGATATTAAAACAGGTAATTGAATTTAAATATCTGGGAACAATGTTAAACTCAGATGATAGATGTACAACATAGGTGAGATGCAGAATAACTCAGGCAAAAGCAAAATTCCAAAAAATGAGTAAGATACTGTGCATTTCATTTTTGGCAATAGAAACAATAAAAGAAGTGTTTTTAAAACTTATGTACAGCCTGTCTTAATATATGGATGTTAATCATTGACAATATGACAACAAACAAGAAAATCACTGGAGTCTGTAGAAATACTGTTTTACAGAAGAATGTTAAGAATACCACGGACAGCTAAGAAGAGTATTGAAAACGTTTCGAAAGAGGCCAAAGCAAAAAGAGAGCTAATTTCCAATATTAGGAAGAAACAAACATCATTTTTTTGGGCCATTCAATGAGAAGGAAACAACATGAATATATTGTGACAACTGGGAAAATTGAGGGACGAAGAGATAGAGGGAAGCAAAGAAAAAAGACAGCTTAAGATAATGGCTTGGTAGAAGGTCAACAACAAAACTGTCGAGATCGACAGTTGTGGAGAGACAAGATCACCTACGACAGCAGGCATGGTACTTGATGATGGTGGTGATGATGGTGATGATGACACACACGTTAGCACACACACACAGCATCCAGTCAAATAATCTCTCCTTTTTGCGCTGATTCCTCAAATCCTGAAATAATCACCCATCTCTTCCTAATTTAAAATGCTCACCGCCGCGTGTACGCGGTGTTACATAATAGTAGCTTTCATCAACATACAAATTGCGATCAATGAATAGTTTGATCGTGACGCCCCTGTCAATACTATTTACAATACCATTTACAACTAGAACATTCCTTATTTATACCAGGCACAATCGACTTTTACCTTTGCACATTAACATCATCAATATGGACCATGTCTTCTGACGTAGGGGATCTTGTTTCTCCGCATCTTTTTAGCTCTACGTTCTTTAATTATTCTGTTGTTTATTACTTACCAAATCCATTCTCGTGAATGTCTGATATGTTTTCGCTCTGTTTCCCTCTGTCTTTTATACCCTCAATTTCACGTCTCCACAATATTTTCGAGCTGTTCCCTTTTTGTTATCACTAAACTGGTACGATTACTGTAGTTAAGACCGTTTTCCGATTTAGGAGTTGAAAATATGGCTGGAGAACAAAGACCGCATGATCAGTTCAGTCGTCACGTGGTGTTCTAAAGAAACAGACAAAACCCTATCGTGCCCCGAACCCCCAATCTCTCTATCTGAAGAACGACAGGTTCAGCCATCCGTTCTCTCCCCTTGCCAGTTACTACCACCTGATATTGGTAATAAACTTTATATACGTTTTGGCTTCTTTAAGAACATATACTTTACACAAAGTTGTAAAAAGATTACTTGGAGGAAACTTGGTGGCCTACATTGATCAAATGGCATACACTACGACTATTTATTTATTTATCTCAACAAACATGTTTCCAGATTTAACAAAATACAAAAAATTGAATGCCTTTTCTGTGCCCTTAGGAGTGTCAATAACATTACAGTAAGCGTTACCTCTACATCTCGAGGAGTTCGGGGTATATCGTATATATGCCTATACTTTTCAATGACCAACAGCACTTTTTAAAAAACATGTTATGGTCGATTTCATACCAGGTCGCTCTACCTTCTCACAAAAATACCGCGAGTACCCTGTAGGGTATTCTACCTGAATATTGATTCGAGGTCGTTCGGAAAAACAATAAATCTCAACATTTGAGAAATAAAACCGCATCAGAAGCGAGCATCACTACTAATGATCATTTACAATCAACATTTAAGAATAATGTAGTTCTAGATTATTGTTCAAATACAAGTCAGTATCATTGAGTTATCAAAAGGAAAAAGAGATCGCGGACGACAAAGAGATCGCGGACGACAAAGAGAGAAAAAACTGGATAGCTTGGTGTGATGGCATGGAAAACAGTCAACAACAGAACTGATACGATGTACTGTGGATAGAAGATTGTGGAAGGACATGATCGCCTACGCCAACTGGTATGACACATGATGATGATCATTGAGTGCCGTCTCCGCAACGAAGGTTGGCTACCATGCAGTGCTATTCTGCTGTCTTTTTGCTTTGATGATGCAGGTTGTCATAGACTGACTTGTTTTTCTTTTGATGTTACTCGTCCATGTTAGTCATGGTCTGCCTCTTTTACATTGTATTTTTCCTTCCAATATTACTTTCGGTAGGCTGCTGTGTCTTTTAACATGTCCCAAAAGTCACATTTGTCTTGTTTGAATTGTGTTTGGTAGTTTTCTTTTTAATTTGCAGTTGTAAAACATCATAAATTGTTTTCTTCTCTTTCGATCCAATTTTTCTATAAATCCACACTTCAAAAGCTTCAGTTTTCTGTTCTGTTGTCTTGTCTAATGTCTATGCACTATACATGAATGTTGACAAGATATAACATTTTGCTATTTTTATTGTTAGCCCTGGTGTTATTATGAAAAATATACTAACATCAAAACAATTAACACCAGGGCTAAAACTAAGAAAAGCAAAATGTTATATCTTATATCTTCTCAACATTCCTGTATAGTGCTAAAACATGGACATTAGACAAGAAAACAGAACAGAAAACTGAAGCCTTTGAAATGTGGATTTATAGAAGAATAGGTAGAATTGGATGGAAAGAAAGGAAAACAAACAATGAAGTCTTAAAACAACTAAAAATGAAAAGAGAACTACTATACACAATTCAAACAAGACATATTAGATTTTTGGAGTAGATAAAAGACATAGCAGCCGACTAAAAGTAATATTGGAAGGGAAAATACAAGGTAAAAGAGACAGAGGCAGATCAAGTCTAACATTGACGGGTAACATAAAAAGAAGGACAAGTCAGCCTATGACAGCCTGCACCATCAAAGCAAGAGACAGAGCGGAATGGCGCTTCATGGTAGCAAGTCTTCGATGCGGAGACGGCACTCAATGGTGATTATATTTCTCATGGCATTAAGATTGTTTTTTCCCATTCCTATTCTTTTGTTTATTTCAGTTTTATATTTTCCATCATTGGATACAGTATGTGTAAGGTAGTTGTAGCTTTGAACTGTCTCCAGGTATTTTCTTTCAACTTTGAAATTCGTCTGCGAATTTTGAGTATTATCTTTCTTTATGCTCATAGTTTTAGTCTTTTTGATATTGATCTCTAATCCACATTTTTTGCTTGTCATGTTTTTTTTTATTCAGTAATTGTTGTCGATCTTCAGGATTTTCTGCTAGTAATACAGTAATATCGAAGCCGCGATAGCTCAGTGGTTAGTGAACTGGACTACAAAGGACAAGAGGTAGGGTTCGATCCCAACCGACGGCTTCCGGGTTCACCCAGCCTTAAATGGGTACGTATTCCCACGTTCAGAAGAATCTGCCGACTACAACAAGCCCAAGCATATGGACACTTTAATGTGTTTCTTTGCTAGACATGGTTCATTTCTTGGTGTTTTTTCATGAAGCCATGGCTCATATCTTAGCTTGTGTGTGCTGGCCATGGCTCATATCTTGGTGTGTGTCATGTTAGTCATGTTAGCCATATCTCATATCTTGGTGTGTCCGTGTTAATCATGTCTCATATCTTTATGTGTGTCTGTGTTTAGTCATATCTCATATCTTAGTGTGTATCAGTGTTAGTCATATGTCATATCTTTGTGTGTGCATGTCTGTGTTAGTGATGTCTCATATCTTTGTGTGCATGTTTATGTTAGTCCCATCTCATATCTTTGTGTGTGCATATCTATGTTAGTCATATCTCTTATCTTTGTGTGCATGTCTATGTTAGGCATGGGTCATATCTTTGTGTGTGCATGTCTATGTCAGTTATATCTCATATCTTTATGTGCATGTCTATGTTAGTCATGTGTCATATATCTTGATGTGTGTCATTGTTAGTCATGCCTCGTATCGCTGTGTGCATTTCTGTGTTAGTCACATCTCACATCTTTGTGTGTGCATGTCTGTGTTAGTCACATCTCATATCTTTGTGTGTGCATGTCTGTGTTAGTCACATCTCATATCTTTGTGTGTGCATGTCTGTGTTAGTCACATCTCACATCTTTGTGCGTACGTGTCTGTGTTAGTCACCTCTAGTGACTCGGGCAGATGGTGCTTGTAAACCTGGGAGGGCCGACCATCTAAGGGCAGAATCCCCCTACAGAAAAGACAATCTGCTGCCTTGCAGAAAGATTGGGGACAACCAAAGTCTAGGGAAAGCAAACCCGAATAAAATGTTGGCTGAAATCGGATGCACTGGGCCACTGGCGCAGAACACAGTGCAACGTTTTAACGGGTGTTCAATCAGAGTGGATCTGGCGAACTCTACTTGTGATGTTCTGTCTGTGTGGGCGATCAACACACTTAGCCTGACAGCTGACTTCATGTGAGAGTCTGGAATCCTTACTCTGATTGAGTCCTGATCGCAGAGAGAGAGAGAGAGAGAGAGAGAGAGAGAGAGAAATGGGTACCGGATTTTTCTGGGAAAGTAAAGCGGCACGGGCATAATACCGACCACATTACCCCAAAAATCATGTGCTGAAGGTCTGTAAAATGTATGGTCACTAATACCATATTCCCTATACGCCACTTGGCGAGACGGGGGTTTTTTACTCTTACTAATACAGTAATATCAGCACATCTTAGGTTATTGATTTTATTTCCATTAATGTTTGGGCCTGGCATCTCTGTGATATTTTTAAAGATTTGCTCAGTGTATAAATTGAACAAGCTTGGTGATAGGATGCATCCCTGTCTTACTCCTCTCTTTATATCAATAGATGTAGAGTTCTCTTTGTTATATCTTATTATTTGTTGTTTGCTTCCAGTATAAATTACATATTAGTCGTATATTTGTGTCATCTAGAAGCCTTTCTTTTAGGCAGTCGTTGTTTACCGTGTATTCTATCAAAAACGTTGGTGTAGTCTATGAAGCAGGCACATATCGGTTTGTTTACTTCTGTGTACTTTTCGATTTACGCCCTCATGGAGAAAATGGCGACTTTTGTTCCACTGTTTTTCATAACTTCAAATTGTTATTCTTCTAATTCCATATTGGTTTTATTCTGAATTCTTCCTTTTATAACTTGTAGCATGATTTTTGTTACATCACTCATTAGGCTTATTTTTCTAAAATCACTGCATTCAACTGCACCGATCTTTTTAGGCAATACAATGAAAGTTGATGTCTTTAGTTCATTTGGTATGTATCCTGTATGGTATTTGTTGTTGTATATGTCCGTGATCACTTCAATGTCAAAATCTTCTAGTGCCTTTATCATCTCTATTTGTATGTTGTCAGGTTCTTATATCAACCTTTTTCTACCTTATTATTTATACACTCAATACAATCAAGGTGTCCGGTTAGCGCAATCGATAGGCGGTTGGCTTACCACGGCAACAGCCGGGGTTCGTAATCCTGGCGAGGACACCTGGGTTTTACTAATTCCCTAAAAATTAGTAGGAGCCGCGATAGCTCAGTGGTTAGTGAACTGGACTACTACGGACAAGGGTAGGGTTCGATCCCAACCGACGGCTCCGGGTTCACCCAGCCTTAAATGGGTACCGGATTTTTTCTGGGAAAGTAAAAGCAGCACGGGCGTAATACCGACCACATTACCCCAAAAATCATGTGCTGAAGGTCTGTAAAATATAGGGTCACTAACACCATATTTCCCTATACGCCACTTGGCGTGACGGGGGTACTTTACAATACAATCAAGATGTCCGAAGATTTCACTTGCTCCATAATTTTATTTATATCTTCATAGTAACCCTCTATTTGTTCATCTGCATAGTTTTGAGTAGGTGCATATGTCTGTATTATTTACTAGTACAAATACTAGTACACAACTAATATTATTATTATTATTACTATTAATACTACAATCATCAATACAAATATTACTACGACTACTACTTTCATTTTTTCATGTGTTTCAGCATCGCGAGGATAGATCATTTGCGATCTTTTGCTTTTTGGTTTGCTTCTTCTGTTGTCACGTTTCCGACCGTTCTATTATTCAACGTGTACTTTCTTTTCAAGGACATGCTGACGGTCTGTTCTCTTTGTTGCGTTTCCTGATGCTTGTCTGGATTGTGTCTAATTGTTTCTCTTTTATCACATGACCAAACATTTAAATTGTTGTTTATACTGCGTGAGATATCTAGACATATTTGTATGTTGTGTAACTCTCTCTTTACCATTTGATTTATATTGATCACACATTTGTTTTCATCTGGGTGGAGTAAACAATGAGTATAGCACATTCTTTTCAAGATTGTCTACGCCATGAAAAGGCTGGCGAGGATGAAAACCTTATTCCTGAAACACAACAGATTCAGTGTTACGTCAAACATCTTATGGGAAATTAACAAATGGGAAGCAAAAGGAAACTTAGTAATGTACATCGCAACAGAAGGTAATATGAACAGTAGACGTGTTGTCAGCTAAGCAACTGTTCCAGTCCTGTAGCGTGTTAACACAAGTTCAAGTACAGGCGACTAATGTTAGTTTCCTCGAGATAAACAAAACTACCACAACACCGATAAAGATAAGTCAATCGATATTTCCTTTCATATTTTAAACTTGTTATTTCATTTTGTCGCCCCACACCATATTTCGGAATCTCCTGGTTACACTCCACATTCAGAAGGCTCTCATTCAAGGGAGATTATCTCTGCTGATAGGCTAACTATCAGTTCCTGTCGACATTTCGTAGATAGGTAAGCCAAAGCCTTGGAACTTTCACCGACCTGGCTGTCCTAAGTACAATCTAGCTATTCTAACATCACGTTTCCATTAACCTTAAAATATCTAAGTCTTAAGCAGCAGTATTCATCTACATAACAAGCATAGCAGAGTATACAGTGGTACATACATGAATAAGTATCCAGTGATATATAATCTATAATCATATAAACATAAGGTAAAGCTGGTATTAAGCGAAACATTATAACATAAAAGTGCATGTTCTAGCAGTACGGGCATAAGACGGAACCGACATTTTCCTTCATTATGTTTTTGTTTTGTTAGGGTTTACTGATGACAACTTTATAGGGAACCTCGGTAGCCTAGTTGGGAAAACCACCTGGCTGGGCTATCGACGTTCGGACAACCTGTGTTCGACTCCCGCTGGAAGTAGTGTGCTTTGTTTTCGTGGTTAGAAAAAAAAATACCTCCACGGTATCAGCCGCTGGCAGAGATGGGTACCAGAGTAGTAGTACTCTGGGAAGGATGAGGAATGCCGCCTCGCATTTTCGATTTCGATGCTTGAAACGACACTATCCAGAAGTCTCCGAACACTTTTGGATAGGCGGCCGAGCATATATGGGTGAAAACTCGCGTGTTAAGACGGCGATTCAAGTCTCGTTCTTTACCTTTACTTTATAGAGAAACGTTTTTGTTTGTTTCATTTTATGCCCATAAAGCTGTAACATATGCTTTTATGTTATTATTGTTCCCATACCACAATCAATTCAAACACATTACTTATGAAAGGTATAAAGTTAAGCTTCAGCGTAGTGATTAGGGCGTACAAAGAAAACAAAAGGTAGCTTGTTTTGAAATTACAGAATTAATTAATCAACGGGAATGGGTTAGCTCTTGGACAAAGAGGTGCCCACGTAGACATCGTTGCAAATGAATACCTGAATTAAGGAAGTGGCGAGGACGTACTCAAATGTGATGTTTACAAGAAGGGAAAGAAAATGAATAGAATGGGGGTGAGGTGCATTCGCGCCTCAGGTGACAGCCAGTAAAATAATACCGCAAACGAAAACTGTTGTAAGCCTTCTGAGGAATCTAGGCGTGAAGTCAGGTAGCGCAGAGAATCCAATCAAAATGATATGTCAATAAGTTTAAGTGATTCTAGATTACTCTAAGGCGCCTAGATAAGAGCCGAGCACAGACCAGAATACAAAAGGCGACATCGCTGGGTTTGATCGAAACGTTGAATGTTATCTGGCATATATGCAAATATATTAAAAACGCCAACTACCGAAAAAAAAAATCAATATCAGGGAGAGAGAAATGTCTCCACTTGATATCACAAAGGCAAAACAAACAACGCGAAATATATATGGAAATAATATGTTGATTCTGAATATAATCATTTAGGTAAGGAGGATATGTAGGTAGGCATTTTCATAGCAATATCGTTAATGTAGGTATACTCGGTTTAGGTTATGAGAGAATTTTATGAAGATATGTTATAGCTGTATGTGAACTGAAAGATATGATGGATGAGAGACGGGGAGATGAACGGGTGGATGAGAGATATGTTATAGCTGTATGTGAACTGAATGATATGATGGATGAGAGACGGGGAGATGAACGGATGGATGAGAGATATGTTATAGCTTCAAAATTGAAGCCTTTGAAATGTGGATTTATTGAAGAATATGTAGAATTGGATGTAAAAAAAAAAAGAAAACAAACGATGAAGATTTAAAACAACTAAAAATGAAAAGAGAACTACTAAACATAATTAAACAAGACAAATGAAAATTTTGGGGCATGTTAAAAGACACAACCGCCTAATAAAAGTAATATTGGAAGGGAAAATACAAGGTAAAAGAGGCAGAGGCAGACCAAGACTAACATGGACGAGTAGCATAAAAAGATGGACAAGTCAACCTATGACAATCTGCACCATCAAAGCACGAGACAGAGTGGAATGGCGCTCCATGGGAGCCAACCTTCGATGCGGAGACGGCACTCAATTAAGATGATGATGTTATAGCCGTATGTGAACTGGAAGATAAGACGGATGAGAGATATATTATAGCTGTATGTGAACTGGAAGATAAGACGGATGAGAGATATGTTATAGCTGTATGTGAACTGGAAGATATGATGGATGAGAGACGGGGAGATGAACGGATGGATGAGAGACGGGGAGATGAACGGATGGTACGGCATAGCATGAACAAATGAAAGGACAAGCAGATAGACGAATTGACTGACCGTCTTGGGTAGCCTTGAGATGTCAAGCAGACAGGAAGACAAGGGTTATGAAGGCATGCTGGTAAACAGACAGACAAACTGATGGACGGATAGGGGGATTTATGGATAAGTGGATAGCAGACACCGAAGACATGCTGATAGACGGAGACATATTTTTTTTTCAAATTCCGTTTAATAATTATTTCGGTCCTAATATTGGTTTTCCGAGTACTTCATAACATACTCAAATCACGGAAAAAGACTAAATGTGGTCCACATGCGATGTCTCCGCAGAATAATGCACATCAAATGGCAGGACAAAATAACCAACTTGTCTGTCCTGCAACGTGTTAAGACCCCAACAGTCATGTCGATGCTCAGAAGTCGAAGACTAAGATGGATGGGGCACGTCCAGCGAATGGAAGAAATGCGCATCCCCAAGCAAATACTATATGGTGAACTAACACACGGAAAAAGACAAATCGGCAGACCTAAACTACGATATAGAGATATCTGTAAATCATCTCTGAATGACTTTTCCATGTGTGAAAATGACTGGGAACATCTGGCAAGTGATCGCACATCATGTATAAGGAATGGTATAACATCATTTGAGACTGTGCTAAGGCAAAACTTAGAAGAGAAAAGACTCATGAAAAAAATATGGAAAACTCTGTGGTTTAGTGGTCCTGACTTGTTCATTCTGTGTCCGCGTGTGTTTGTAAAACATTGGTAGAATTAGCCACGAGAGAAGCTGTTCTGCAAAACAAATCCTCAAAAAAAAAAAAATACACAATAGCCTCCACTAGACTGTCTGACAAGACGAAAGGGGCCATACAATATTGGTTTGACGAGTACTTCTCCAACAGATAAAGAACATTGTGAAACGAAAGCTCAGAGAAGATCAGGCAGGCTTTAGAAGTGAGAGATCATGTTCTGATCAAATCTATCTCTTTTTAATCATTGTAGGGTAGTCACGGGAATGGAATTCATCCTTATAAATAATCTTCTTGGACTTTGAAAAGGCATTCGACAGCATCCATCATCCATCGCTTTAGAAAATCTTATATGTGCACGTTCCCCCCTCCCCCCTCCCTCCCAAAAAAAAAAATCGTCAGTATCCTAAAGGATTTGTACGACGGCAACCAGTGCTGTCTAAGACACAAAGAACAGAAGACAGCTTGGTTCAGAGTGATAACGGGAGTTAAACAAGGATGTATCCTGTCACCATTCTTTTCCCATGTGGTCATGGACTGGGTCATGTGATCGGTTGTTGCTGACAGACCAAGGGGGGTTACATAAGGTCTTGCCGGACGTCTTGGAGATACTGACTTTGCAGATGATTTAGACTGCTGCCAAGACATACAAGAGAAAACAGATAGAGTAGATCAGTTTGTCAACTAAGTAGGACTACAAATAAATGCAGATAAAACTAAGATTATGAGGGTTGATGTCAAAAGTAGAAAGAAAGTTACATTCAGAGGAGTGGGACTAGAAGAAGCGGATCACTTTAAATACATGGGAAGTTATATTTCATCAAATAGTGACAATAAGGTCGAGATCTCTGCTAGAATAGCATGTCAATTCAGGCAATCAATAGACACATTTGGCGTTCAACCAGTCTCCATCTCAGCACCAAGCTTAGAATATCCAGGTCAAATGTTCGATACATTCTCTAATATGCTGCAGAAACGTGGAGATTGAGCCCTAAGATAGAAAGTCGACTTAGAGGATTCGATGGTCGCAGTCCCAAGAAGATTCTAAACATTCGTTGGGATCAATATATCACAGACAAATAAGTTGCCAGAAGATCAGGCATTGACAATATCAAACAAGAAGTGAAAAGAAGACGTTGGAAATAGGTAGACCACGTTCTACGAATGGAACGAAACAGGCATTCGTAACTAGCATTACAACATGAGCACTACCTGGCCAACGAAGAAAAAGCAGACCGCTGGGGACATGGCAACGAACCATACAAGATGAAATAAAAGAGGCTGGCAAGTTCTGGTGAGAGCTGATCGTGCTTACTCGAGACCAATTGAGTTGGAGATCTCTTGTCAGTGCCCTATGCTCCGACCGGAATTCAGAAGAATAAGAAGATTTGTTTAAATGATCATCATCAAGTACCGGGCCTGCTGGCTTAGGTGACCATGTCTCTCCACAACTTTCGATCTCGACAGTTATTTATCATTTCTCTTGTTGACCTTCTGCCAAGCCATTCTCTTAAGCTGTCTGATATCTTTTCTCTTTTGTTTCCTCCCATCTCTTCGTCCCTCAATTTTCTAGTTGTTACAATATATTCCAGCTGTTCTCTTCGGACGGACGGACGGACGGACGGACGGACGGACGGACGGACGGACGGACGGACGGACGGACAGACAGACAGACAGACAGATAGATAATTGTGTAGACTGAGTTGTCATCTTGAATATATTTAATGACACGTGAATTCCGTCTATCCATTTTTTTCCCTTTGCAGCTTGATATTTTTATGTGCAGTATGCTCCTGTCAGTTCAAACTATCCAATTCGGGGACTAGTTGGTTTTAAGGCAAGACGCCGGTCTCAAGACAAAGAGGTTGTGAGTTCAAATCCGAGCAGCACCAGATTTGTATTTCTGAGTTCTCTCTACGCAACCACCCCTGGTCTCAGCAGCGAGACCCTGCTTGAAACGTCAATTACTAATGACGGAAAAAATATGAGTGCCACAGAAATCGGGGTTATCTGCCTGTGTGGCGAGGAACCCCTGTGCACACAGCTGCAAGGGAAAAACAGGATTAACTCACAAAATATTCTGTTCCTAGATTCTAGGGACTTCGCCAGAGGTGAACCTGGTGAACGCAAAAATAAAATAAAATAAATTTAAATTTAAAAAAAAAATTAATCTAGTTCTTTTATATTCGATACAATCATTGACTAGAATTGTCCACACGGCTTTTATCATTTTCACATTTGAATCTATCCCAAAAATTTCTTGCTGGAAACATTTCTAATACATCTTATTTCGTATGATTTTATTTGACGTCTTTGTCTCTAGAAGGACTGTTCAAGTCTGGCGCTGGAAGCGTAGTAATGTAGTCCCTAGTACACGTTTCTACAGGAATAGTGTAATTGTATAAAGCACCATCTTCATTATACAGGACATTTGTGGTCTCTAGAGGTAAGACACCGGCCTCTGGACAAAGGTCCAGAATCCCGTCACACGCAGAGGAACTTTTCCTCATAGAATCCGTGGTTTCATCGAGACTTTATCTCTTAGTCCCTTGGTAGTGAAATTCCATGTTTAGCCCTCTCGAATAATAGCGACTATCAGGAGATCTCGTGTGCATTCTACACTCGTTAAAGAACAGAGCAACGTCAAAAAGTGTACGCCAAAAATAGCTGCTGTCCTGAAAAAAAGTGATTAGAATTATAATTCTTCCCATGCGTAAGATGGATATGTTGAAATGAAATGTTTGTCGTAAACTATCAATAAAACGCACTGATTATTGTCAATACTTCCGTTCTGTTGTAATTTTATATAGAATCCTCATCAATGTACACATTGGGTGGACTGTATTTCGTATGTAAACATTTTCCTATGTAAACTCCCTTTTTTTTAGGCTCTACAGTGAAGCAAGATTTTTTTCCAAGAGGCGGGGGTAAAGAAAAGGGGGGGGGCGGTATATAGTTTACTGAGCTCGGGAAGATGATAACAATGAAGAGAACAGACCACGTCACTTCCTGGAAAACTAACATTTGACATTATAAGTTAGGAAACAACTTTATCAGTTACGGGACACCCTTATAAGTTACAGGACAACCTCATAAGTTATAGGACAACCTTATAAGTTACAGAACAACCTCATAAGTTATAGGACAACCTTATAAGTTACAGAACAACCTCATAAGTTATAGGACAACCTTATTAAGTTACAGAACAAGCTCATAAGTTATAGGACAACCTTATAAGTTACAGGACAACCTCATAAGTTACAGGACGACCTTATAAGTTACGAGACCATCTTTAAAGTTATGGAATAACCTTATAAGTTACAGGACAACCTCATAAGTTATAGGACAACCTCATAAGTTACAGGACGACCATATAAGTTACAGGACAAACTTATAAGTTACAAGACAACCTTATACGTTACAGGACAACCTTCTAAGTTATAGGACAACCTTAAAACTTACGGAACTATCTTTTATATAGTATCCTTAGAAATGAATTTAGCTAAAGTGGCGTGTCCATCAGTACTCTCATCTCTTTCCTGATCACACGGGAGACCTCAGCGCAGTGCAGGAATTTCAAAGAACAAATTAAAGTGCCTCCTCTCTCTTTATATTTCTCCTATCTACTTACTTATATAGAAAGCACTCTTGGGAGATGTCTTTTTAAGCATTTGAGCCCTGTCCATAGGTACAGTAACAATAATGGCAGTGTTTTGTGTAAATGTATATCCTCAACCCAGCAACTGTGATCCGCGAGGAGTCTGAAGTCAGTTTGTTATATTTTTTAATTATATATGCATTTGGCGTTCGCCAGCTTTAATCACTGGCGAAGTTCCTAGAGACTTGGAACTGAATTTTGCATGTTAATCCGTTTTTCCCGGGCAACCGTGTGGACAGGAGTCCCTCGTCGCACAGGCAGATAACTTCGTACTCGGGAGGTACTCATATTTTTTCCAACGATGAGTAATTGGCGTCTAAAGCCTGGGCTCTCTGCTGACACCAGGGTTGGTTGCCGCAGAGAGAAATCATAAATAAAAATCCCAACTGATGCAGGCGAGATTTGAACTCACAACTTCTCTGTCACGAGACCGGCGTCTTTGCCTCCAGACCAACCAGTCCTCCGGTACATGTATATATCTTGGTGCGCAACCGTGACTAAGTGCTCTCTACCCACATACATTTCCTTCCCTGACCAAGGCAAGATACTTAATGATTGAAACTGCATCGAATACAGATACTCTAGTGATCGCGTGAAAGCTAGACCTTCAGGGTTTGCCGTCAAACAAAGAAAAATAGCACATAGGCCATATCAAACACCACAATGGCAGAACAATAATTGAGAGTATAGTTACCAAAATATGTAAATTTCTTAGAGAGATAAAGAGACAAACATGAAGTGTTAATTGAATTGAAATGCCAAGCGTGTTCATTACCCTCCAGTGACGTCGCCTACGACAGCTGGGCCACCGTATTGAAACAAAAAGGGCGCATTCCTAAAGTCATCCTACAGGGTAAGACAACATTCGACAAAAAAAAAAAACAACAAAACAAAACAAAAACAATGAAAGACTTATTCTAAGTTACAAAAACGATCGTAAAAGTGGCGTGACGGTGCCTGATAACAAACATACTGGGAAGAATTCGCTAGAGACATTCAAAGTGAGGTAGACAGTAAGCGCTGGCCTGAAAGCAGGTCGACTCACTGTAAGAAAAGATGCCTATTTTTTATGGACATAAAGAAAGAAAAAGTCGTGGGCAAGATCCTTGCAGGTTCAATAAATCCAATGTCATTTGAGACCGACAGGGTTCTACTACCGGTTACCGAAAAGCGATGGCCACCACCTAAAATACAATGGTGACCAAGAACTGAAGAAAAATTCTACTCATTGAGAAACGAAACGCGGCAAGGAAACGATAAATATTCGACTGGGAGTGTAGATAGGCTGCCTGATGTTGTTATTGTCTATATTGGAAGCTTTAAGCTGTAATTTCTTGACGTTTCAATTACAGTTACACTTTAACAAAACGAAGCACGCACATAATGCAGGAGAATCCTAGACTAGCCAAGCATAAACAATACAAACTGGCAACATGTATTTTAATAAACAATCAAATCAAATGCATAACAAAAAAAACAACAAAGGCAGTTTGGAAACCGTTAACCTGATAATAATAACAAAAGATCAGCAGTAATAGTAGTACTAGTAGCATCAGTAGTAGCGGCAGCAGTAGTATTAGTAGTAGTAGCAGTAGTAGTAGTAACAGCAGTAGTAGTAGTAACAGCAGTAGTAGTAGTAGTAGCAAGCAGCAGTAGTAGTAGTAGCAGTAGTAGTAGCAGCAGTAGCAATAGTAGTAACAGTAGTAGCAGCAGTAATAGCAGTAGTAGTAGCAGGAGGAGCAATAGTAGTAACAGTAGATAGAAACATAGATGGCAGTAATAGCAGTAGTAGTAGCAGTAAGGGGATGGGGGGAGCAGAAACATAGATGGCATGGTAAGACTGCTACACAAAAAGTTGATAATGATATCAGAAACATAGATGGCATGGTAAGACTGCTACACAAAAAGTTGATAATGATATCAGAAACATAGATGGCATGGTAAGACTGCTACACATGGTAAGACTGCTACACAAAAAGTTGATAATGATATCAGACTGTTTAATCTCACACGCCGTCTAAGTAAAGGCGACCGTATCTCTTATTAGAAAGGTTGTTATGCAGAACACTTGCATCAAAAGTTGTTTCTCGTATAAATTAATTTATGAAGGATTAGTGCTATCTAAATTGTTACATTTTTTGTCGACTTTGTTAATATGTTGTTAAGTGATATCTTAGTTGTAAATATATATGTGCTTTGTTTAGCATAGTAGTTAATTCCCCTGAATTGTTCAAACTGACACTTGTTATATTTTAAAATATCGTATAATTGTATACGTTGAGAGGTTCTTGGATAGGACAGGTGGTAAAATGCGTAAATATGCTCTAAAAGTAATAGGAATAAGATTATGCAATATGTTAGACTTGACAGAGATCAAGAAGAAGGTTGTTTCAAGACATCAAAGAGACCTTGAACATGACAACTGAAGAAGTGAGAGCATTGGCTAGAGTCAGATTAGTTCCGACAGGCTGTGCAAAGTTCTGTAAAGGACACGCAACCCGATAGAGTCAGACACAAATAAGATTCACGTGGCAATCTACGATTATGAATACAAAGAAATAAAGCGTGGCTAGACAAATTATTTGGGGAGGATGAAATATAAATATGAAGATGACAGTGACAAGGACGATATAAGTAAAGAACCTTCATGAACTCTTTTTTTTAAAGAAACCTAATGACGCGAAGACCGTCACAACGAAATAGTGCGTTAAATGTGATAATGGTGGAAGTCGCAAGTATTATTTATCACATAAACAACCACATTATTAAATGTACGATGAGATATCTAATTATGCAGTAAATAGGATTATAGTTGCAAAGAAAAACGTCAATCACATACCCCCAGCTGACTCCAGAAATTGGCAAAAATGTCGTAATGAAAGTTAATAATGGCATTTATGAAATAAATTAGACGTTAACGCCCCTTGATGTTTGGGAAAGCTGTTGTGGTTTTCCACTATAATAATATGTTTATATGGCATGGCATTCCAGAGAGTAGGAAAAAAAAGAAACAACCCCGCTCTGTGAATTGAAGTAAGAAACATGGTTATTAGGAAACCCTTTATTTAAAGCTTTCAAACATGAGGATATGTGATATTTAAAAAGAAAATTAATCTCGTTCTCTCTCTCTCTCTCACCCCCCCCCCCCCCCAAAAAAAAAAAAATCTCATTCATAGGGCAAGTATTTTGGTCCCTTGAGGGAGGTGGCCTTACCTGAAATATAACTCCCAGGAATTAGCCCCCTTTCTATATTCGGGGATTGGAAGAGGCGAAACATCCTGACTGAATATACAACACCAAACAATACTACCCACCAGCCACTTTTAGTTCAAAACTAGAAAGTCGTTGAGGCAACGAAAATGTGGCTAAACGGGAGAATGTTGAGAATACCATATACAGGTGATGATGACGTTCTAATAGAGGCCAGAGCCAAGTGAAAGCTAATTTACAACATCAGGAGGAAACGATCATTATTTTCTGGTCGTGTAACGAGAGGGGACAACTGGAATAGATTGTGACAACTGGAATAGATTGTGATAACTGGAATAGATTGTGATAACTGAAAAAGATTGTGACAACTGGAATAGATTGTCTGTGATAACTGGAAAAGATTGTGAAAACTGGGATAGTATGAATTATGTATATATAATATGAGTAATTTCTTATAAACAATTAAATTGATCTACCAGTGTCAAGAGATCGGCCGTTCGACTTCTAGTTTCACCAAGCCTTAAACAGGTAGTGGAGGTTTTTCTTTATTCTTGAAAGGAAAGACAGTCAGGTAGTCCAGTACAAACATTAGTACCCAAAGACGTATCACATATTGGCACTAACACCATATTTGCTACACTCGAAGCGTGACGGGACCCTTTCATACTGTTTGCCTGCACAGCGCGAAGCGCTCTTTTAAGACATGATCTTTTCAATAGTTATGTTCTTTCTTTCATCTGCGAACGTTAAGTATTTATGCTTGATGTTAACAGCAAAATTCTGGTGAAAATACATGAGTCGAGAGTATATTGTACCTTCTGTGCAATCGTGGCATGTATAAAATGTTATAATTGTTCTTTGCTAATTATTATCAGTAAGTCTAGCCAATGAAAACAAACAAAATTAGAAAATGTATGTTTTTTGTTAGTGAAAAATTAAACTGGGATCTGTTGAAATGAAGTGTCCCTCTAGACAGAACTTTGTATTAGTCTTAGCATGACAGTGTGTGCTATCTTACACATTCTAGCATAACAGTGTGTGCTATCTTACACATTATAAGCATGATAGTGTGTGCTATCTTACACGTTCTAGCATGACAGTGTGTGCTCACTTACATATTCTAGTATAACAGTGTGTGCTCGCTAACGCATTCTAGCATAATTGTGTGTGCTTACTTACACATTCTAGCATGACAGTGTGTGCTCACTTACACATTCTAGCATGACAGTGTGTGCTCACTTACACATTCTAGCATGACAGTGTGCGCTCGTTTACACATTCTATCATGACAGTGTGTGCTCACTTACACATTCTAGCGTAATTGTGTGTGCTTACTCACACATTCTAGCATGACAGTGTGTAGTTGCTTATACATTCTAGCATGACAGTGTGTAGTTGCTTATACACTCTAGCATGACAGTGTGTAGTTGCTTATACATTCTAGCATGACAGTGTGTAGTTGCTTATACATTCTAGCATGACAGTGTGTGCTCGTTAATACATTCTAGCATAATTGTGTGTGCTTACTCACACATTCTAGCATGACAGTGTGTAGTTGCTTATACATTCTAGCATGACAGTGTGTGCTCGTTTTTCTTTTTACATTCTAGCATGACAGTGTGTGCACACTTTTCTTTTTACATTCTAGCATGACAGTGTGTAGTTGCTTATACATTCTAGCATGACAGTGTGTAGTTGCTTATACATTCTAGCATGACAGTGTGTAGTTGCTTATACATTCTAGCATGACAGTGTGTGCTCGCTTTTCTTTTTACATTCTAGCATGACAGTGTGTTCTCGCTTTTCTTTTTACATTCTAGCATGACACCGTGTATTCTCTAATGACATGACTTCACAAACAACAATCTTCTTGTTAGAAAACATCATTAGCGACCAATGATTGATTACACATAAAACTACGATTTAAAAAAAAAAAGTTAATTTAAGCGCCAGGATGTTAACTTATATAAGAAATGGGCGAAACAACAAATTAAACTTCCACAGAATGGTAACTTAACATGCACTCTCTTAAAAGAGAATTAATTACAGGAAAAACGATATCCCCCAATAAAAGGTGGATCACAAACCTCCTTCATACATTAAACCTTTGTTACATAAATGTATTTGTACAATCCCTCCCCCCCCTTTTTTTCCTCCCCCACCCCCTTAGTCGCATAAACCCGTTCTTACTATCCCATTTCCTACATAAACAATCATTACAAATTCATACAAACAATCATTACAAATTCATACAACACGAAGGAAGTGAACTATTATAACGTAAGAATCATTTTCCTGCAGTCTAATTTTAACAGCTTAAAGACAACATCAACATGTTTAACTATCTTTATAGCGTTAAATATCTTTATAGAGGATTTGTCAACCAACACCGGGCTGACACAATCAGTCGCTGTGTGCTGAAGAATATTTTGAGGAGAAAATCGAAGCAACTATGGGTGTGTCCAGAGTGTTGTGATGATGATCCTAATTTGACATAACATAACATAAATTATATCTCATTTGTTTATCTCATTTGTAATATTAAAAACTAGTTCTTCGTCGTCTTCTTCTATTCTTCCTATTTTTACAACTGAGAGTAGAAGTAGATACAAAGTTCTGGTTCTTGCTATTCTGCCAGCCTCAGTGACTGACACTTGATGCCATTATCTTTTCTCTGTTGTCACTCCAATGTAGTCAGTCTGTGTCTTCCTCGGTCTCTGTGTCCTCTTTGTGTGTATGCCTTGCATGATATGACATAATTAGGCATTCTCTCCAGGTGGACAAACCTTGTTATCTGTTCTCTTTGTCATTTATTTACTATCAACTCTACCAGATTGTTCTCTTATAATGTTATTTCAGTATATTTTTGTCTCTTCTGGACATTTCTACAATTTTTCTCGAAAATCTCATCTTCATGGTGACTAACTTTCTTTTCTGACTAGTTGTGAGTGACTATGTTTGACAATGATAACAATGAATGGAAATAAATGTGTTTTTGGATTGTATAAGATGTTTCATTGTGCCCATTGTCGCGGTCTTCTGTTATAAGAGAGAAGCTTCATTCATTGGGTGCCATCTCCACATCGAAGTTTGGTTACGAAGGAGCGCCATTTTACTCTTGCTTGTCTTCACGGTTCACGTTGTCATAGGTTCACCTGTCCATTTTTTAATGTTATCAATCCACTCTAGTTTGGTCTTTTTCTGCCTCACCCACCTCAAGCTGTCTCAAACACTGATCCTTATCACTCCCTCAGTTACATTAAATGCGTCCATATGACTCCCATTGCATCATTATATAAACTTGCCCCCCACCACTCCCTTTTCCAGTGTATAAAAACGATGGTAATGAAGTCGATATTACGCCCGTGTCGCTTTACTTTCCCTGAAAAAAATCCAGTACCCATTAAAGGCTGGGTGAACTCGGAAGCCGTCGGTTGGAATCGAACCTTACCCCTTGTCCTTTGTAGTCCAGTTCACTAACCACTGAGCTATCGCGACTCCCAATTTGTAATAGTAATTGTGGTTTAATATAACCATACAAATATAGTATGAGGTTGAATGGACCATGCCTTGCGAAGAGAACAAAAAAAAAACAACTGCCAGCCTGCTGTCTCTCATTACATAAACTCGTGCTCCCATCCCCTTCTCCCTCAAAAACCCAAATATACAAACTCGTCCTCCCCTCCCATGTAGTTCTCTGATTTCGCCATTAGCAACTTCCATAATTCAGAAACACACCTCAACATAGGCCTACCCCTTAATATTCAAACACAATTATTAAGAAAATGGATAAAAGGACACCAGAGCTTGTAAAACAACGTCCACCTCTCTATTAATATCTTAATCGTACTATTATTCTCACGTTAAATTATAGGGGTATATCCCTCCTGAGTATAACTGGAAAGGCATTCGCAAGAATTGTTTTAAAGCGCCTACATCAATTGGCGGAACGTATCCTTCCTGAGTCCCAGTGTGGGTTTAGAGCTGGACGGTCAACCACGGATATGATTTTTACTCTCCGCCAGTTGTAAGAAAAATTAGAGGAACAAAGAAGACCTCTATTTATAGCCTTTGTTGATCTCACAAAGGCATTTGACACAGTGAGCAGGGCAGGTCTATACAAAGTTTTGGAAAATGTTGGCTGCCCTCCTACATAACTTAAGCTGATCAAGTCGTTTCACAACAATATGTCTGCCATCATCCAGTTCGATGGTAGATCTTCCCAGCCCTTTGAGATGAACTGTGGAATCAAACAAGGACGTATCCATGCCCCTACTCGGGAAAATATTTTACGCTGCCCTTCTACACAATGCGTTTGAAACCGTCTCTGGAGACATCTACATCCGTACAAGATCTGACGGCTCCTTATTCAATCTTGCACGTCTGAGGTCAAAATTAAAAACAACTGAGACCCTAATCAAGGAACTTTTATTTGCTGATGATGCAGCACTGGTTGCTCAAGATGAATCCATCCTGCAGTCAATGATTGACAAACCAGCTAGATCATGTAAACTATTCTCCCTATCAGTAAATATCCAGAAGACTACGGTGCTTCAACAAGGTGTAGCCAACCCCACAGCTATATCATTAAATAACATACGTCTTGAACCTGTGAGAAAGTTCACCTATCTTGGTTCTATGGTCACAACTAATGTCTCCCTTGAAGAAGAAATAAATTCCTGAATCGGAAAGGCAGCTTCTACATTTGGTAAACTTAAATATAGATCATGGGCCAACACCAATTTAACACTGAGGACTGAGATTCAAATTTACCAAAAGTTGTGTGCTTAGTACACTTCTATATGGATCAGAAACTTGGACTACCTATGCAGGACAGGAGAAAAGATTAAACAGCTTTCATGTACGTTGCCTTCGCAAGATTATGAACATCAAATGGCTGGACAAAGTAACTAACTCTAATGTCTTACAATGAGCCAAATTCCCATCGATCATGGCAACATTTAGGATTCGTAGACTAAGGTGGCTGGGCCGTGTAAGAAGAATGGCAAACAATCGTATTCCCAAACAAATATTGTATGGCAAACTTAAGGACAGAAAGAGACCAAAGGGCAGACCAGTGCTGAGATATAAGGATGTATGCAAGGCTTCCTTGAGGGAATTTTCTATAAGTGAAAGAAACTGGAAAAATATGGCTGCGGATTGTAGCACATGGAGTGCAAAACTAAAAAATGGCACAGCAACTTTCGAGACAGTGCTGATATCAAATTCAGAAGACAAAAGGAGCAAGAGAAAAGAGACAAGGCCAGGTACCACAAATACACCTTGCTCGTTCTGTGGATGGATCTGTCTGTCCTGGATTCGTGGCAAATTCAGCCACGAGAGAAGATGTTCAGTAAAGCAGCACCCAGTATGAGACACTAATGCTTTACCAAACTACTGACTTATCATGATTGTTTGCTACCAACCGTCTGTCAAGATGCCAAAGGTCATATATTCTCACGTGACCATGGACCAACAAAGTTTGATAAACTGTGCACTAGGAGGACAATAACAAAATGTCTCCTTTTAGCACGATCTTGAGAAATTTTGTGTAGGGTATCCCAAGTATGATCCAAGTTGTGTATCTCTGTTATGACTGGACAACACATCTTTTGCTTATCTATCACTCGACTTCTCTCCAGAGTCCACAGTAAGGTAGTTCTGTGGATGGTCTATTGGATCTCTTCTACATGTCTGGTAATTTTGTAATCATGAATAGTAAGTGATAGATCATATTGTGTAGTTTCCACATGGAAGTTAGCTTAAAGCAGAGAACAGTTTACAATATCTCTTGCCTTAATGATACATGCTGTCATTGGCTCTCCTCCATATGTTGTTTTTATCTGTTTCATTTATAGTGTATTTTCCCTTTGAAGAAGACATTCAATACATTATTGCATCTAAATTATGTTGATTAATAAGACCTCACTAATATGGCGATCTTACACTATCAAACACAAATAAACGTGCAATTGCTCAGCATGTTCAAGTAACAGACACTGTCTTATTCAGCTCCTCATATGTTAAGCCTACATAAAGAAAATAAACCCAATAGAAAAGCAATCTTTAAAAAAAATGAATACTAAAAAATATTATATGGGTCATACAGTGCATACATATGTGTAACAATTTCCACCCAGCAATATTAACACGTGGCTAACAACGTTCTGGTTAAACTGAGACAGGCCCGCCAAGCCATCAGTGGATAATATATTGCTGCAAGAGGTAGATCAAGGAAAACAACAATGGCAATATTAAATGACTATGAGGCAGAACAGCAAAAAACAAAACAGTGTAACACAAACAACTGTAAATCAACACATAAAAATAAAAGAAGTCATGGTAATAGGGAAAGAGAAGCAAAGCATAATAAATACATCAATAGAGGTGAGATAAATATATAACTCAACTGAGAACACAGGCATAGGTAACATAATTTAAGTATCTGGGAACAAAATTCTCCAATGAGGCAAAATAGACAACAACAACAAAAAAAACATTTGGTGCAGCAAGGCAAACTAAGTAATGGGATAGCTAACCCCTTTCCTACAACACAAGACTGTCAATGTTTGACAAAAGACATTTTATATAAACCATATTTATCCCTACTTTGTGTTACCAGTGTCAAATGTTGTCCCTCGTCATAAGTTTTTTTTTTTTTTCTGGCAGTACCAGCACCTATTTTTATGTTAAAATTTCATTTTATTGACAGAAAAATGTACTTTGTGGTTTTCATGAATATCTTCAAGTAAATAAATTGCCAAACATACTACTTCATCTAGTGATAGTTATTTCTCTAAGAAGAACTGTATAACTTCATCTATGTCATCTCTGATTGTCTGGACAACCTCTACACTCTACTCTACAGTTTTTACAATTATATGTGGACATGTATAAAGATGCATCTGCTGTCCCAATTATGACATATTTCTCAATAAATGTATTCTAAATGCTATTTACGTGGCTTCTAAATCAACTATTTTCATGAATTTTAAATATTACAGTAAATAAATAATATCTATATACTATATAATTATAACTACCTAATGTTTTTTTTCCCTTTTCTAAAAAAAAAAAAAAAAAAAAAAAAAAAAGTTTACCAGAACTCTATCATCCAATCCTATAAAATGAGAAAATTGTCAGCAATATACTAGGTCTCTGAAGCATTGGTATTTTGTACCAATAATAATAATACACTAAAATTCTTAAAGTAGGGCAACATTTGTTTTTGCTTTTGCTCTTAGTCATGCTAAGTAGAACAGTGGGCCATCTGATCTTATGCAATTATAAATGTCTCCTGACCTGTTTTCGAAAACGTAATTTAGAAGGGCAGCAAAAATTATGCCAAGGGGGGGGGGGCGAGGACACATCCCTGTTTCACTCCGTTGTTGACTTTAAAACTCTCTGATGAACTCCCATCAAAGTGGATTTGCATAATCAGCTTAAGTAAATTAGGTGGGCAGCCTATGCTTGCTGACGATGCAGCCCTAGTCGCTCATTATGAAGCCATATACAATCGCTTGTTTACGATGAATGATGATATCGTATGACAGGGAACAGTTGGCTGTGTTCACTTTCTGCGCGGTTTCGCCTTATGTCTTTTGGCGTGTGCTGAGACTGCTACGATGGGGACTACAGTTACCTTTCTTTGTTTGGGAGATGAGTTAGTAATTCGGATGATTCCACTGGCACGGGCGGTTGAGCAATTATGGATTTTAATTCGTTTGCTGTGATACCGAGGCCTTCCATAACCAATAACCAATAATCGCTGATCAACAACCTGGGCAAAGCATGCGACCTTTTTTCACTGTCAATTAGTGTTCAGAAAACAGTAATACTATGTCAAGGCGACATCAAACCTATATTAATCACTTTAAAAGATTATCCACTAGAATCAGTTCAGAAATTCATGTATTTGGATCCACAATTACGCTAACCACTTCTCTTGATGATGAAATAAACAGCCGAATTGGTGAGGCGGCTACAACTTTCCACAAATTCACAGAAAGGGCCTGGAACAACAAGAGTTTAACACTAAAGATCAAATTCTTAATATATCAAACTTGTGTGCTTAGCACACTATTATACGGATCTGAAACCTGGACAACATACTCAAATCACGAAAAGGGAGGCGAAGGCGCGCCCCACCCAGCACCAGAGCTGGAAGTCGTCAGTGACTCATAACTGATGGCTTGCGCCAGGATCGGTGAACCAGAACCATCCAGACCCTGCTACACCTCTCCGCGGTGCCTCCAGAAACAGACTAACCTGTCTAGTCTGGCCAAGCGAGCAGGGATCGAAGAGGGAAGACAAACCCGGTACTCAAAAATGTCGGCTGAAGTCGGATGTGTTGGGCCGAAAGGCGCAAATATCACAGTGTTACACTGCAAACTTCAACACAACGTAACTACGTCCACTTAACGTCCTTTTAAGGGCGGATGACGAGGAGGAAGTCTACGGTTCGTATCCGCTAGAATACCTCAAATCATCGGGCGACCGCATCATCATCATCATCAAATCACGAAAAAAGACTAAATGTCTTCCACATGTGATGTCTCCGCAGAATAATGCACATAAAATGGCAGGACAAAATAACCAACTTAACTGTCCTGCAAAGTGCTAAGACCCCAACAATCATGTCGATGCTCAGATGTCGAAGACTAAGATGGCTGGGGCACATCCAGCGAATGGAAGAAAAACACATTCCCAAGCAAATACTGTATGGTGAACTAATACATGGAAAAAGACAAATCGGCAGACCTAAACTACGATACAGAGATATCTGTAAATCATCTCTGAATGACTTATCCATCTGTGAAAATGACTGGGAACATCTGGTAAGTGATTGCACATCATGTATAAGGAATGGTATAACATCATTTGAGACTGTGCTAAGGCAAAACTTAGAAGAGAAAAGACTCATTGAAAAGGAATGAAAACCCTGTGGATCAGTGGGTCTGACTCATTCATTCTGTTGCCATGTGTGTTTGTCAAACATTGGTAGAATTAGCCACAAGGGAAGCTGTTCGACAAAAATAAAACCTAAAAAAAATTACATAATAGCTTCCACTAGACTGTCTGACAAGATGAAAAAGGCCATATACTAAAATTATCGATGAAAACAACCATAACATGAAAATTGTAAATTGCCTGTAATTCTTGTTTTCAGTTATTTATAAAATATGTGTCTTGAGACAGTTAAAGTCCTAAAAGTTTACCAGAAAACATTTAGGCCAGTTTTGGTTGAAAAAAAAATGTATGATTATAACAAAAAGAAAACTATAAAAACATTAAATTGAACATCTTATATTGGAAGTAACTTGTGTAGTTTATTTTAGATGATTATTCTGAGATAGAACAGTTTTAATTTTAGGTAAATTAAATATTTAAAATTATGCACCAATAATCTACACTGTACATATTTAAAAGTAAATTATATTACGGATTTTATAAAAAGAAAGAGTTGGGATACAATGTTGCTTACAAGGAAAGAAGAATTCCGTAATGAACATTAATCCTGTTGAAGACGTTTTTTTAATGCTATTTACTGATTTTTTTTAATGTGCAAAATATACTAACACATTAAAAAGAAATAATAATTACAAAAGAATATTTCTACTTACCATTCTTTTGGAATTGGCACAGGCTTTCTAATGTACTTGCTTGCCATTATCTGTAAACACTGACCGAGATGGAGTAACAGTGCATCACTGTTAGTTCAGTCATTGTCTGATAGTTAATTCTGTTTAAATGTTGTGGTTTCTTTTCTTGGCAAAAGCACAGATGTTCACAAGATGGATCACTGACTTTCTGTTAATATGTAGTGAATAACACAACAATCATGTTGCAAATTTGTCAGAATTAAGTTCAGTAATAATTCACTTCTGTTTCTTATGGTTCATAAACAAATAAATACATTCCCTGGCAAAGAAACAGTATCACACATTGTTATTAAATGTTATGATAAAACATCTAACTGCTAATTACAGTATTAATAATAAGTAAAACATTTGCTGAATACAACAGATTGAAAGGTACTTAAATATGTGTTCCCTCCAAGCCTTCAGGACTATCTGTCTATTCTTTTTCTTGGCTCCTGGCAGGCAGTGCAGTTAGTGTACATCTCTTGTTGCATCCTTTAGGGCAACGATATAGTTCCTCCACTTTCCCATGGCCATACTTCATAAAATATAAAATGTCTCAAGTGACCAATATATCTGTTTTCTCAGTTTCCACTGTTCTCCACCAGGTTGTCCTTTTTTTTTTCTTTGCATCAATCTAGGTAGTATTTGATTTAAATCTGCCAATCGTAATCCATTTATTCAATATTTTTCTACAATATATATTGATTCCCTGTCAGGCATTCATATGAAAACCATCTGGTGAAAGGAAACAAGGTAGACCAAGTGAATCACTACACAGAACAATTAATAGGTAAGGCTCTACCATGGGAGTAAGAAACAACCAAGAACCATAAAAACTAGAAGCAGATCGCCAATTGTTGAAACCATGATTTCTTTAGCCTTAGAAAAAATGAATGAACAAATAAATGAATAAAAGCAGAAAAGTTGTTCTTTATCATAATTTTCTTAACTCCTTGGCAGCTATAATTGTTACTAGTGTTTTAACAGAAAAAAAAATATATTTTTGTGCTAGAAATTTATGCATGTGTGTGATTACGCATGTGTTTAACCAATCATATAGTGATAAGCCCATATTTTAAACAGACTATAAATATCAAGGCAAATCAGCCATGCTACATGAAAACATATAACCAATAAAAATGTAGTTTTGACTACAATTTTTTAATGGCAATTGTCGTCTATAAGAAGAAGGCAAAAAAGAGAAGATCAACCAGCCATGCAATACCTGGATCATGGACAGGAGAATAGCCACGTAATATTTTTTCCAACTTGTAAAATTTGTTTGGCCTGGTGTACAGGTTAGCCTTTAAAAAAAAGATTATGGGCACATATTATTCTCACAAAATTTATAGTCTTCAATTCTATTTCTTGTGTTCAAATTTTAATGTTACTCTATCAGAGTTCTGGTTCTAAGTTCTTATGATAAATTTGACAGCTGTCCTGAGATTTTCCTTAACTCCATACATACAGTTATGAGTGCAAACTGGAAACTACTATTCGTGCTGTTTCGTCCTAAATGTTTGTCTGCAACGCAAGTATTCAGCCCTACCCTATCCGGGAGATACTTGTCTTAACAGGAAAAAATACAGATACACTATGTATTTCCAAGTTGTGGTCGCAACCTTATGCTATAGTCATGAGAACACCTACGCGAAAGACATTGCCTACAAAGCTAATTTCTTAGTTAGCTGAGTGGCAGTGTTCCCTAGCGCTTGGCTTTTCATGGCAAGGCGCTGTGCCACTGAGTACGGGTTCGATCCTGCTTTGGTCCATAATTTTTTCTGTTGATTATTTGTCAATTTTTCAGAGTGCTGTAAACATACCTCTTCCTCTGAATTGATTCGCTATATTATTATTACATTTCCTTTATTTATAACATTAAATATGCCTAATTTTTCAGTACCTTCTTTGACCATAGATTGAATTTAATTCGGTATAGGGAGAGAAATTAAGCCTTAACTCAAAGAGTAGAACAAAAAAAAGACACAAGGAATTTGGAATGATGTTAAATTTTGAGAACTTATTTTAATAGTGGACAAGTGGGTGGCTGAGTAACCAGTTATTTCTGAATCAGGTGGATGCTTATTTAATTTAACTTAATTAAGCAAAAAGGATGGAGTAGTTCAAAAAAATCCTAACCTGTACACTACATTGCAACTTCACTAGGACATGCAATCTTTATTCCCAGACCTTCAGTGCCCCAATTCCTTTCAGCAGACTCTGGAAATGGGACAATGTCAAAGCATAACAGCATCTTTTCTTTTTTTACATTTTAGACTGTGACATGTTTTCTATAGTAAAAAGTAGGTTTAGCCTTCTGTAATAACAAATGTCATTCCCATTAACACTCGTTATACTGTGTGGCTAGTTTTTTTTGGTTAATAACTGCACCTACCCAAAATCTTAAATGCATAGTTTAACCATACTTATTTACACACTAGAAGAAATAGAAATAATAAGTTATTTAATTCTGGGCATAATTCCAGTGAGTTGAATGAGAAGTTGGCAAACTGTCACAAAGATCGGAGAAAGAATTTGAATGGTGCAACTACCTTGACTTGAGAAATATAGAGACAAGTCTAACATTACTATATTGACAAAAAAAGTTAATAAATAAAAACAGAACAACAATTTAAAATTAAAATTGTCACACATTACCTCACAAAACTTTTGCACTCTGAATCTTAGAAAGAAAAGTTATTACAATCAATTAAACATGACGGAAGTATCACTATTTACATTTTTAATTTAATATTGGTAAAGTCCTAATTTAACATCATACTGTTAAACAAGAGATTTCTCCTGATTTGCCACACACAAACTTTAATGTATTAATGGCTTCTAGTTGCTTTGCATTTAATTAAATTTTTTCCAACAAGGTTTAGGGTTAGGTCTTTATTTATTTATGTACTTCTAACCCTAACCCAGAAGTCTCCTAATGACAGATAAAAAAACCGAATAAAGAGCAAAGGGATGTTACTCCAAGCAGAAAGATACTTTACCTAATATAGGACTTTGCCTAATATAATTTTATTTTGCTTACTGGAAGGGTTATCAGTTATTAAAGAGTTATGATGTGATGTAGCTATTTTAATTATTTTTTTAAATTCTGAAATTTTAAAAAAAATTATAATATCTAATTAAATATAGTATTTTATTATTTTTATTAATTTTTTTCATATATGAGTCTTTGCTGAAATTTTAGGAAAATTTAATAAAAATCCTTACATTTCTTTACTTTACAGTGACTCAGTTACACTTCGTACCACTGGTTAGTGGGTTAGTGGTCTTTTGGGCTTTTCACTGTCGTCTGAAGTTTAAGTAAGTTATTATGTAAACTTTGTTGATTAGTCTTATACTTACTTTTATTGATCACAGTAACTACTGTCTACTACTGCTATTTTTATTAATTACAGTACTGAATACTCAACAGACAGTCCGTATTACGACAACAAAGGAGTACATGGACATCTACAGCACATTCGAAGGGCAGAATAGTCAAAGAAGACACTGGTGCATAAAAAAAGAATGTTATGACCATGAATAACATAACAATGGAGGTGATGGCCAAGGCATTCTTCTGGTTAGAGTCACAAACCTACACCCACACCTGCATACTAAGTGATTTGATGAGCATGATAAGAAAAGTGGAGGCCATCTCTGTGTGCAGGCAATGGCTAGAGTCATTGCAGAAATTAAAAATATGTTGTGAATTTTTTGTAGTGTCACCTTAGTTTACGACCCTGGGCATACTCACACTGGAGTACAGGGACAGGGAAATGAAAAAGTGGTCAGGTTGGTTAGCTGTGCTCTTGTTGAGGATGGTCAACCAATGAGGCGGACAACATCAATGCCCTATGAGATTGTTGGAAGGGCACAGGACTTCGACAACCATGAATCTACATCACTCCTTCAGATAAAAGAGATGAGAGTTAAGATGGGCACAGCCAGAAATAAGAAACTTAATCAAAATGGGCGTTTAAGGAAACCTATCAACCAGCACAGAACTGTAGTCATATCTCCGTAATGTCGCTGGACACTATGGGACTTGCTGAGGAGGGATCTGAGCACCTATGGCCTATGCCTATGGTCATGTTCGGTGTGCAATGATGATGACCCGCAAATAAATAACTCAATTAACTGAATATGTTAGTTTTACTTACAAAAACATAGAATATTGAAACAACGATATTTTTATTTAAATACTTTTTTTCCCTATTTAATGTATTATTTGCCTGTTCAAACAGAGTGGATCTAACAGGCTTAAACAGACAGCTGTCTTCGTGTGAGAGTCTGGAGTCCTACTCTGATTGAGTCCTGATCGCAGAGAGAGAGAGAGAGAGAGAGAGAGAGAGAGAGAGAGAGAGAGATGTATTTATTATTTATTGTACATATTTTTTGTTACTTTATTTTATTATGTTTATGATGATTCGGATAGCAAAAATTGCGACAATGTGAGACAATCAAAGTTGCAACTGACAATCATTCTTAGATTCTACCACTAGGAAAGTGTCTAGTAACTAAAAGTAAACTGCCTGGTGCCTTTAGTTTACATTGACGACAAACGACATTGTCAAATCTAATCAGTAAAAATCAGCCACACTTCACAGACTGACTCAGTGACTGGAATCAGCTGCAGCATGACACATTTTTGACAAACTTGACATTATCCAAACAGGGAGATACGCTCTTCCATTGCTAACAACTATACATTTCGCATATTGACCATGAGATCATGACTATAGCAGGTAAATATAATAATAACAGTGTAAACCTACAACATAAGAACAGTCACAGTTTACGTGTGTACAATATGCCCACGACTTGTCAACATTCATAGAAAACCTAAACAAACATGGAGGTAATTGGGTGAAGAGACATGCGCAGTTTGGGTTCAATCGCTTACACACTTAACAAACCCACGCCATATCATAGCAACTGTAACTTTCCCTTATATAAACGGACGTCGTTTGTCTGTTATTAATATTAATAATAATAATAGTAATAGTGATAATGATAAACACGCGATTTTACAACTTGGTCGTCTGTGATTTAACCTTCCTTTATTTCTTTCATTGCGGAGGTGGCTATAAGTACTATAACTATAAAGTCAAATTTTTATATATTTTTTTTCTTCTTCTTAGTTATAATTGGTGCATAGTAGATAGACCAAAGGAAAAAGTAGGGAGCACAAAGTATGAAATCAATCAAAAAAGAATCAAAGTAGAAACAGAATAGGTAGAATGTGCTCCCTACTGACTCGGTCTTATTCCCTAATGGACGGTTCGAGATCAAGCATGGCTTCACATGTGTGTCCCGCAACATCATTTATGCCATCATATGCCAACGATGCCACATGACCTATATCGGTGTGTCTGGGAGAAGATTAGCGGAAAGATTTTGTGAACATCTACGAGATGTCCAACAGAATACTGGTACTCCAGTGTCTTCCCACTTCAACTCCCCTGATCACAAGGGTAAAGACGACGTCCGTGTCACTGGAATTGTCCTTTGTTACTCTGGCGACCGCAGCAGCTATATTTTGGAAAATCGCCTCATAGTCCAGTATGGTTCGCTGACCCCACGAGGCATGAATGTATCATACTCATACACATAGTTTCCTTTTGGTTGCTCCTTCCCTTTTGCATAGCCTTCTCTACTGCACATATTTGGGATCTTTGGTCTATCTACTATGCCTTGCTATTTATAGTTCTTCTCCTCTAGTCCCTTATGAGACACTTCGGTGTTCTCATCTATACCTTTTTTCTGTGCTCCTTACCCCTCATTTGTTTTTATTGTACCCCACTCTCAGACATCTCACTCTTACCGCCTTTTGAGCACGTGCTAGTCTACTGTTCTATTCTTTCTCCTTTGTGTTTGCACACTGACCCCTGTGTGAACTCCTCTGGTTCGTGTGCATTTGCGCACATTTCTGCACATTCACGACAGCCACACTTTTGTTACCATTTCCTTTTCATACACACAGGATAGACATTTTTCTTTAACATATTTCGAATATTTTTGTTTTGAATGTTTCGTTATTAGTTGTGTGTGTGTTTTTTTTTTTTCTTCTTTGTTCCTGCTGAGGGCCTATTGGGCCGAAACGTCGTTTAGTCTGTGTCGTCCACTTATCGCGTAAAGCTTCTAACATACCATTTTTTTGTATTTTTTAATTTTTCCAAATATTCAGCTTTACTGCAGCTTCGCATTTTTATACATTCATTTGCATTTCTTTGCCTTATCCCCTTATAATTGGTGCAGAAACATGGACATTAGAAGACAAGAAAACAGAACAGAGAATTGAAGTCTTTGAAATGTGGATATATAGAAGAATCGGTAGAATTGGAAGGCAGGAAAAGAAAACAAACGATGAAGTCTTAAAATAACCAAAAATGAAAAGAGAACTACTAAGCACAATTCAAACAAGACAAATGCGATTTTGGGGCCATGTTAAAAGACACAACAGCCTACTAAAAGTAATCCTGGTGGGGAAAATACAAGGTGAAAGAGGCAGACCAAGATTAACATGGATGAGTAACATCAAAAGATGGACAAATCAGCCTATGACAACCTGCACCATCAAAGCAAGAGACAGAGCAGAATGGCGCTCCATGGTAGCCAATCTTCGTTGCGGACAAAGCACTCGATGATGATGATGATGAGTTATAATTATTTTTGTTTATGTTTTATAGTGCTTTTTAATAGTTTTTACTTTTATCCTACTGAACTTCATTTATTCGTATGCTTGTAGTAGTAGGGTCGCATAAAGAAGGAATGTGCAATTTTCTGGTTTTCGCCAGTTGTGTAGCTTGTGTTGTCTTGTTGAATTTACTTTTAATACCTCTAGCTCTTGGAATCCATTTACCTGTCTCTTTCCTTTCAGGGTTTCCATTTTGCACTATAACATGATGTGTTCTGCCATGCACTCGAACTGCAGGTTGTGTGGCTTTCATTCTGGTCAAATGTTCAGAGCATTAATTCTTTGTTGTTCAGAATAGAGTTCAGTATATTTCTGTTAAAACAAGCATCGCCGTGGGCAAATTAGGGCTAAAATGCTTGCGCTGTAAACATGCAATAACTGGGTGAAACAGTAGAGCTATTATACACGTGTGTCTTTCAAGAATTGTCCGTCAGGCATTGGTAGCTCCATGTGGCCATAAACAATATTATTTTTTAATTAACGTACAGTTTTTTTTCCTTACATACTCCCATTCGCATTTTTCAAAATCGGTGCTATTCGGTAGATTACATTATATACTTTCTGAAGTATTTATAAAAATGAGAAAGAGAGTTCATCGGTGCTATATAGAACCAATTCTGACCTATGGAAGCGAATCATGGACAATAGACAAACAAATGAAAAGATGATTAGAGGCCACAGAGATGGGATTTCTCAGAAGAATGTTGAAAGTTCCCTGTACAGCTTAAAAGACCAATGAGGAAGTTCTCAAAGAGGCCAACACAAAAATGGAGCTCTTAAAAAACATCATAAAGAAGCAATCAACATTTTTCGGGCACATCATGAGAAGAGGAAAGTTGGAATACTTGGTTACAACTGGCAAAATAAAAGGAAAGAGAGATCGCGGACGACAAAGAGAGAAAATACTGGATAGCTTGGTGTCATGGCATGGAAAACAGTCAACAACAGAACTGATACGATGCACTGTAGATAGAAGATTGTGGAGGGACATGATCGCCTACGCCAACCGGTATGGCACATGATGATGATGAAGTATTTATCTATATATCTATTGGCATTTCGAGCCATAGCCGGCCCATGGGGCATAGACCCAGATAATATTTCTCTTATCTAAATTGTTATTCTAGCAGTTATCAATTCTCGTAAAGATCTTTCATTAAATCTAGCATTTATCTCTGTTCTGTGCAAGCAACTCTATCTCATTGAGGGAGCCGATTCCTGCTGCTCTTGCCTCTCTGATCAATGTTCTTCTCAGTGTATCTCTGGTCTTCCTCTTTTCCTCTTACTTGTTGTAAGAATTATCAACCGACAACAAATCGGTGTTGTTAATGGCTACATGTTGAGGGATAACCGTCAGTAAAGATCTGAACATTTATGGACTTTGTCTAATGGCCAATAAGGACAATCTGTCAACTAAACTAAACTAAATGAAACTTAACTTAACTTAACTTAACTTAACTTAACTTAACTTAACTACAGCAATATATTTCATAAATGACGTTCTCTGCCTCATGGCAGACCACTATGTAAAATATCAGGTACACATTTAAGACTAAGTGAACTTAGGAGCTGTCTTTGAAAATGAACTCGATCTTACTAGTCCAGTACAGATAATACGACTATACTTGACAAGAGGCTACAACAGCTAGGACTGTGAATAAAAAAGAGATAATAAAAGAAATCATGAGAATTAATACAGTGCCCAATAACCAGATATAAGTAGGAGAAATATCTCTTACACGCAGTCTTATACATATCTAGGTAATAATATGGACAGAAGAAGAAGGAGCAGTGTATGATACCAAAATAAGGATTTTTAAAAGTCGAAAGGAACTTTCTTTCATTGTTCTAGGAAACATAAGAAAATCAAAAGAAACAGGTTACTTAAAAAATATTGACAAATTTACCAGAACAGGTTCAGGACAAAGGCCTAAATAGCAGGACGTGTCTGGCGAAATCCTGACGTTTGGTAACCCTACTTTTGATATTGTTGATCCAATTGCCTGACATTGTCTCTGCTCCCCTGTATTTTTATTTCTTAGATGACATTCAGGAGCCGCGATAGCTCAGTGGTTAGTGAATTGGACTACAAAGGACAAGGGGTAGGGTTCGATCCCAACCGACGGCTTCCGGATTCACCCAGCCTTAAAATGGGTACCGGATTTTTTTCTGGAAGAGTAAAGCAGCATAGGCGTAATACCGACCACATTACCCCAAAAATCATGTGCTGAAGGTCTGTAAAATAACACTATATTTCCCTAAACGCCACTTGGCGTGACGGGGGTACTTTACTCTTTTACTAGTTGACATTCAGTCGGTGGTAGTGCATTCAGTAGGGGATTATAAATAATGAATAACGTCCCTTGAGTAACTCTTGTTTTCTTAGCAGAAAATGTGTATTTTGTTTGGTTGTTACCCGCAATCAATTCAGACTTCTTTAGGTACACTCGGTACAGCACAATTGCGTTGCATAAAAGTCAGAATGGCACAGCGACGACTGTATGTTGTCATTGTATGTTAACACTTTTTCACAAAAATTACCGTATTCATTTGTCATAAACAACAAAGCCTAACAAAGTCCTAATATTATTAACTAATTATTAATTAATTATTATTATTAATGCTCCCCACTTCTTTTCTCATTTGCACCTCTGCGTCGACCTTTACAGTTTAGGTATATTCGTATATTTAGGTCGAACATTTTGTCAGAACATTTTCTTTTTTAATCGGGGTTGTCTTCCCTTGGAGTGAGTAACCGCATTGTTTCTAGACTACCGCATGGAGGTGAAGCAGGTGTCTTGGTCAAGTATGACATCAGCAGTCATCTATGAGTTAATGATTTATATCAGCTTAAAATTAACAGAAACATTTGCAAGTGCCCATTAGTGCCTACAACTTTCAAAATTCTGTTAGCATACTCTACTACGTTTTCTCATTCTAATTTTATTTTAAATTGCAGATATAACTTTCTATTTTTTTTTTTTTTAATTTAGATTGACAATTTTTGTTTGCAGAAACACGGGCATCAGGTAGTAATATTGGAGTTACATAGTAACTGCCTTAGATAGAGACAAAGAATATTTATACATATTATACGTTATTTTTTAATTGATTTATTAATCTTGTAATTTGATTATTGAGTTAGTTATCTTAAAAACAATCATCATTTTTTGCCCATGTAATGAGAAGAGAACAACTGGAATATATTGTAACAACTGGAAAAATTGAGGGATGAAGCGATAGAGGGAAGCAAAGAGAAAAAATAACAGACAGCTTAAGAGAATGGTTTGGCAGAAGGTCAACAACAGAAATGATAAATAGCTGCCGAGATCGAAAGTTGTGGAGAGACATGATCACCTACGCCAGTAGGCCCGGTACTTGGTGATCTTCTTCTTTCTTCTTTTCTCTTTCACTGATACCTAAAAGGTGTCGTGATTTATATCATTTGTCGTTCTTGTGCTGCTCGAATTGTCTGAATTAGTGATTTTCCTTTGTTGTTACATGTCTCTGTCACTGCATCTATCCATCTTCTTCTGGGTCTTCCTCTTGGTCTTTTCCCATGCATTCTCGAGAAGAACGCCCTTGATGGTGATTGGTGAGGATTCATTCTGACCAGGTGGCCGAACCATTTAAGTTGTTGTTGTTCTATATATTCTTGGCAGGGTTTTGTTCCTACCATTTTTCTTATGGTTTCATTTGGTATTCTATCTCTTCTTGTGTTGTTTGTTACTTTTCTCAAGCATCGCATCTCACATGTATTGATCTTTCTTAAATGGGATTTAGAAAGGGTCCATGTTTGACTTTCATAGCACAAAGTTGGTATGAAGATGCTATTTATCATTTGTTGTTTAGCTGGCATAGAAATGTTTGGATGTCTTAACAATGGTGAAAGCTGGTATGTGACAGCATTTGCTTTTTGTATTCTCATGTCAATTTCTCTGTCTAGTTTTCCATCTTCTGTGAACATTGCGCCTAAATACTTGAATTCCTCTACTTGTTTTATTTCTTTGTCTTTGATCTTGATGTTTAATGGGTGTCTCAATTTGCTTATTCTTATAGCCTCTGTTTTTGCTGTGTTAATTTTCATACTGTAGTTTGTGCAGCTTTTATCTAGAGATGTTAAATGCTGTTGTAGCAGGTTTTCATCCTCATACTTGGTGATGATGATCTTAAAGTTAAAACATCAATTATAATAATGCTCTCTCTCTCTCTCTCTCTCTCTCTCTCTCTCATTCATAATTACTCATGCACACAGTAGAACGCATTCACACACACACGCACATACACACGTACATACATTATATATATGGGGAAGGTGTGGCTGAAAGTTTCACAATGAACTTCTTATTACACACCTGCAATACGTTTTATGATAGAGTTTAGAATGTGTATTCATTTGAAAGCTCTTACATTTCTCCAGCTAAAAACAGGTTAAAAGCAAATCAACATTTATCTGTTCTGGTAGAAATTGAATTAAATGTAAAAAAATAAAATAAAATACGACACTTGGCCTCACTGCAGTGTAAATAGTCTCAGCCATTGGGGTAATCAGCCATTGGTCAGTCCATGACAGTTGACCCCACAGCCGTGTAAATAGTCTTAGCCTTTGACGTTAAGTCTTAACTTATTCAACTTTTGTTTTCTTTCCAAGATCTCTGTATATCTACTTTTTTGGCAACAGCTCAGTTGTCAGCAAGGTTCCGTAACTCATAAATGGTAGATCTGTGATGTCTGAATAGTATAGTCAACAAGGGTCTATTCCAGCTCTACGTCAAAAGCTATCCTTGGAGTGACGTAATCAAAACTAGCATTTACAAGTGTTCCAGTTTGTATTTTTGTCTTAACGTATCGTATAGTCCTTGGCAGCCTGCATTATAGATTTACAAATGTCCACCACAGCAGTGACAGTTGACATTATTGTGCCCCTCTTAAATGTATCCAGAACTATATGGCGGGCGTGTAAGTTCTCATTGTTGCAACTTAGGGAAATTATTATTTTAAAATTAGCACAAACAATATAGAGCACAAAATATGGTCACAGCTCACAATATTAAACAAACATGATATTGATATTAAATCACTAACTTTATCAATTCAGAAATCGGGACTCCCCCCCCCCCCCCCCCCAGATGAAATGATTATATATTTAATTTTAAAAGACACTACATTCTTAAATGATTAATGAACACTCACTTAAAAATTTAGACCATTTCGTACACTTGAAGTGAAACAAAACTCAACACTTTGAAGATCTCTTTTTCGACATCAAGACACGTCAAAAATTAAAAAAAAGTGGAATTATTACTGAAATTACTAAGAGAATGCTCCTTTTTTTCGTAGAAATACTCTGTATCTGAAAAGTAACGAAACAAAACAAATGTTTTATTTAGTATCACATTTTCGTATTTCTGTAGAGGTCATGTGTGACGTTTTACCCGTAAGACTTTAAGCCCCACTTTCCTCTATAATTAATGTCTTATTTTATTTTATTCCTTCTCCTATAGTTTACCAGAACTCTATAATTCCACCCCATAAAACTGGAATATAGTGATATGCCGCCAGACTTCCGAAACTCTGGTGAATTTATATTTATCAAACTGATATTACGGTATATTTTTCTATTAATTTTTATACTTATAAAAGTGAAATTGAAAAACAAGCTGTATGTGAGTTATTATAAAGTTCAAGCAATCATTAAAATTATAATGTTTCACTTAGCGCGTTCCGTGACGTTCCGGCTGAAACAAAAATATTCGCGTTATTACTGTATATACTTTTATCAGAGTCGCATCTTATCCACAATATAATGTGAAAATTGAGGTTCAAATGCAACAAAAGGCTGACGCAGCCGACGTCTAAAAGTCATTACTTAGGCGCTCCCCACCACCTAGAGTGTTTAAGGAGCTAAAGGTCTAAACACTTAGCTCTGTTTCACATATATTACTATTATTATTATATATTAAATCCTAATTGCATATTTATTATTATTATCTTTTTTATATTGGATGTATGGGACCATTATTGTTATTATTGTCAGATGCATAGATACAGTGACAGAGACATGTTACAACAAAGGAAAATCACTAATTCAGACAGTTCGAGCAGCTCAAGAACGACAAATGATATAAACCACGACACCTTTTAGGTATCAGTGAAAAGAGAAAAGAAGAAGTTATTATTGTCGAGTTTTAATTTGTTTTCTTTACACTTTCCTTATATATTTCATTCTTATGTCTGTGGTTTCCAATCCAAAGAAATATTTTAAAAATCTATTAAGAGTGTTTTTATCTCATGGGATCTGCATGTATTATCTATGTCTAATGAAGTATTGTATTCTGTTCTTATTTTCTCTGTATTACGACAACATAAACGTCTGTTTGTAACATACAAGCTTTATATATGAACATGTATCAATAATATACATGTATATATATATATATATATATATATATATATATATATATATATATATATGCATACATACAACACACACTATATATATATTATATTATATATATATATATATATATATATATATATATATATATATATATATATATATATACATACAAGATACTGGGCAATTAATTTTTGACAATAGAAACAAGAAAAAGAGTTCTTAAATGGTATGTAGAGCCAGTCTTAATATATTGATGTGAATCATGGACATTGGGACAAAAGACAAGAAAATCACTGGAGGCTGTAGAAACGTGGTTTTACATAAGAATGTTGAGAATACCTTGAACAGCCAAGAATAGTAATGAAAACGTTCTGAAAGAGGCCAAAGCAAAGAGAGGGCTAATTCCCAATATTGGATAAACAGAAGTATAATTAGAAGGGAATAGCTGGAATATATTGTGTCGATTGGGAAAAGTGAAGGACGAAGAGATAGAGGGAAGCAAAGAGAAGAGATACCAGACAGCTTAAGAGAATGGCTTGGCAGAAGGTCAAAAACAGAAATGATAAATAACTGTCGTGATTGAAAGTTGTGGAGAGACATGATCACCTACGCCAACAATTATGGTTCTGATGATGATGATGATGATGATGATGATGATATATCTCTCTCTGTCTGCGATCAAGACTCAATCAGAGTAGGATTCCAGACTCCCACATGAAGTCAGCTGTCAGGTTAAGTGTGTTGATCCCACAGACAGAACATCACATTTAGAGTCTGCCAGATCCACTCTGACTGAACACCCGTTAATACGTTGCACTGTGTTCTGCGCCAGTGGCCCAGTGCATCCGATTTCAGCCAGCATTTTACTCAGGTTTGCTTTCCTTAGCCTTTGATTGTCCCCAATCTTCCTGCAAGGCAATAGATTGTCTTTTCTGTAGGGGGATTCTGCCCTTAGATGGTCGGCCCTCCCAGGTTTACGAGCACCATCTGCCCGAGTCACTAGAGGTGACTAACACAGACATGCACACACAAAGATATGAGATGTGAATAACACAGACATGTACACAGCGATACGAGACAAGACTAACACCGACACACATCAAGATATATGACACATGAATAACATAGACATGCACATAAAGATATGAGATATGACTGACATAGACATGCACACACAAAAATATGACACATACCTAACATAGACATACACACAAAGATATAAGATATGACTAACATAGGCGTGCACAAACAAAGATATGAGATGTGACTTACATAGCCATGCACATACAAGTATATAAGATGTGTCAAACACAGACATGCACACACAAAGATATGAGATATGACTAACATAAACATGCACACAAAGATATGAGATATCCCTAACCCAGACATGCACACACAAAGACATGACCAACACAGATGCACACTAAGTTATGAGATATTACTAAACTCAGACGCACATAAAGATATGAGACATGATTAACACGGACACACCGAGATATGAGATATGACTAACATGACACACACCTTGATATCAGCCATGGCTAGCACACACACATACACAAGCTAAGATTTGAGCCATGGCTAGCACAGAAACACATCAAGAGATGAGCCATGACTAGCACAGAAACACATTAAGATATGAGTCATGGCTTCGCGGAAAAAACACCAAGAAATGAACCAAGTCTAGCACATAAACACATTGAGGTATCCACATGCTTGGGTTAGTCTGCAGACTCTTCTTAACGTGTGAATCATCGACATACGAGATGCAGGCCCCGAATAAGTGTTCACTTAGGTTTCGTTCAAACAGTTGTCCGGAGATTTGAGAGCAGTCTGACCCATAGAAAGTTCCCTTGCATGCACAGTTCCAGGTTGACTGTTCACAGTACGTTTCCTTGCACGTACAGTCAGCACTTTCCGGGTCACATATGATGTCACAGCCATCAGAACACGTCTGTTCGCACTGTAGCCCAAAATTACCATCGGGACAAGTGTTATTACAGATATAGCCAGGATGTTTACATTGTAGACATTTTCCGGATTTTTCTCACATAAAGGACAGACACTGAGACAAGACCTGGAGCAGTCGTGTCCATAGATCCCATGAGAACATTTGCCGTGACACGTACCGATGATGACGTCGCAGCTCTTGCAACACCCGCTACACACTGCACAAAACGACCAAATGTTAATGAAAGTAGGTTCAGATATAATCACCATTATTGTCTTGGTTTGAAGTTCATTACAACTTTGTTATTCATGGTAATCAGGAAAGTCTCATCACAGTGGGCAATCACCGTAAAACCTATGGGAATTCGTCAAGAACTAGTATCACATTTAGTAATGTAGTTTTTGTTTTGTTTTACAGAATACTAAACTGAAACCTGTAGTATTTCAGCGAAAACACGATGTATTTCTTAACATGTGCTGCCTTCCTTAATATCTGAGAGTGATCTACATACTTTTAAAGAAAGTAGACGGCGTATTGTTTGTGCAAGGACCTACAATAAAAATTTCTTAAAGTTAATCATCATTATTATCATGTGCCATACCGGTTGTCGTAGGCAATCATGTCCCTCCACAATCTTCTATCTACAGTGCATCGTATCAGTTCTGTTGTTGACTGTTTTCTATGCCATGACACCAAGCTATCCAGTATTTTCTCTCTTTGTCGTCCGCAATCTCTCTTTCCTTTTATTTCGCCAGTTGTAACCAAGTATACCAACTTTCCTTTTCTCATGATGTGCCTGAAACATGTTGATTGTTTCGTTCTGATGTTTTTTAGGAGCTCCTTTTTTCTGTTGGCCTCTTTTAGAACTTCCTCATTGGTCTTTTTAGCTGTCCAAGTAGAAACTTAAAGTGAATACACTCCATAAAAGCTACATTTGGGGGTATTTTGCATCATTGCTCATTACTGCCGTTCTTTCATAACGTTGAATGTCATGGTAAGGTATTTACAGTTAGATGGATTGATGCGCATTTATGAGATCGAACTCATCATTGTATAAAGATGTGAGAGCGCTATCATTTTGTTGTTATTCTATTTTAATGCTATAAACGTGTTATTGCTACATATATTTATTGTTTGTGTGTGTGTGTGCGCGCGCGCGCGCTCCCACGCCATATATATACTGATGGTAAAACAGTGAAACGTGCCCTAACTTCCAAGATGGCAGCTGATTATATTGAAAACGCTGAATGGAATCAACCAGGGTGTGCTCACTACAGACCATAGGGGTCTAACCCTTCACATAAATTGACATAAAGTATGCACTCTACTATGGACGACTGATGAAGTGTAACCAAGAACAGGTCACTTAATGATGTTCATATTGACTCCTCGGCTCCTTCATCAACCAGTCCATAACAGACTTTTTCTTTACTTATGACCCCGCCTCCCCTCTCCGATAGTCTAATTAATAATCATCATTATGACAGATGATGGTTCAAGGGAAAAGAAGATCATATATTATCTGTGGGCGATATGTTCTCCAATTCTCCTTACGATTGGGACAGTAGGATAAATATTTTATCTGTAATTGTTTGGAGTCGCAAAGCTTGAGGTCGTCAATTTCAGCAGGCTGTTTGATAGCACTAGCTGTTTCTGATACTATAATCTTATTAACTGGATTGCTTCGACACTTCATCATAGAAGTCTCAAGATTTGACATTAGGCGCCTGTATATGACTGCAATATTCACATTTGGGTGGTGTACCGACCAAATATGATATAATATAATAATTGGGAGGTGATACCTCGACCTGGATCCTGGTGGCTTTCAAATTCCAGCGTGCTTTGGCAGTGTTCACACCTCACACAGTGAAGAGCTACTGCACAAAGACATCATCGACTATTGTCATCACTAGTACGGTGGTAGCCTTGCTGGCTCTCAACCGTCATTTTTTATACAGCTACGAGAACAGACAAACAAAAGACACGTTGACAACAATATACTTAGTTTTAATGGTGAATGCACACGTAACAACAGAATAGTGTAAGTGCTGCCATAGTAAAAAAAAAAGATATGATTACTTTTATTTTTATATTTGGCCATGGGTTGACTTTAGCGTTTACGGTTTAATTCAGAGTGCTATTCTTCTTATTTGCAACACTTGCACCGCAGTGAAAGTGTTTGGATTAGGAGAAAGAGTTTGTCCAGGAGAGCAAAGGAGACATCTATCTACTATACTGAAGCAAGGATGGATGAGGTAAACGTTACCAGGCAAGAAGTTTCCAAAGCTAGCAGAACGTCACAGACAACAATTATCTTAATGGCAGTGAGCCTTGCGTTTCTGATCACAACCGCCCCTAATAGTTTGTTTTTAATCATTACGGCGATATCAAGTAACTAAGATAACAATGCACAAGATATTGATTTTAGGTATCTGGTCTTTACAATTTGTACATTTAGTATGTATACGAATAATTCGTTCTATTTCTTTCTGTACTGTTTAACTGGGTCTAGATTCAGAAAAGAACTAAAGTGCATCTTTAGAAAACCGAGGTCGTTGATGGGGGCCGAACCGACAAAAAGCCAACTGGTGAAACAAGAGTGGTAAATTAAACAGCTTATTGGATAGATCACAAACAGTATTGAACACATCACAAACGTGTGTGCTACGTCATCATAATGGCTGATTGCATATCCCTAAACTGGCCGTACGCTAATAATGAAAGGCGAAATGACTCAGTTTTGTTCATGTTATTCATTAGGGATGTTGTGAGAGTGAGGATAGACGTGTGAAATGGTTTATCATTTCACAATTTCACATGACATTGCAGGGAGATCTGTTGGTCGATGTGCGACGGGGGTAATCCGACGACTAACTGTGTTTCATATGTCCGCATTTGAAGTCAAAAACGATGTCCTAACATCATCAAGCGCTATACATTTAAAAAAAAAATATGACGATCATCATTTTCAGGAGGACGTGAACTTCCGGTCAATATGGTGGATAGGCGGCAGGAACCGTTAAAGGCTGTCTGAAAAGTGTTTCTTGTTGCAAGTCCGGCTTGTTGCAGGAGCTACTGAGTTAAGTGCTCTGTGCACACCGTGAGCTGTGCGTTTCATCCGTTTTGATCGTGTTTCGATATTCCGATTGCTTACGATGAAAGAAGATATACGTATGACAGGGAACAGATGGCTGTGTTCACTTTCTGTGCGGTTTCGCCTTATGTCTTTTGGCGTGTGCTGAGACTGTTATGATGGGGAATACAGATACCTTTCTTTGCTTGGAAGATGAGATAGTAATTCGCATGATTCCACTGACACGGGCGGTTGAACAATTATGGATTTTAATTTGTTTGCAGTGATACCGGGGCCTTCCATAACCATATATCCTGCTGTCAGAGAGAATAGCAAAAGGGTTATGCACTTTTAATACTTTACCATGGAGCAGAAACATAAAAGTATGTTCTACTGCGATTAGTTTCCAAGGTTCAGCAAATCAAACAGAAGGAAATTATTTTCAAGAAACTAGTTCGGGTTTTACACAAGATAAAAGAAAAGAGAATTTAAGCGCTTGAAGTGTAGATTTATAGAAGTAAAAATGAACGAATTAGTCAAATAGGAAAAGGAATCATAATAATTTTAAGCCGCTGAAAAACATTTTTAAAAAATAATTTTAGTAGACAGATCAACTTCATTAAACAACGAGCAATTCCATAGTGCTCATTCATATCCCCTCTTCAATGTGTTATCCAGTATGAAGCACGCCCGCCACACGCAGCAGTAACACTGAATGTGGCTTCAGCTCAGTTGCAAGAACTTATTAGAAGAGGTAAATACCTTGACCACAGCCTCCTTAGCAGCCTCTTAAAACATGACAGCTGACAGTGGCCTCTTTTCTTCCCTGACTGTGGGCAGGTCTACGATAGACCCACAATTTGAGTAATACAAGTAAACAATTTTGGACGCATAAAGCAACATAATTCATCATTATCGAGTGCCGTCTCCGCAACGAAGGTTGGCTACCAGCAACATAATTAAACAAGTGTAAAAGCAACTTTAAAGAAATATTATAGAGTAAAAGATGCAAACATTAAAGTGGATTGACAACAACATTAATTGGTGAAATCGATAACAATGTACAACAATGTATATCGGCGTGTTATAGTATCCAACCATCCATATCTATGGTACAAGATGTGGTGTGATCATGAAGTTATACATTAAGTATAGCAAGCAAGATATAAATTCACTATTTAGCAAGTATCAACTGAAAGAGGAGAGATAGAGTAGAATTTATAAGTATAAATAAACGTCATATAAAGAGGTAGGGTTCGATCTCAACCGACGGCTTCTGGGTTCACCCATCCTTAAATGGGTACTGGATTTTTTTCTGGGAAAGTGAAGCGGCACAGGCGTAATACTGACCAGATTACCCCAAAAATTATGTACTGAGGGTCTGTAAAATGTATGGCCACTAACACCATATTCCCCATACGCCATTTGGCGTGACGGGGCTCTTTAGTTAGTTTGTAGTAGTCGTAGTAGCCTCCGTCAGTCATCGTTGACTATAGATTTTCAGCGCCCCTAGAAATGTTATAGTTAGTTAGTTAGTTAGTTAGTTAGTTAGTTAGTTAGTTAGATAGATAGTTAGTTAGTTAGTTAGTTAGTTAGTTAGTTAGTTAGTTAGTTAGTTAGTTAGTTAGTTAGTTAGTTAGTTAGTTAGTTAGTTAGTTAGTTAGTTAGTTAGTTAGTTAGTTAGTTAGTTAGTTAGTTAGTTAGTTAGTTAGTTAGTTAGTTAGTTAGTTAGTTAGTTAGTTAGTTAGATAGATAGTTAGTTAGTTAGTTCGTTAGTCAGTCAGTCAGTCAGTCAGTTAGTCAGTCAGCCAGTCAGTCAGTAAGTCAGTCAGTCAGTCAGTCAGTCAGTCAGTCAGTCAGTTAGTTAGTTAGTTAGTTAGTTAGTTAGTTAGTTAGTTCGTTAGTTAGTTATATGGTAAGGAAACACATGGCATTCTTTCTAGATGAACACATCAGTTCATTTGTTGTTTGTACAACAAAGCTTTCTTTTTTGCTTAGGTGTGAGTGACTATGTCTGGCATGGGAGCGCAATGTTGGAGTGAATATGCTCTGTATAAGATGTTTCTTGATGGTAAAAGGTATTGCTTTGTGTTGAAGTATAGGAGATAGCCGTCCCAATATTTGATTTGCTTTATTTCATCGTATGTCTATTTCTTTGTCCATTTTACCATTTTCAGAAAATGTTTTCCCAGATATTAAAGTGTGTTACTTGTTTTATAACTTCATGTTGTATTACTTGCTTTTTTATAGCTATGTTTAATGTATTTTTTGTCTTCCGATTGATATAACTTCTGTTTGTTTTCAGTACTTATTTTCATATTAGTTATTTTATATTCTTTATTCAAGGACAGTAGATGCTGTTGAAGTTCTGTTTCTTCAAAAGCTATTAGGGCCTGGTTGTCAGCAAAAAATAATTCATTTATATCTTCACACTATGATTTGGCATCCTTACATATTTTGTCAATGTAAGTGATAAAGACAAGTGGTGACAACACGCTGCCTTGTCTTACTCCAGATGTTACTGTGAATGGTTTTGATATTCTCTTACTTGCTCTAATCACATTTCTATAGTTACTATATAAGCTCTTGCAACACCTGATAAGGTGACATTTACTACGTAATGATTCAATGTTTGCCATAATACATTTCTATCCACCCTATCGAAAGCTTTCTCTTGGTCCACAATGCTATGCACAGATTGTTTTTATATTCTGTGTTCTTCAGTAATAGCTGCCTGAGTGAACATATTGCATCTGTGCATCTATTTTTTCCTAACTCTGTCTGTTCTTTCGTCAACTGGGGTTCTATAATAATCTTAATCTTCTTTATATAATCTTTGCATTCACTTTGTCTACGTGGCTCAGTAGTGATATGCCGCGGTATTGTGAACATTCTATTTTGTTTCCTTTATTCATCCAATTTTTGTTATTATTTTTTATAAAATATATTTGATTATTATGAAGTTATTGGAATTATTATTGTTAGTTGCCAAATAACTTTCAATAATAAATTTTAAAATATGTAGCAATTACCGGAAATGTTATTCTGAAGTAGCAACAACACATTAAAAATAGTCCTAGTTTGTTAATTTCATAGAGAATAGTTCTCAATATATTTTACATTATTTTCAATGGCACAAATATTTGAACATACAAATTTAAAAATGAAAATGAAATAACTGAAAAGAAATGGAGTAAAAGAAATTTGTATTTATAGATTTTTATTATCCATGGTATAAAATCATATATAGTAAATTTGCAACAAGACACTAAATAGAGAGGAAATAATCAAAGCAGCAAATGTGTACAGATGCTCTTTACTGGTAAGGTTTTAATGCATAAAACCTTGTTTATAGTAGAACATCTATTGAGTTATATTCTTTAATGGTGCTAATTCTGATCAGTAATGGCAGAGGGTCTCAGAGCTGGCTCATACCTCAAATAAAGAGGTTATCTGCGCTACAGCTCAATGGGACATTGTAGTACTCTCAACCACATCATTGACCCAGGTATTTTCTTTTTATTGAAGGTCCAGGTATGTTTTTTTTTTTTTTTGCGTTCGCTAGCTTTCACCTCTGGCGAAGTCCCTAGAGACTAGGAACTTGATTTTGCCTGTTAATTCATTTTTCCCTGGCAGCCGTGTGTACAGGGGTCCATCGCCATACAGGCAGATAACTATGTCTTCGGAGGTACTCATACTTTTTCAGTCGAAGAGTAATTGACGTTTTTAGCCGGGTCTCCCTGCTGAGTCTAGGGGTGGTTACCGCAAAGAGAAATTATTAATAAAAATCCCAACTGGTTAAGCCAGGATTGGAACTTACAACCTCTCTATCTCAAAACCGACGTCTTGCCTTGAGACCAACTAGTCCCAGTTATGTACCAGTCCAGGTATGTGATATTGCGGAAGAAGAAGCTGGGCTTCAAATAAGGAGAAGAACAGTAGAACAAATGTTCAATCTTCGTGTACTTTCTGACAAGTGTGTTTCGTGTATTCTCTAAATCAACAAGACATATGCCATGTGCTTACTGACTTGGGGAAAAAAACATTTGAGACCGTTTGAATGAAGAGATCTGGGCAACCATAAATAAATAAAACAATAATAATCGATGTCATCAATACCTATATGAATAGTGATGTAGTGACGTATTCAGGCCAAACTAGCATTTCAGAAGATGAGTAACATCTTATGCAACAAATCTATGTCAATAGAAGTGAGAGAGTTCATCGGTGCTATATAGAATCAATTCGTACCTATGCAAGCGAATCATGGACAGTAAACAAACAAATGAAAAGACGATTAGAGGCCAGAGAGATGTGATTTCTCAGAAGAAATGTTGAAAGTTCTTTGGACAGTTAAAAAGACCAACGAGGAAATTCTCAAAGAGGCCAACACAAAAAGATAGCTCCTAAGAAACAGAAAGAAACAATGAACATTTTTCGGGTACATCATGAAAAGAGGAAAGTTGGAATATTTGGTTACAACTGACAAAATATAGGGAAAGAGAAATCGCGGACGACAAAGAGAGATAATACTCGATAGTTTGGTGTCATGACATGGAAAACAGTCAACAGAACTGATACGATGCTCGGAAAATAGAAGACTAAAGAAGGACATGATCGCCTACGCCAACCGGTATGGTACATGATGATGATGATGATGATCAAGTATTTGTAAATATATTGGATTAATGTTTTGAGAAGACCGTTGGAGTGAAACACTGATGCTTGTTTACTAACACTATTCAGCATAATTCATAAATTAACTGTGACCACTACCGAGATGAAATGTGTTAGACAAATGACAGAAAACAGTATGAGAGATAAGATCAGAAATGAAGAATTGAGGAGAAAAAAAAGATAGGGATAATCTCCGTCGTAGAATACATAAAGAAGTAACTGAAGGTTTACTCACGAGTTGTATGTGCAAAAAGGGAGACAGTTAATCGTCACACCTCCAGAGAACATTTGTATTGGCTCGAAAACCTTCTAGATTGAGCCAGGCAGCCAATGAGCAATTAGAACAAACTCTATAGACAACAATTAAGAAATACAAATGAATGAACACAGAATGCAGAACATTTTTTTTCCAGATTCGAGACTGCAGCCATATAATAGCCGATCTGGCAGACGATAGAAGACGGATCGATGGCTAACGACAAGACTTAGACTCAACTATTTGGTTAAGGAAGCTATGGAACGATAAAATGAGTTAGCTAGATATTGTTCTCAAAACATCGATGACATTTACTGCAATAATTATTTTTTTATTGTAATCCTTAAGGACTGATTGGATTAGTGTGCAGAGAAAGGGTAACTGGATGTAAGGTATCTCACCAAACCAGACTTGACAACTGCCTCTGGTTGAAGACTCTTGATAGAAGTGAAAAAGAAATCCACAGTGACCATAGTACCACATTCATAGATATTTGGTGGTCTCCTCGAATGTCAGCAATTGCAGACAATAACGTAATGACATGCAATGAGTGTGTTTAGGATTTCATAGGTTGATCAACTGATATCTTTTTGATATTGTAGAACTAGGACAATGTGCAATTGTTGTGTAAGTGTGGATGTGATGAACTGTTAATTATAATGAGGAAGCAGACAAAGACATTAATAAACCAATGAAATTACATTTGTTATTGATGACTCCACATTGTTCTGGTCACACTTGTCATATTGACTACATACATTCCTTTCAGACCTGTAGAACCTCCTTATATCATTTCACGTTTAGTGCAACGTTGGGTTAAAATATGTGGCTCTTTTCTTTTACACAAGATAACGGAAAAGGAACTATATAAACGGAAAAGGAACTAGGTATGGGGAAAGGAACTATAACAATTTTAAGCCGTTGAAAAACAATTTAAGTTTAATAATTTTAGTAGACAGATCATCTTCGTTAAACAACGGGCAATCATATCCCATCCTCAACGTGTTGTCCAGTATGAAGTACGCCCGCCACACGCAGCAGCAACACTGAATATGGCTTCAGCTCAGTTTCACGAACTTCTTAGAAGAGGTAAATACCTTGACCCCAGCCTCTTTTCGTCTTGTCAGGCATGATTGTTAGGGTCTTTCACGTTACAGGACTGTCAGGTTGGTTAGTTTGTCCTGCCATTTGATGTGCGTTATTCTGCGGAGACATCGCTTGTGAAAGATATTTAGTTTTTTTCGTGATTTGAATATCTTGTCCAGGTTTCAGATCCATATAACAGTGTGCTAATCACACAGGTCTGATATATTAAGAGTTTGGTCTTTAGTGTTAATTTCGTGTTGTTCCAGACCCTTTCTGTGAGTTTTCGAAAAGTCGTAGCTGCCTTACCAATTCGGATGTTTATTTCATCATCAGGGGTTCATTGGTCATTGGGTTCAAATACTAAACCCCAAATCGTGCCTATTTAAAAAAACAACAACAATAAAACCCTGTATGTTGACCTTTCGAAATACGCCTAAAAAAAAAAGTACCCCCGTCACGCCGAGTGGCGTATAGGGAAATATGGTGTTAGTGACCCTATATTTTACAGACCTTCAGCACATGATTTTTGGGGTAATGTGGTCAGTATTACGCCAGTGCTGCTTTACTTTCCCAGAAAAAAATCCGGTACCCATTTAAGGCTGGGTGAACCCGGAAGCCGTCGGTTGGGATCGAACCCTACCCCTTGTCCTTTGTAGTCCAGTTCACTAACCACTGAGCTATCGCGGCTCCCCATCCTCACCTCGTCCTTCTCTCTTCATATTCCCCACCCACACTCACACACTCGCTCATACTTAATCCTTAGCATAGTCTACATATGCCATTTTATCAAGAACAAATGTAAATTGTTAATTTAAATCCTGAGCTCCAAGTATTTTACGCAATATCATCATCAAGTACCGGGCCTACTGGCGTAGGTGATCATCTCTCTCCACAACTTTCGATCTCGGCAGCTATTTATCATTTCTGTTGTTGACCTTCTGCCAAGCCATTCTCTTAAGCTGTCTGCTATTTTTTCTCTTTGCTTCCCTCTATCTCTTCGTCCCTCAATTTGTTCCAGCTGTTACAATATATTCCAGTTGTTCTCTTCTCATTACATGGCCAAAAAATGATGATTGTTTCTTCCTAATATTGGAAATTAGCTCTCTTTTTGCTTTGGCCTATTTCAGAACATCTTATTACTCTTCTTAGCAGTTCATGGTATTCTCAACATTCTTCTGTAATACCACATTTCTACAGACTCCAGTGATTTTCTTGACTGTTGTCTTATTGTCCATGATTCACATCCATATTTAAAGACTAGCTCTACATAACATTTAAGAACTGTTTTTCTTGTTTCTATTGTCAAAAATGGATTGCATAGTATCTTCCTCATTTTTTGGAAAGCTGCTTTTGCCTGAACCATTCTGCATCTCACCTCTGTTGTACATCTTCCGTCTGAGATTAACAAAGTTCCCAAATATTTAAATTCATTTACCTGTTTTAATATTGTTCTACTTGTCTTTATTTTGCACTGAGGTGATGTCTTTTTCTTTGTTGTTACCATTATCTCTGTCTTTCTGCTATTAATGGTGAGTCCTTTATTTTTGCTTTCTTTCACTATAATGTCCAAATGATGCTAGACATATTTCGCCGACGCCTCTTTCCCGAATCACTTCTTCTACTTGCTCTCCAATACGGTGATCAGAACCATTCACCGCTACCTCCCTGTTCTCCACTCGGACTCCACTACCCGGCCATTCTTCCCGGACCCTTCCTTAATTGCCTTCAAGCATAATCGTAACCTTCGCGATATGCTCGTTGGAAACCACCTTCCCGCCTCCGTTCATAATCATCGGGGCACTTTCTGTTTCAATCGCAATCAGTGTAAAACTTGCAGCCACGTTCTCCGGACTGATACGGTTAATTTACCTGATGTTCCTTTTTAGATCTGAGAAGTATTTACTTGTACATATCGTGACATCACCTATGCTATCATATGTAAGCGATGTAATATGACCTTCATTGGCGAATCAGGGAACCGCCTCTGAAGGGGATGCAATGAACAGCTGAATGCCATCACACAAGAAACAAGCACCCCTGCAGCGTCCTATTTCAACTCTCAGGACCATCAGTATAAGGTGGGTGTCTAAGTCACTGGCCTGATGTCATGTTCTTCTGGCAGACGTAGCCGATTCACCTTAGAGAATCGTCTGATCACCCTGATGGGGTTGCCTAACCTCACGGGGGACCAATGCATCCCCTTCTCATGTGTAATAATCAATTACCCTTCTCACCCTCATTGTCTCCTCACTCCCCTTTCACATTTCATTCTCTTCTCCCTTCCGATTCCCATTCCCCCTCGTCCTCTCCATACTTCCACCCACTTCTCATGATTTGTCCTCTTATACCTTGACGTGATTTCCCCAGGCGATACTCAAGGTTTAAACTCTATATATTTATAGGTACCTTTCACCCATCAATGGGAGTTTGATCCCTCTTTACCAATTGATATTTATAATCATTATCAATACGTAGTTTGCCATATTCCTCTCTTTCGCTGTAAATTTCACTTACACCTTACTCTTTTTTTCTTTTTTTTTCCAATTTCATCCTGTCTGCCATTATACTATTTCTTTCACATACTCTACTATTCCATCTCTCCCTGTAGATCGCCCTGTGTTTTACACTCAGTCTTCCGTGATCCCCTATTACGTCATATTGAGCACATTGTTTCCCGAGACACGTCTGACCTGTTTACTTATATTTACATGCCCTATTATCATCATCATCATTGAGTGTCGTCTCCGCTTCGAAGGTTGGCTACCATGGAGCGCCATTCTACTCTGTTTCTTGCTTTGATGGCGCAGATTGCCATAGGCTGATTTGTCCATCTTTTAATGTTACTCGTCCATGTTAGTCTTGGTCTGCCTCTGCCTCTTTTACCTTGTATTTTTCCTTCGAATATTACTTTTATTAGACTGTTGTGTCTTTTAACATGACCAACAAATTTTATTTGTCTTGCTCTAATGGTGTTTAGTAGTTCTTTTTTCATTTTTAATTGTTTTAAAACTTCCTCGTTTGTTTTTTTTTCTTTCCATCCAATTCTACCTATTCTTCTATAAATCCACATTTCAAAGGCTTCAATTTTCTGTTCTGTTTTCTGGTCTAAAGTCCATGTTTCTGCACCATACAGGAATATTGAGAAGATTCTTAGTTTTATCCCTGGTGTTATTAATGGTGCCCTATTATACATTTCTTTATTTTAGCCGATACCCGTCTAATTTTTGACCACCATTCACATCCCCTGTTATCACCTCCTATCTTGTCAGACTTACCGTCTAAACACGTGACACCCCCCCCCCCCACCCTTTTCTCATAACACACGTATTTGACTTACAGTCGTCCACATACTGGAGCTTCTGCATCGAATTTTAACTAAGTATTACATTATGTATTATTTAATTCGTTAAAATAATTATTTACTAATATAAATTAATAATCATTTTCTATTCTCTTATAATGTAGAACATCTTCCTTTAGTTTCCTCACTTCATTTCTTATTCAACTTTTTATTTTACCTTGATTTATTAATTCCGCTCATTCTAGATGTAGTAGAGTTTATCTTTATTCCGTTGTCCGTCTGTGTTGTTCTAGTTTTCTGAGGAAGGACGCATGTAGGTCGAAACTTCAGTATTTTGTTGTGCTACTTTTTTGTAACACCGTCAGCACACCTTGTAGGAGTGACAGCTACACCCCACCACTTGCTCCTTGCATTGACGAGGATCTGCCGACTGACTAAATTAAACTAAATTAGCCTTTGATTTGAGTGAAATGTAAATATACTTTCATCATCATCATCATCATCGAGTGCCTTCTCCGCAGCGAAGGTTGGCTACCATGGATCGCCATTCTACTCTGTTTCTTGCTTTGATGGTGCAGGCTGTCATAGATTGACTTGTCCATCTTTTGATGTTACTCGTCCATGTTAGTCTTGGTCTGCCTCTGCCTCTTTTACCTTGTATTTTCCCTTCCAATATTACTTTTAGTAAGCTGTTGTGTCTTTTAACATGCCCCCAAATCATTTGTCTTGTCTTAATTGTAGTTAGTAGTTCTCTTTTTATTTTCAGTTGATTTAAAACTTTATCGTTTGTTTTCTTTTTTTTCCCATCCATTTCTACCTATTCCTCTATAAATCCACATTTCAAAGGCTTCAATTTTTTGTTCTGTTTTCTTGTCTAATGTCCATGTTTCTGCACTATACAGGAATATTGAGAAGATGTAACATTTTGCCATTCTTAGTTTCAGCCCTGCTGATATTTGTTTTGTAAATATACTTTATACTATTTCATTTATAACTTTTTAAGTTTCATTTACACCGATATTTTATTTTAAACCCTCTGTGCAGTTATTACTTTAATTGTACTCGTAATACATTGCCAGACTAAATTAAAATTAACTCTCGGGAGACACAAGTTTAAAATGTGTGTAAACTGCTAATGGAGCAAAACTTAATGCGGCAGTAGGGAGCTTTATTGCACTCATTACATCCTGACTCGATGTCGTGCAGCAGTATAACTACCATGGGTCTGCCATCAATGACAACTGTGTCCTTCTAGTGACCTTTACAACTTTTGTAAGGATGTCCATGATTTCCATAGGCTTATGAGCTTACAATTCCGTTTTTCGGGCTCACCTGATGCTCCCTCCGCATCTACCCTTGTAGATGCGTTGTCTCGCTCCCACCCCCGTAAATCTGATTGGACCCCACAAGCTGGCGCCTCACAGGCCTGGATCTCTACATAAAGGTCACCTCACGTGAGATACAACAACTGTGCCCTAGAAAACTTCACCGCTTGAATTTAACTCCCTCTGAGTTTCGGGCCCTCTCTAATCTCCGCCGCCGGTAGGACATTGTTATCAAACATTCGGCAGATATGGGGGGGGGGAGGAGGAGGAAAGGGGGGGGAGGAGCCGTGGTAGTTTGGCGCAAAGACTTATACATTTCAGTTATCCAATACCACGTTTTATAAACACTGTCCTAACGATGCCATCGTCCTCAACAACAAGCAGGTCCTATCTACCATCAAAGAACTGATCCGAGACAACCTCCTTCCTCTAAGTGCGTCCCGCCTCATTATCCACAATAATGGTCTTGGTAAGCCATCATTCTACATGCTCCCTAAAATTCACAAAACCGATAATCCATGACGTCCCATCGTGTCAGTGTGTGCTTGCCCGACTGAACATATATCTGACTATCTAGACTATCTAGTGTCTTCCAGCCCATGATAGTTAGTCTTCCCTCATATGTTAAAGACACCAACCATACCTTGAGGATTTTCTCTTCCATCTCTCTCTCTCCCGTGGTCGCTCATACCGACTTTTCGTCTTGATGTTTTTTCTCTGTACACTTCTATTCCTCACTCCGACGGCCTCCTGGCTCTACGGCTCTTTCTTGGCTAGAGGCAACACCCCTCAGTTGATACTGCCACTCTTCTCCGCCTTACTGAGCTTGTACTCAACATCGACGTCCTGTGAGTTCAATGGTAACTTCTATGACCAAGTTAGTGGAGTAGCCATAGGCACCAAGATGGGTTCCAGCTATGCTTGCCTATTTATGGGTTACCTTGAACACCAAATTCTCAATTCATATCAAGGTCCCCTTCCCATCAATTACCTCCGGTACATTGATGATTGCTTCGGACTTACCGGTCTACCTGAGGATGACCTCTCCAGGTTTATCGACTACATTGGTAGCTATCACAAAGCTATCAAGATCACGTCTTGTATATCCACTTCCTCTGTTACCTTCCTAGATCGTATTGTTTCCTCGGGTACCTTTGGCCTCCACACCTCGGTTTTCTATAAACCTGCAGACGCTCATTGTTATCTTCTCTATACTTCATCACATTCACCTTCTTGTCGTGATTCCATTCCGTTCTCACAGTTATTATGTCTTCGTCGCATCTGCCAGGATGACCAAGATTTCCTCCAACAGGCTCACCTCATGTAAGGTTTCTTTAGCCGCCGGTTTTATCCAGATTCGATCCTCCAATCTGTCCTCAAGCGAGTCCTCCTTATCTCTCGTCCCGAGGCACTCATTCCTTCCAACCGCCTCTCCCCTCTGAGAGAACTATACTCACACTCACCTATCATCCTCACAACCTGGCTGCTGTGAAAATACTCAACCGCTATCGTTCCATTCTCCACTCTGATCCCACTACTCGTCTACTCTTTAGTGACCCCCCTATGATCACCTTCAAACGCGACAGAAATCTTGGAAATATTCTGGTTAGGAGCCATCTCCCCAGCTCCGACCATCAACAGTTGGGTACGGCCCCTTGTGGTCGTAACTGCATCGCCTGCGCCTATGTGCTCCGCATTGATTTTGTCTTATTCCCTAACGGACGGTTTGAGATTAAGCATGGCTTCACATGTGAGCCCTCAACATCATTTATGCTATCACATGCCAACGATGCAACATGACTTATATTGGCGAGTATGGAGAATGTTTAGCGGAAAGATTTTGTGAACACCTTCGAGATGTTCAACAGAATACTGGCACTCCAGTGTATCCCCATTTCAATTCTTCATACCACAAGGGCAAAGACGACATCCTTATCACTGTTATTGTCCTTTTCCGCTCTGGCAACCGTAGCTTTGCTACCGGTTTGCTCTGGAGAATCGCCTTATAGTCCAATTTGGTTCGCTGACCCCACGAGGGCTGAATGTATATCACTCGTACACATAGTATCCCTTTAGTTTCTCCTTCCCTGTTGCATAGTCTTCTTAGCTGCCCAGGTTTGAGCACTTTAGTCTATCCACTATGCCATGCTATTCATAGCTCTCCTACACTAGACCCCCACAGCGATACTTCGGTAGTCTACTATACCTCTTTTGTATGTGCTACTTTCCTTTCACAATTTTTTTTATTGTACCCCATTCTCAGACATATTCTTTCCGCCTTTCGAGTACCTGTTATTCTTCTGTTCTATTCTTTCTCCTTTATGTATGCACACTGACCTCGGTGTATACTCTTATGGTGATGTTGGCGTTATGCGCATATTACTACACATACATGTTTGTCCCTGTATGGATGCGCATATGCATGTATGTGGTCATTTGTGTGGGCATGCGTATGCATAAGCATGTATATTTGTATATGTATATACACACGTATGTGTGAACATGTATACATGTATACATGTACGTGTGGCCTCTTAGATACTTATAGACATTGTCAGTGTCTTTGTAGTCGGGGTAGCCTAGATAGTGTTCCCCCTAATCACATATTTTTAGAACCTTTTACACGGTTTTACCCTCTGACCAGCAGGGTAATTACAGCTCACAACTGCCAATCTCTCTTTTTCATTCTGACCACGGTCCACGACAAAGGGAATAAATTTTTATTTTCTTAAACCAGTTTCGATTATTTTGTTTTGGATGTTTCATTACTAGTTAGCTATGTAAGAATAGTTTTATTTACTTACATATCTGTGTGTGTGTTGTTTGTTCTTGCTGAAGGGCTATTGAGCCGAAACGTCGTTCAAATTTGTGTCATCTATCAATCACGTAAAGCTTTTACCATACCATTTTTTCTATTTTTTTTTCCATCCTCCCTCACATTTAGCTTTACTGCAGTTTCGCATTTTTATGCGCGCATTTGCATTTCTTTGCCGTAACCACTATCTTTCTTCTTCTTCTATCCTTCCGTCATTGCCGTTGGCGTCGAGGGGAGATACAATATGCGATTCTTTGCTCTTCTGTTGGCCTCTTCTGGTGTTATCCCTCCTAGTGACTCTAGTATTCCCTTTATCCATCTCTTTCTCGGTCTTCCTCTTAATCTTGCATTTTCGTAGCGTTTGTTTATGGCTCTTCGAGTCATTGTTAGTTCTTTTTGTCCCTATCTTTAGATATAGAAATTGACTCCCACCTTGGTAAAGCTGCTACGACCTTCGCCCGTTTTTTAGGCGTGTCTTGCAAAACAGCAAACTGACAATTAAAACAAAGACCGCAGTTTACAATGCCTGCACCATTAGTATATTCCTGTATGGCAGCGAATCAAGGACAACTTATGCAAAGCAGGAGAGAAGACTAAATGCATTCCATATTCGATGTCTGTCACGTACTCTTGATATCACCTGGAAGGATAAAGTGACAAACGTGGAGGTCATAACTCACACAGGCCTCCCGAACATCTACACGCTGCTCAAACAACGTAGGTTACGCTGTTTGGCCACGTACACCGTATGAAAGATGGCCGCATACCAAAAGATATACTCTATGGACAACTAGCAGATGGCATTAGGACTAGGGGCGTCCAGAACGTCGATTTGTAGACGTGTGTAAACGTTACATGAAGACTCTGAACATAAACCTTGCAACCTTGGAAGACATAGCTATAGACCACAATCTTTGGAAACACTCTAAAGCTCCAACTCAAACAAGAAGCAGACAGATTCATAGAAAAAGAGAATACACGGCGAAAGAAAAGAAAAAATAATATTTCTAGGGGCGCTGTAAGATCTATCACTACTACTACTACTACTACTACTACTACTACTACTACTACTACTACTACATCCACACCCTTCTCCTCCACTAAGACTTTACAAATGAAAGTAAAGATCATCGAGTGCCGTCTCCGCAACGAAGGTTGGTTACCATGGAGCGCCATTCTGCTGTCTCTTGCTTTGAAGGTGCAGGTTGCCATAGGCTGATTTGTCCATCTTTTGATGTTACTCGTCCATGTTAGTCTTGGTCTGCCTCTGCCACTTTTATCTTGTATTTTCCCCTCCAGGAATACTTTTAGTAGGCTGTTGTGTCTATTAACATGGCCAAAAAATGGCATTTGTCTTGTTTGAATTGTGTTTAGTAGTTTTTTCTCTTTTCATTTTTTGTTGTTTCAAGACTTCGTCGTTTGTTTTTTTTGCTTTCCATCCAATTCTACCTATTCTTCTATATATCCACATTTCAGAGATTTCAATTCTCTGTTCTGTTTTCTTGTCTAATGTCCATGTTTCTGCACCATATAGGAATATTGAGAAGATGTAACATTTTGCTATTCTTAGTTTTAGCCCCGGTGTTATTTGTTTTGATGTTAGTATGTTCTTCATGGCATTAAAATTACTTTTTACCATTCCTATTCTTTTGTTTAGAATTTTGAGTAAAGATAAAACCTGAAAATACATCTACAGTTCCAAGGCCTACTTTCCCTCCCTTCCTCCACTAATTTATTCCATATCTAAACATGCACTAAGAATGGGTTATTTGCGTGAAACATTTGATCATAAACGTCAGTTTTCTTACTCCGCAAAAATTATGATACAGGAACAAAAAAATAATCGTAAATTTTTTATCAATTTTTTTTTTTTTTGCCCGATAAAATTGTTCTATTATGTACATGAAATGTAATTAGTTTTATTATCTGCGTTTTTGTATTTTTGTTTCGCCAATTGAAAGGTCAGTGTCAGTCCGTAATTTTACATTGATCGTGGACTAGAAAGTAGCAGACCTCAGCTGGGCTCGTATCAGTCGAGGGGATAGCGTGTGTTATATAACGTTACATATCCTGTCAAGTTTCTGCTCCACGTTAGCAAAATTGTTTAAGATTTATTTGGGAAGAAGAAAGCTTTTGGTTGATCCAGAGTATTTTTTACCATGCCAGAAACGTGAGTATTGTTACATATTTGTTCGTATTTTAATAACAAAATGCACTCAAAATAAATTGTTAGTGCAGGTTTTCGGACATACTATATATATATATATACTTGCAGGAACAAACAAAAGAAATAAATTTGTTATTATGTTATGATAATTAATATTAGTCATGCCGTGATATTAGGAATTGAATAATTGATTATTAACAATAATTTAGTGATATAATAATAATGAAATAATAATGCTGCTTATGAAATACACTCACATCCAAATGTTAGATCTGTCATGCGTAAAGTTTTGTCCGCTTGTTATTTAATTTTGCTAGAAAAAGATATAGCACAAATTATCATTAATTATGTATATAGTATATAGCTTTGGTATTAGCATGGGCATAATCAGTATCATGGCATAGATTATTATGTTAAGACATTTTTACCTTGCATTATGATTATCTGATTATCATTCAATATTATAATGGTGATATTAAGTACAGTACAGTTATTACGTCCATGTCTTGGACCCGTCTCAACTGTCTGCGAATGACAAGGTGGGACTAGAAATACTGGAAAAATTATAAATATATTACCTTAATTTTAACTATTTATTTTGGAGTTGCATGTTGTTAATTGTTGTTATATGTGTAATTGTGATTGTTATTTAGCTTCACCATGATTCTTGAAATTGTGAAATGTTTTATAATCTATAGATTGATTGAATTCTGTTTAAATTGAAGATTGCAACATATATGCATTATAATATATGTGCATATTTGTGTGCGTTTCGTGGGAGAGAAATCCCCGCGAGATGACAGGGAGAAAAAGGAGAGAGAGAGAGAGAGAGAGAGAGAGAGAGAGAGAGAGAGAATTTTTAAATCGTAACTGTCCATATGTAAATCGAATTTACTTGACTGACCACACAGATGGCAGCATTATTTCAAAATTTATGTGACTCCTTGACATCTCCGCCATTGTTGGCCCATGGTGACTGCTATTCTTTGTACATTTTCATACCACTACAAAGATAATCTTATAAATATGTTTGGCACATTTGATGTCTTTGAATATCTCCCTCTTTAGCATCTTTATTTTTATTGACACATATTTTTGGGTCACTTCACCAATCTTATGGAAACTTTGTGCACCTTCTCTTTTTCTTGATACCTCTTCCCTCTTGGCACATTACGATTCATTATCCCTTATCTTTTACACACTTTTCTTTTTCTGGCACATCCAATCTTCATGACACCTTCTGGCCAATAAAATAAAACCATCACCCTTCTTTATTTGCACATCTTTCTTCATTTTTAGCAGATACAACATTCTTTTTATCAAATACTTCTATATGATACTTCATGCTTCTGACACTCAATTTGATAAATCAACACGTTTTTGACATTTAATTATTTCTTTACGTCCACGCTTTTACTAGACCATATCCCCATTTTTGTATGCTCCTCTTAATTTTGTGGTGCCAAATTGTACGTGACTGTCATACGGTAACGATATCCCCACCTATCGCATCATATTAGAATACGTTTGAAGGTCATCCCTCCTCCCCCATCGGCTTCCGGGTTCACCCAGCCTTAAATGTGTACCGAATTTTTTCAGGGAAAGTAAGCGGCGCGGGCGCAATACCGACCACATTACCCCGAAATCATGTGCCGAAGGTCTGTAAAAATTATGGTCACTAACACCATATTCCCTATACGTCACTTGGCGTGATGGTGTTTTGATGGATCTTTAGTTTAGTTTTTTTTTAACCTCCCAAATAGCACTCTTAAAATAACTGCATATTTGACAATAAATGAGCTCACAAAAATGTGATATGCCCCAGTTGTTATGTTTCACGAAATTCGTGTTTATTTTTATTCGTTTATTTATTAGTTTTTCCTGCACTTTATACATTACTGTGGTAGATGGCGGTGATGTCAAGATTGAAGGATGTGGACTTCCGTTTCCAAGATGGTGGAACGAGGTTCATGTTTTCTCGATCGCTGCAGAAAATGCATTTCGGGTCTGACTAATTTCGGTTCTCCAATGCAAATTTATGCGTTTAATTCAATTTTTGTTCTACTTAAAAAATCTAAGACGATGAAGCGGAGTCGTGCACACGGCAATATTCCTTTTTGACAAGTCAGGTGTTGTGAAAGCGACCTTCCGCCGTCTAGAGTTGATCTGCGGTTTACTCCAACACATTGAGTGCTGTTCAATGGCCATCTTTGTAATTGTTTGACGCAAGTTAATTTACATGTTACAACGCACAATAATGTAGACTGCTCCGCCAAGTCAACCGAAGTTTTTTTTCTTTGTGAAATTTTCACCGTGTTTCGTTCGTTGTAGGCTGCATTCACTAGAGTAATCAGGAATCTATTGGCGAAGTCATTGTTGTGTGTGCTGCGTCATCATAATGGCTCATCGTATATCCATAGACCGGTCATACGCTAATCATACGGTTTGTTGTTTGATGTACGACGGGGATAATCCGAGGACTAACTGTGTTTTAGATGTTCAGATTTGAAGTAAAAAACGATGCCCTAACATCATCAAACGCTATACATTAAAAAAAAAAATATGACGATCATCATTTTCAGGAGGACGTGAACTTCCGGTCTATATGGTGGATAATCAGAAAACATTGAAGGCTATGTATGAAAAGTGTTCCTTGTTGCAGTTTCCTCATATTCCAAGCCTTGTTGCAGGAGCTACTGAATTAAATGCTCTGTGCACACCGTGTGCCTCATCCGTTTTGATCATGTTTCGACATTCCAATTGTTTACGATGAATGATGATATCGTATGACAAGGAACAGTTGGCTGTGTTTACTTTCTGAGCGGTTTCGCCTTTGTCTTTTATCTTATGCTGGGACTGCTATGATGGGGACTGCAGTTACCTTTCTTTGTTTGGGAGATGAGTTAGTAATTCAGATGATTCCACTTGCTCGGGCGGTCGAACACTTATGGAATTTAATTCGTCTGCAGTGATACCGGGGCCTTCCTTAACCATAACCGCTAGAAATGAATACCTCGTTTTGAAAATATAATAGTAAACATTCTTGCACATTCTATTATGCAAACAGTTGAATTGCTAAGTGTAACTGGTTGTGAACAATATAGGCTTACAGTTGTAACGTGAGATAAGAAATCCCGCCAGTCTTAAATAGAATGTTGGGTAACACAATTCGCAACTTGATTTTGCTGATATGGAAACTCTGTCTGCAGTCCGCCCGCCTGTCTGTTTCGCTGCCAGCATTCCATCGATCTATCACACCATTTTCTTTCAGCTTCATTTTCCCACTCTCTGTTTACATGTCTCTCTTATTTTCAACGTCTCATTCTATCTCTCTGGCTCTCTCTCCTTCTCTCCTCCGGACTTTACCTCAAGTAATCATGTATATAAAAATGGCGCAACACACGCGACGCACACACACAACGTATACACATTCAATGTGTTACACACTGCGCTCCATGCCAGAATGTTTTTTTTTAAATACATTATACTGTGATAGAGACAGGTATAACCTTTCTTTGTTGCATTCTCTCTGTTCATAGACGCTGCTATAATTGGATCGTTGAATGATCAGCTGCGCTGTCTTTCTATAATGTGAATATTGATTTGTTGTTATTTGATCTTCTTCGTAGTTCTGTATTTATATTTCCAATTTTTCTATTCTCAAATAGATCTTCATGTCTTCTAAATGCAATAGAAACCTATGTTAGAGTATGTGTGTATTTGAAACGTCACTCTGTAACAGTTCAAAGGTCATATTTTATATATATATGTTGATAGCGTGTTAGCATCCATTTTCCTTTTAGGAGGTGAGTGTTAACTGTTATTGTCTTGGTTAAATCCGGCATTAAAGACAGTCTGTTCTCCAGCTTTGTTTATATTTTTCTTTTCACTTTATTTTCGCCATGAATCCTTATCGGATATTTTTGACTTCTTCTTTCTTTTTGTTTCGTTAAGCTTCTTATTCTTCGTCCACTCTTATATAATCACACAAATATTTCTCACATATTGTTGGATGCTTGCTGCAAAGTTTACGATCGCCTTAAATTTCATCTCTCGCGCTAGTTTTGAGAAGGTAATGTCAATACTCTTGTTGCTTTTATGTTCTAGAGTTAAAACTTAACTTTTTACATAAATGTACTAGAGTTAACAAGTATGACGATTTCAAACATTGAGTAGCAGCGGTATCGCACTAGTAAAGGGGTCAAGGCATAAATACACATATAAATGCCTAAAAATGCGAAGCTGCTGTATAGCTGCTGGTAAATGCGAAATGAAAAAAGGGAAAACAAATGGTATTGTTACAGTGATACATAAGTGATGGAAAACACACAATCGAACTTTGCAGTTTTTTCTCTTCAGTTTGCCACAGCTGCTGTTGTTTCCTAGTGTTCATCATATTCCATCAGTCCATCTTTTCCGTTTTCGTCACTTGGGTCCGGGTTCTCGAAGCGTTTGTTGAAGGCTCATTGTGTCGTATTTTGATTTTTGTGTATTATCAAACAACCATCTATTGTTTCTGTATGTATTCAAATTCATAATTTCTGATCTTATCTTTCAGACTGTTTCCTGCCATGCGTCTAGCACATTTTATTTTTGAAGTAGTTATTTTTCTTGTTGTGCTTCAGTCTGGTGTCCACGTCTGCACTAGTAGCACAACGTTGGAATGAACATTTTGTTGTGGAGTGCCTGTTTGCCTTTAGAGCTATTTCCTTGTTGGACATCACTGGTGAGAGTTGTCCGAGGATTGAGCAAGTTTTTTTTATTTTTGCATTTGAGTCTTTCTGCTGCTTGTAAATTCTCGTTTGTCACTAAACTTCCTAGGTATTTAAATTCCTCTACTCGTTCTAATTGCCTGCCGACTATCGCTATGATGATGTTCTGCTTTTCTTTTGCAATGTTTATAACTATAATCTCGTTGGTGTTTATTTTCATGATGTTAGGCTACCTGTATTGTTAAATCTTTTTATATGTTCTTGTAGGTCTTATATTTTTCCTTGAATTAACTTATCATCTACCAATATAAGATGAAAGTTAAAAAAATAGACTGTATACAAGTGTCATGAAGCAATATAACGTGTAAAATTATTATAGTTATTACAAAATTGTAATAGTAACCATCTTTATGGAAGAATTTCATAGTACCATCGTGTTCATGAAAATAAATGGAGTTGTTTTGTGTGTGTGTGTGTGTGTTTGTTCTTGCTTAATAGAACACAGTCTGTGCTGCTCGCTGTTTTAATTGATACTGAAGAGTTTTAAATCACTTATATCCAATCATGTTTCTTTTGTAGCTACTTCTACGGTTATTCTTTTGTGACAGATTTATACATCGTTCTCCTTTGTTCTCATATTTAGATAATTCTGAAAAAAAATGTTGCAATTATCTTCATGTTCTTATCATTTCTATACAATGTTTTGTAGATAGGGATTGGGTGCTGTCACGCAATACTAATTTTTGCTAATGTCTCAAGAACGTCTGGCAATCAGCTAAATAGCATTGAGTCTGCACCACGTGTGCGTGTATACATCTGTTTTATCATTTCTGTACCTGTTGTGCAAATAACATCTCACTTTGTTGTGTGTAGCATGTTCATGGTCTTAAAATGGTGGCTTGATCATGCTGAAACATTTTTCAATAGCAGTCGTGTTCTTGCTGACATTTATTATTGAGAATGACTTATATAGTTGATTTGGTCACCCATATGGTATTCTAAATTGTTATAAGAGATGTTTACATGCTTTTGCGATCGACTCTGCTCCTAAAACATTAAACAAACTTAGGTTGTTAGGAGTGGGCGCTGGACCAATATAAAAACGTCGCGTTAATAGAACTAGCCTGACAGATAGTTACAGAAACTGAATAAACTGATATAACATTTTTTATTAGCATGCGTCAGAGTGTTTCTCTAGTTACATGAACATTTTTATGCATTACACACACACCTTTTACAAAAAACTATAACTTTCGACCAAACTTTACATCATATTAAAATAGATTTAGGTTATACATTAAATGGTTTTCAATGAATGACTGAAGAAATTAGTAGAACCATAACACATGGACAGTTATGCTACACTGAAAGTAACAAGCCAGCAATAATGTTTTTGGAAAAATTTTAGGAACCTATTCAAATGCTTGCTCAATACTTGCCTTAATTTATGTCTCTTCTAACAAGTTTCAACTATCACGAGGATGCGTATTTGCAAACCAATATCTAGTTTTACTTGAGGAAATGAAGCAATCAAACGCATATCAATTGATTCATCGTCTCTATTAGTAACACAAAACCTCAACGGCAGCAAAGACAGTTTTCAACTTAATACAAAATCGGCTTTACACTTTATTTGACCCTGGGTGAGCTAGACGATTCAAATTATTTTACAAGCGAACAGGTCGGGGTGGGTGGGGGTGTGTGGGGGGGGTGTTTAAATGGGGAAGAAGTTCTTTTCCGTTCCTGTAAAAACTTCGACATTGACAGAACACCTCCAGCTAAAAAGAGAAAGTTATATAAGAATACGTACCATGGTCTAAATTCACGATTTCCCTTAGTCATTGTTATATGTACTGTAAATGTTGACTCATATTCGTAGACATTGGCAGGTGGTATGTTCGTTGTTCAGATTAACTCTTGAGAACTTTCAATACGTCATCGGAAATATAAATCCCACCCATCCCCCCTTTTTCAATGCTTACTCTAGTATTTCCTCTTGTTAGAGTTACTTTAGAGTTTGTTGTAAACTCCTTTCTTTCACGTCCTCACCTGTACTTTTTCCCCCCACATTTGTCGTTATATTTTTTTTAATTGTTTCCTTTACCGCAAAGCACAACTTGTTGCAACTTTTGACACAGTAAAAGTCAAATGCTGCGAATAAATTAAATGCAAAAACCCTTCCCCTACCTTACCTTTGCAACGAATAAAGTGGTAAAAAGGATGAAACAATCAATACAAGTTACAATTAAAGTTAGTTGTTTTAGGATAATTTATAGTTATTTTAACGTATAGACTAGATAACTCACGACAATATCCTACATTGTGGGAAACAAGCTACTACAAAATTAATTATTTTGATGTTACAGAAAAGTATCAAAATACCGTTTATTAGCACATCATTTATATTTTCTAAACACAATTTATTTCTATAAATTTGTGTTTTCCTCCAACATTGTTCTTCTTGTTATCTTTAGTTAACTTTCCACAGTTCAAGTAGGGCATTTAATAGTCGAACGTAGTAGGAAGACATATCTCATAAGCGTGGAGCTTTAGACAGACGAATCCCAGGGCGCTTGCCAAGATGTAACGATATTGGATATTGTTTTTGTCTGCAAATAAATCTTTGCTCTGTCATTGGACCTGCGAAGTTGTATTGTCATATATAATTGGAAACAGTGAAAGAAACTTATGAAGTCTCAGACACAGCTGACATCTTCGGAACTAAACACAGAGTTTTCTCTGAAAGCCATACCCATTGGAAAAGACAAAGAGTGGGGGGGGGGGGGCATGTTACACGTTAAAGCACGTAAAATCGTACATATATCTGGACAGTAATATAGTCAAGGAGGGAGAAACAAAGAATGACACACAAATAAGGAAACCAAAAGCAAGAGGAGCATTCGTTGCACTAAGAAACATCATCATTATCAAGTACCAGGCCTGCTGGCGTAGGTGATCATGTTTCTCCACAACTTTCGATCTCGATGGTTATTTATCTTTTCTGTTGTTGACATTCTGCAAAGCCATTCTCTTAAGCTGTCTCGTATATTGTCTCTATCTCTTCGTCCCTCAATTTTCCCAGTTGTTACAATATATTTCAGCTGTTCTATTCTCATTACATGGCCAATAAATGATGATTTTTTTCTTCCTAATATTGGAAATTAACTATCTTTTTGCTTTGGCCTCTTTCAGAACGTTTTCATTACACTTCTTAGCTGTCTATGGTATTCTCAATATTCTTCTGTAAAACCACATTTCTACAGACTCCAATGATTTTCTTGACTGTTGTCCTGTTGTTCATGATTCACATCTATATGTTAAGACTGTCTCTACATAACATTTAAGAACTCTTTTTCTTGTTTATGTTGTCAAAAATGGATTTCATAGTATCTTCCTCATTTTTTGGAAAGCTACTTTTTCCTGAGCCATTCTGCATCTCACCTCTTTTGTACATCTTCCGTCTGAGGTTAACAAAGTTCCCAATTATTTAAATTCATTTACCTGTTTTAATGATGTTCCACTTGTCTTTATTTGCACTGAGGTGATGTCATTTTCTTTGTTGTTACCATTACTTCTGTCTTTTTGCTATCAAGGCTGAGTCCTTTATTTTTGCTTTCTTTCACTATAATGTCCAACATTTCTTGTAACTCATTTTCACTCTTAGCAATTAAGACTGTATCATCAGCATGCCTTAGATTATTTGTATTATGACCTCCGATTGTTATTCCATGCATGCCCTTTATGGATCTTAAAATAATATAACTATACATATTAAACAAATCTGGTGACAGGACACAACCTTGTCTAACGCCCTGTTTAATTTTTGAAACATTCCCAATCGGTTTCCAGTTCTTATGGCGGCTGTTTGTTGCCAGAAGATGTTCTTTATTATTCTTAGATCTTTGCTGTCTACGTTTATGATTTCTACAATTTTGATTATTTCTTGATGCTTTACTTTGTCAAATGCTTTGGTATACTCTAAGAAACATAGGTATAGATCTGCTTTCACCTCTATTTCTATTTCTACTAAAGATCTTATGATGTATATGGCATTGCTCGTTCCTTTATCTCTAACAAAACCACACTGTTCATCACTAATTTCTGGACAATTTTGTTTCGCACTCTTCGCGTGATGATTTTTAGTAATATCTTAGTCATGCCACTCATAAGGCTTATTGTGCGATGATCATCGCATTCAATCGCACCAGATTTCTTTGGTAGGGCTATGAATATTGATTTAAGCAGGTCAATAGAAAACATATCAAACAACATGTTATCATGTAACATGTATCCAACATGTCTAGGAAACATACGGAAATCGAAAGAAATTAGGTTAAATATAAAAATAAAAATTGTCAAATCCAATGTTAAGTCAGTTTTATTATATGGCTGTGAAACATGGAGAACAAAAACAAAATGACAATCATGAAGATACAGACCTTCATTAATGGATTCTTGCGAAGAATAAAAGGATGGAAATGGCAGGACAAAATCACTAACATAGAATTATGGAGAAGTATCAGTTAAATACCAGTGGATAAAGAGGTGCAACGAAGAAGATGGCGCTGAATAGGACACCCAGTGCGGAAGCCAACTGAGAGTATAACTCTATAGGCCCTTTTTTTTTGAATCTCCAAGGAAAATACAAAGAGGAAGTGCAAAATATTCTTCAAGAAGACAGATGGAAGCAGAGTTGAAGATGATGGGGAAGACATACGTCTTAAAAGAATGGCAAGACGTAGAAGGGGCTGAATAGTGTTTGTTGAAAAACTATACTCCACAGGGCTCTGAAAGGTAGAAGAAGAATCAACCCAGTTAAGATAAAATAAAAGAGGCTTGCTGAATTGATGATGGTAATAAACAGTGATGAGACTGCTGTTACCTATCTTCATATATACAATGATTTTGACAATTAAGTTTATCACTTAATTCTACAACGACTTTATATCTTCATAAACTTTTGCTTGTTTAGTAAAGTTTATCACGTCATTCTACAATCGACTCTAAACGCAATTGGTCATCTATTGTATCTACTCTTAAATTAATCTCTCCCCCCCCCCCCCCAAAAAAAAAAAAAATTCCTTATATCTCCTACACAGAAAACATGGAAGTAATGATATGAGGTTCATTTGTCCGTGTCAATTATTCTTATAATCTTCATAGACACAGCTTAAAAAAAAGTAAAGTACCCCCGTCACGTCAAGTGGCGTATAGGGAAATATAGTGCTAGTAACCTTATATTTTACAGACCTTCAGCACATGATTTTTGGGTTATGTGGTCAGTATTACGCCCGTGCTGCTTTACTTTCCCAGAAAAAAAATCCGGTACCCATTTAAGGCTGGTGAACCCGGAGCCGTCGGTTGGGATCGAACCCTACCCCTTGTCCTTTGTAGTCCAGTTCACTAACTGAGCTATCGCGGCTCCATAGACACAGCTTGGGTATTCTCTATTGTCTTCCTTTTTTTTTCCCACAAACCGAAGCAGCGAGCCAGTGACCGTTGCACATTGCGACTTTTTTTTTAAAGCAAGAACACGGTTTCTATAGTTTTCGCGGTCAACAATCTTTCCTCGCAGGATGCCCAGTTTCTGACCCACACTAATCTCTCTATTTTTACTGTCCTCAGTAATGTCTTTCCTTAATTTACATCTATTTCATTTTCCTTCCCAAACCCACTGCTTGGTAGCTCAGGTGATTGTTTCTAGATCTCCTCTGAGTCCACGACTCATCCATCCAGCTCCAGCTTTCTGTATGTTATCTCTGTGTACGTATGTTAAGCTGGTTTTAGGCTTTTCAGTGGTCACTTTTTATAACTCTTCTCATTCTTGTTCCCAAAGTAGTCTAACCTGGAGTGGGCCTGTGTTCTATCATTATCTTTCCTCAATATTGCACATTAATTCCTAAGCATCCTCTACATTCCAGCTCAGTGGTTAGTGAACTGGGCCACAAAGGACAAGAGGTCGGGTTCGACCCTGATCGACGGCTTCCAGGTCCACCCAGCCTTTAATGGGTACAGGATTTTTTTGGGGAATGTAAAACGGCACGGGCGTAATACCGACCACATTACCAATAAAATTATATGCTGAAGGTCTGTGAATATTATGGGCATTAACACCATATTCCCTATACGGCACTTTGCGTGACGGGGCTATTTACTTACTTTTACTTATTATCTACTTTCTCGCATAGAACATACAGGAATACGAAAAAAAGAAATGCCTGAAATAAGACATTAACCTTGACTGGATTGAAATAGAAAAATTGTCAAAGAATAAGAATGAATGTTGAGGCCTTGGATGTAGAGGCCATGGATGTAGAAACCTAGGCCTGTATCAACCAAATAGGGCCTGATTGGTTTTGATTTGATTAATTCGTTCATCTAATATATTTCTAATTTAATTTAGTTTAGTCGACAGGGTATTCTCATTGGACAACAGACAAATCCAAAAGCGCTCAGATCTCCGTCCAAGTACATCCCTCAGTGCAGCGACTAACGACGACGTATCCTGTTGGTGTGCAATCTCTCTGCGATCAAGACTCAATCAGAGTAGGATTCCAGACTCTCTCATGAAGTCAGCTGTCTGTTTAAGCGAATCGATTGCCCCATATAGTTTTTCTTCCAGGGAGGTAGGCGTGGACCACATTGCTCTTCTCAGGTCTGTGTACTGGGGGCAATCCTGTAGAACATGTTTTGTAGTCATATTGTCCAGTGTACAGTGGCATAGGCCTGTTGTACCTATTTTGAATTTGGTGAACATGTGATTTCTCATTCTATTGTGGCCGGTGCATAGGCGAAGTATGATGGCTTGATCCCTCCTTGATAGTTGGTGGTATCCGTCACTCTCGTTATGCTTTGGGTGTTCTCGTTTCCATTTTTCATGGAACTGTCTTTTTTTAGGGTGGATTTGGCTTCATCATAACTGAGCGGATGGTTCTCTTGAGGTAATCTCCCTCCCTCTTTAGCTAATTTGTCTGCGCGTTCGTTCCCATGTATATTACAGTGTGATGGTATCCACTGAATGACTACTCTCTGGAAGTTATTGCATAATTGGTCCAGAGTTGTTCTCAAGTCATCTAGTTCATTGTTCTTGGGGCTGTTTAGAGCTGATAGTATTGACAGTGAATCAGTCAGAATCACCAATTTATTGTGCATGTTATTTTTGTGTTGAGTAGCCAGTGTTGCAGCATCTTTGATGGCCTCAGTTTCTGCTTTAAAGTTGTTTGAGAATTTTCCAGTAGCTATTGACTTGGTGATCTCGTCCTGATTATTCAGCGTCAAGAACACACCTCCCCCTCCATTTCTGGTGGCATTTGTAGCAGAGCCATCTGTGTATATGTGGGACCAAGAGTCCTGTGGATAGGTGTTGTGTATGTGTTTTTCTGCTACGTGTTTTCTTTCTGTGTCTGATTGGGTGCCTCGCGCCTCCCAGCACCAGAGCTGGAAGTTGTCAGCGACTCATAGCTGATGACTTGCGCCAGGATCGGTGAACCAGAACCATCCAGACCCTGCTTCACCTCACCGCGGTGCCTCCAGTAACAGACTAACCTGTCTAGTCTGGCCTAGCGAGCAGGGATTGAAGAGGGAAGACAACCCGGTACTCAAAAAAGTCGTGCTGAAGTCGGATGTGTTGGGCTGAAAGGCGCAAATATCACAGTGTTACACTGCAAACTACAACACAACGCAAACACGTCCACTTAACGTCCTTTTAAGGGCGGATGACGAAGAGGAAGTCTACTATCTACGAATACTCTAGAATACTTTAGTCATCGGGCGAACGCATCCATCCATCCATCCATATTTTCCTTAAGTTCTGGTATTTTAAGTTTTCCATGAGGAGACATATCAGATGGGCCCAAGAGTTCCGATATTGTTTGGGAAAGTACTGGGTCTCCAGTAGTTAGTTCATTGGCAATCGCAGCGAAGTTGCTCCTCTTTAGTCGTACAATTCCGGAACCAGTTATTCTTTGGTGCATTGGGTGGCTAAGGAGCCTTCTATATTTCTCCGCTTGTTGCAATACTTTAGTGACCCGTCTGTCATCTAAGGGTTGTAAACCTGTTACTGTTTTCTAAAGTCTTGATAGGTGTAGATTTTATAGCACCAGTGATGATACGGGCGGCTGGGTTCTGTGTTTTGTTAATTTTGCTAGGGTGTGATTTGGAAGCCGTAGCCCAGGCTGTGACTCCATACTCTAGAACTGGTCTGACTCTTCCTACGTAAAGTCTTTTCAAAATATTGCTGTCTGCCCCCAGTCCCTTCCTGCCAATTTCTTCATAATATTTGTTCGTTTTCTGGCTTTTTTCCTTGCTCTGTCTATCTGATTTTTCCACGTCATTCTGCGATACATGGTGACGCCAAGATATGTTGGGTTTTGGTCAATTTTAGAGTCATTTTTGAGTTGGTCTTTATTCCTGCGTCCCTACGGGTGTTCAGCATTTCAGTACGATTCATTGCCATTCCACGCTCCACATCAGCCAAACTGATAAGTCTTTCAATACGTTCAGTATCTATTACACCTGCGTACCTTTGCTCTAAAAATGGAGCCATCGTTTGTCAGACTAGACCTCGACAAAGGTTTTCCACAGCCACGGAACCCAGCCAGTGGCGAAATTTCTGAGCGTTCTCATTGAGTCACTGAGGGAGCACACAGGTGTATAATTTTATGTCTCAAGCTATTCCAATGGTTTGGTAACAGTCATAGTCAAACTACATGTAGTCAGTGCACTACTGTCCTCCTTCACAGTTCTGCCTCCAACATGAACCGTGAAAGCCCAGGAGCTCCGTTGTGCGCGCCGAATAACAGACCCTTGTGTGTAAATGATTGTGTCATCCCAGAAGCGTTCTAAAAAATCAAGGCCTGCAATTCTGCCCAACGACCATGGGGTTTTGTTGTCTGCATTCTCGGTCCAATGTAGTGACTGCGGGAAAGAACGAACTGCACTTAGATGGCGCTCGTATTTATTCTTCACAAAGACTATGTCCACGATTGAACATACCTGCTGAACAATATCCACAGCCTGACCGTCGTCACCGATATCTCTGAGCCTCCCCGTTAGGGAGGATCGACCAATAGTTGTGACGTTACCAGCATTGCGAGCAAGGACTGTTATGGGTAGAATGAGTCAGCCGTCTATTTCTAGCATATCTCGAGACGTCACAAATATTTTTCGGAATTTTTTACAAAAATGTTTTCGGGAAAATCCCCTTAGCGGGCAGATTCAGAGATATTGGTGGCGACGGCCTGACCTATCCATTATTTGTATTTTCCTATTTTTAACCTGTTGCCTTTTGTATTCATAAATTAACATTTTAGTGGATGCTGTATACATTAATTCAGAGGAAGGGACGTTCTCGGCAAAGTCGTATAATGTCTGGTAATGGGGAAAAATATAGGAGGTAACGCATCAGTATCTTTTCTGCACCCAATGATTATGCGCATTGCCTAGTTTTTTTTTTTTTCTTCCAATGGTACTATTTGTGAATTGCAGTCAGAATCTCTAGTGTATATTCAGTCACAGACATTACAACCTCGGGTTTAAGAGAACAAGATGACGTAGCTCATATAAGGCTGCAACCATGACACTCATCTCAGAAATAACTTTCAGTACAATCTGGTGTACACGTTTGTTAAAAGCAAGGCTGCGATCAAATCACACTCCTGTGTATGTCATTGCACAAATTCTCGCCACCAATTCTGAACAAAAATTTTTGCATTTGACTTTCATTTGTTGACTGCCATTTTCCATTGCCCTACAACTCACGCTGTTACTATCAAGTTCTGCTTGAAAATCTCCCCGCAACATTCTTTCTGATTCTTTCCTGGAGATACATCAAAATGTCATCATCATCAGATAACGTCCTTCCCCGTCCTAAGATTTGCTGGCTTGTGATTCTTACTGTGTAGGCGTTGAACAAACTGCAGGTTATGGTAAACCTTGAGGAGGTTCACGCATTTCGACCTCAATAGTTCTCCATCAGGGTTGTCTTTGCTCTACTTCGTAGCCCCACGAACACTGCTTTGTATATCTGGTTTCGTTTTCAGAAGATCTGCTGATGTGACATGTGCCGCCCCAGTGTTTTCTTTTATCATTTTTGGTGTTTCCTTTTAATTTAAACTGTTGAATTCTTGGTTGCTGATTTTCTTTGGCAAAAATATACGAATTTTCGTCATCTTGTATGACAATATAAGAATTGTTGCCTCCATTTCTGTTCCTTTCCAACATTCAAATCTTTACAAAAACAATTTGGTTACAAATAAATATGTAAAAAAGTATTTAGATTGACAGTTGTTACGACGTTAGTCATCCATTGTAGTATACAGATCTAATCTCCCAACTGATGTTACTATAATTTATATGTATGCATAGTATGTGGGTACATTTGTAGCTACCAGCCATGATGATGTCGGAGCCCGAAAAGAGGAGTAAAGAATTATAGCGCTCTTCCCTATCAGGCATGTTCGTAAGAGGCGACTAAGAATGGTTGGCATGTGACTGGCTATACTGAATTGTAAAAATAAAAGCCACAAAAACTTCACAGACATGGACAAGTCAAAGTTATATGGCTGTAAAAAATGGAGAACAACAAATATGATAATCACGAAAATACAGACTTTCAATAATGTATGTTTGCGCAGATTAAAAGGATGAAAATGGCAGGACAAAATCACTAACGTAGAATTTTGGGAAAGTACCAGTCTCATACCAGTGAACAAAGAGATGCAACGAAGACGATGGCGTTGGATTGGACAGACACTACGAAAGCCACGTGAGAGTATTACACGACTTGTCTTTTTTGTAATCGGCTTTTATTTTTACATTCAGCTTTACTGCAGCTTCGCATTTTTATGCATTTCTTTGCTTTGATCCCTTTCTTGGAATCTCCAGGAGAAGAGACAACGAGGAAGATCAAAATATTCTTGGAGAAAACACGTGGAAGCAGACAGGAAGATGATGGGGAAGACATGGAATGATCTTAAAACAATGGAAAGAAAACAAACCGAAGCAGAGATGAAGATGATGGGGAAGACATGGAATGATCTTAAAACAATGGAAAGAAATTAACAGAACGGTTTGGAATGTGTTTGTTGAAGACCTATGCTCCACAGGGAACTAAAAGGAAGGAGTAGAGACTAGCCATGGTTCACTATTTTATCGATATTGGACTTGTTATATTTATCGTAATGGCCTTTCTTATGTTCATGATCAATGCCTACCTGTTGGCTGCATTTGACAGCCTGTTTTTGCTTAAATTTATCATTAAAAAAAAGTTGAATAATGCTACACCATTTGCACATTTGAAATATTTTGGATGAATAAATGTAGGTAAAGTCCTAGCTTAAATACATAAATTATTTCAGCTCGGAAGAATAACGTACGCATGTATAAAATTGCACTTTATTCAGTGGTTCTCTAATTTGTCATTAGAAGACCCCTAATTTTAGAAGAAAGAAAAACAACGCGAGGGTAAATTTCATTTTTCCTGACCCTAATACAAAAATAAAATATACTGCGCTAGTGATGAACATTAATGAATATAGATTTTTTTTTTATTATTTGAGAACCACTGTAATTTTGTTGTGATGCCAACTAAGGGGAGATCACTTTAATCTATAAGTAAAAAATGTAAAGTACCCCCGTCACGCCAAGTGGCGTATCGGGAAATATGGTGTTATGACCCTATATTTTACAGACCTTCAGCACATGATTTTTGGGGTAATGTGGTCGGTATTACGCCCGTGCTGCTTTACTTTCCCAGAAAAAAATCCGATACCCATTTAAGGCTGGGTGAACCCGGAAGCCGTCGGTTGGGATCGAACCCTACCCCTTGTCCTTTGTAGTCCAGTTCACTAACCACTGAGCTATCGCGGCTCCATACTTTAATCTATACCCTTAAACAAAGAGAACGAAATTACCTAAGGTTATACCAGGAAGATCCAGGCATCTGCACCTTACATTAAGATTGACACTTCCTGGCAAACAAAGAAGAGCCAGACCATTGGAGACATGACTACGCACCATACATGATGAAATAGAAGAGGCTGGCAGGTGCTGGCGAGAGATGTATGCTTGCTCCAGGTAGGATTTGGTGGTGATTTTTTGTTGGTGTCCTATGCTCCCACCGGCGTTCAGAGGATTAAGAGGAATACCATCTATGCCATATTATAGGCATACTAATGAAATAAAGCATCAAGAAAGGTCTTAGTCTGAATATTAAAAATAAATAGAATTATTGCTCATTTCGAGGAAACAATCATCATGTAACATACAAATAAACGGGACAGACCTGAAACAAGTACAGAGCCTCAGATACTTGGGCGCAATAATAACATCTGTGTTAATGTGAAATATGTTGGACGAATGACAGGAAACATCCCGAGAGACAAGATCAGGAGTGAAGAACTGAGAAAAAAGCTAGGAATAACCCCCGCCATAGAATATATAAAGAAACAACAGATACAATGGTTTGACCACGTGACAAGGCAGTGTGATCAAAACACAACACAACGAGCCATCAATAAACGTTGCCAGAAACTCAGACTCAAGGGTCGACCACGAAAAAGATGGATCGACGGAATATTAGAAGCACTAGGACACATACCAGCAGCAGAGGTGAACAGAAGAGCAGAATACCGCAAATTATATCTCCCATCGACGTTGAAAAGCAAATGAGGAAGGAAAGAGGAAGAATAACATCTGACGGAAGATGCGCTACAGAAAACTAAAAAGCATAATAGGACTGGCCAAAATGGCATTCCAGAAAATGTAAAGCGTCTTGAGCAACAAATCCTTGTCAAGAGCAGTGAGAAAGAGAGTTCATCGGTGCTATATGGAGCCATTTCTTATCTGTGGAATCATGGACAATAGACAAACAAATGAAAAGACTATTAGAGGCCACAGCGATAGGATTTCTCTGAAGAATGTTGAGAGTTCTCGGGACATGAAGGTCAATGAGAAAATCTTCAAAAAGGCCAACACAGAATGGGAGCTCCTAAAAAAAGATCAGAAAGAAACAAACATTTTTCTGGCATATCATAAGAAGAGGAAAGTTGGTATACTTACCTGGCAAAATACGGGTAAAGATAGATCGCGGACAACAAAGAGAGAAGATACAATCATGTGCCCAACTTCAAAACGCTATTACTTAGTAACCATTTGTTAAAAACTGTTGAAATTTTCCAAATGTTATTAGAATGCAAAAGACCCTTTAAATGTATATTTAACAAATATCTTGCAGCTGCAGTTTTCTTAAAGCGGCGAATTTCTTTGATGTTTGTCAAAATTGTAAATTGTGAACCCTAAAGAATAGAAATTACCGTAGTTGCTGGTCTGTGATTAATTTTCACTAGGTAAAGGCGTGGCCGTAATGGGGAAATAACTGGATAAGACAAAACACCAGGAGAATTATTGTCTTCTCAGTTCGAGGACGGACGATAATATCAAGGTATACCTGTATGTCCAATTTTCATAGTTGTGTGATCCTGAAAAGGACCGTTTGTTGAACTAATTTAAGGTAATATAGGGGCCAACATTGTGGGGGCTATATACTTTCATTCTGAATCAGACGAGTCTAAAAGATTAATAACTGTTTGGGGTTGAACATTCCACAAACCATCATTTTTCCAATATTCCTCTTCCTGTTTTAAGACGTGGTCTTCACATTTAGCCCAATAATCTTTGTCGATATTTAATAAAGCGAGATTAGCAAGAGTCTTTACATCGCATATTTTGAATGTTGTATTTTCATCTGCCACTTGTCCTTTTAATTTTGCCCAGATTAGTTCTATTGGATTTAAATGAGCATGGTAAGGTGGCAGCCTCAAACTTATATGACCGTGCTCTTGGATAATCTTATCTATTTGAAAAATCTTTGTCCTTTGTTTTTGCTTTACTAGAGATAGTAATTCAGGTTTAAAGTACATGTTATTAAATTGTATGTGCTCCTTTGTGAGCCATATCTTAATAGCATCTTTTGTACTGGATGACGTCGGGACTTTATCTTCAAGTGCAACAATGTTGTGGTACGCTGCATTGTCCATTATTAGGCAAGATGGTCGATCTAGTGATGGGAGAGCAGAATTTTCAATCCAATGTCTAAATATGTGACCATTCATCTCAGAGTGATAATCCCGATTGTCTATGGATTTTGAAAGAAAAAATGAGCTCTGCATTCTGTATTAGTCCATGTTGTCGACTACCTGCATGCGCAATTATCAAGCGCTGTCCTTTGCTGCTAGGTATTAATCTCTTAATCTTTCCATCTGATGACTGCCATTCCCTTTGGTTAGTGTGGTGAGCATTGATCCATATTTCATCCAAGTACAAAATATCATAACCTTGCTTGCGCACCTCATTTACTTCACGTAAGTACTTGCTTCTCATGACTACTATATGTGGCTTCTCACAGATGATGTTTCGTCCATTGGAATACTTTCTGAATGTAAAGCCTGCAGCTCTCACATTCCTCCATAATGTAGACTTTGATATTTCAATACTGTTGTTCTTTTTCAGCGATACTTTTAATTTTCTTATTGTAACAGTTTCATTCATACCCAACATTTTGTGAATTTCACTTCTAATAAGTTCACTGTCGAAATTATCCAACATTTTTGCTCTTCCTTGTGATTTTGTATAATCTGAACATTGACGGTCACGTGCTTGAATCCAGCGATTAAATGACCGTTTAGATAAATCCAAAATGTGTCTTGTCCTATTCTCAGGGTTTTCTAAAGAATGAAATAATCTTCCTCGTTTAGCCTCTTTGCAAAAATAGTCATACATTTTTATTGCGATGTTTTGTAAACTGCAGAATTTCATTTTAAGTCTCATGATAAATGTTAGCGTTCCACGTCTGCGCAGCTGAATGAACGGAAATGGAACACACAATGTCTCGTGTTTTTTACAAGTGTCTAAATGTGTCAGAAAACCCACGCTGAAAGCGTGCAAACACGTCAATTTGACCGTGTATGGATTTTTATCGCTATTTTTAACTTAAAATACTGTAAACATTACGTTTTGACTACATCAATGGGTCGTTATAAATTTATATAAATCAAATAAGCAACAATAATAACCAAATGTTTTTTTTTAAATGAAATTAATTCCCTGTTGGGTTCTAATCATTATAACTTTACATGCCAATTCTGAACAACTTACAAAAGGCGGTTAAAAAGATATCGATTTAAAAGTTGGGCACGAGTTATGAAACGGACTATAGATAGCTTGGTGTCATGATGGAAAACAGTTAACAACAGAATTGATACTATACACTATGGATAGAGGATTGTAGAAGATTATGATCGCCTAAACCAACCGGTCTGGCATATGATGATGATATACCATCTGCATGTTTTAAATATTTCACTGTAAAGAACACTGTCCATCAGTAATCCTTTTGAAATAATCCTTATTTATCATTGTTTGTTTCTTACTTTTATATGCTAAAACAGTTCACAGGTACTCTCTCTCTCTCTCCCCTCTCCTCCCTCTCTCTCTCTCTCTCTCTCTATATATATATATATATATATATATATATATATTTATATATTTAAATTAGTGAAACTAAAGATTGTATCATCATCATCAGGTCGTATGTCCTTTACAGAACGTTGCATTGCACACGTCCCGTCTGAAAGAATCTCTGTTTCTAGTCTAGCCAGATCTCCCACTTCTTCTATTCAAAGTCTCCTTGATGTTTTGAAGCGATCATCTTCTTAGTCTGCCCATGATTCGTCGCCCAGGAACCATGCCTTCTATTATTGTTCTTTCCGGCCTGCTGAGTCTTTTGATGTGGCCATAGTATTTTCATTTCTACTGTAGGAAGGTGTGGTGTTGATAAGCGTCTTCTTTTTAACATTTAAATCTTTTAATATGTCTTCATTGCTCTTTTTTATTTTCCAAGATATCTTAAGTATATTTCAGTAGTATTTTGTTTTGAATGAATCGATTTTCTTCCTTGCTGTTTGCGAAATTGTTCATGATTCACAAATGTATGTTGCTATCGAGAAGATACATGTTCTTAGTAATTTTAATATTACTGTCTTGCTGGTATTGTGCCACAGGTTTAATTTGTTTCTGTTGCTGATTCTCTTTTGATCTCTTTCTGGAAGTCTCCATTGTTAGTCACTACAGATCCCAGAGATTCATGCTTTGTTACAGTTTCAAGTTCTTCAATGTTGATGATAATTTTGGGTTGGCTTTTTGTTTTGTCATCGAACATTATCTTAGTTTTAAATACTGAACATCAATCTCAAATATCAGCTATCAGTGTTTGAAGTTTGACATCAAATCCTCCAGTCTATATAGCACAAAAGACCCACAAAAATAATAGAGGATACCCTTGTTGCACTACTACAAAATGCGAATGATTGGTTATTTTTAAAATGTGAATTTAGTATAATAGGATTAAGCATATAGACCGTGGCGACTTGCTAGACGGTTGGTAGCAAGCGGTAATAATGTGTCAGTAGTTTGGTAATATATGTGTATTGTTAATAGAGTCGAATGCTGTTTTGCTGAGCAGCCTCTTTCGTGGCTGATTGTGCCAATATAGAATCAACAGATCCAGCCGCAGAATGAACAAGATGCCTGGCCTCATCTCTTTTGCCTTGAGTCGTTTGTCTTTGACTTTAGCATCATCTCTTCCTCAACTGCTGATGTGCCTTTTTAAAGGGTTGAATATACATTAAATAAAATTATATGAATCTTACATTTCTTATGATTTTGGTAATGCCTCTATACTTCTGTCTCCATCACTGTTGCTCGTCTGCTTGACTTTTTAAAAAAAATATGCTGCTCCTGTTTGTGTTTTGCAGATATTTTCTTCCCTAATATTCTCTTCCTATTTTAATTTTGCTCGCATGTTTAGATTTCTGTTTGGCAATGATGAACAAGAGAATCAAATTCGTTTGGTTTGAATTGTGTCAAATATTTCTTTTATCATTTTCATCATCATCATCGAGTGCCATCTCCGCAACAAAGGTGGACTACGATGGAGCGCCATGCTGCTCAGTCTCTTGCTTTGATGGTGCAGGTTGCCATATGCTGACTTATCCATCTTCTGATGTTACTCGTCCATGTTAGTCTTAGTCTGCCTCTGCCTCTTTTACTTTATATTTTCCCTTCCAAGATTACTTTTAGTCGGTTGTTGTGTCTTTTAACATAGCCCAAAAATCGCATTTGTCTTTGAATTGTATTTAGTAGTTCTCTTTTCATTTTTAGTTGTTTTAAGACTTCATCATTTGTTTTCTTTTCTTTCCACCCAATTCTATCTTATCTTCTATATATCCAGATTTCAGAGGCTTACATTTTCTGTTCTGTTTTCTTGTCTAATGTCCATGTTTCTGCACCATATATGAATGCTGAGAAGATTTAATATACATGTATTTTGCTATTCTTAGTTTTAGCCCTGGTGTTATTTGCTTTGATGTTAGTATATTTTTTATGACATTAAAGTTACGTTTTGCCATTCCTATTCTTTTGTTTATTTCAGTTTTACATTTTCTATCACTGATTATAGTATGGCCAGGTAGTTGTAGTTCTGTACTGTCTCCATGTCTATTCCTTCAATTTTGATTTCCACTTGTAGATTTTGAGTATTATCTTTGTTTATGATCATAGTTTTAGTCTTTTTGATATTCATATCTAATCTATATTTTTTACTTGTCATGTTTATTTCAATAATTAATTCTTGTAAATCTTTATGATTTTCTAGTATTACAGCATCACCAACATATCTTAGGTTATTGATTATCTTTCCATTAATGTTTAGGCCTGGCATCTCTGTGATGTTTTTAAAGATTTGCTCAGTGTATTGATTGAAAAAAAGCTTGGTGATAGGATGCATCCTTGTCTTACTCCCCTTTCTATATCAATGCGAGTAGAGTTCTCTTTGTTATATATAATTATTGCTGTTTGCTCCCAGTATAAATTACATATTAGTCGTATGTCCATGTCATCTAGATGTATCTCTTTTAGGCATTCTATAAGTTGTTTGTGGCGTACTTTATCAAAAGCTTAGGTGTAGTCTATGATGCAGGCATATATTGGTTTTTTTTTTTTACTTCTGTGTGCTTTTCGATTAATGTTCTCATGCAGAATATGACTTCTTTTGTCCTCTATTTTTCCTAAATCCAAATTGCTGCTTATCTAATTCAGTTTTGATTTATTCTGAATCCTTCCTTGTATAACTTTTAGCAAGATTTTTGTAACATGGCTCATTAGGCTTATTGTTCTACAGCCACTGCATTCAACGGCACCATTCTTTTTAGGCAATGCAATAAAAGTTATGTTCTTAGTTTTTTTAATGTATCCTGTATGGCATATGTCATTGCATATGTCTGTAATCACTTCAATGTCAAAACCTTCTAGTGCCTGTATAATCTCTATTTGTATTCTGTCAGGTCCCGCTGCTTTTCCATTTTGCATTGTTTTTATAGCTTTTTCCACCTCAGATTTTAAGATTTGTAGCCTGATATACATTTTATAAGCATTTATTTTTATAATTTCAACATTGGTTTCTTCTCTGTCCACCCAAATCTTCCCATTCCTCTAAATCCACATTTCAAAGGCTTCCTTATTCTGTTCAATTTTCTTATTTAGCATCCATATTTCTGCATCTTATAGAAATATCTAGTTGATATAACACTTTAATATTGTCAGTTTTAGTCCTGATCTTATTTACTTATATGTAAGTATATATTTCATATTGTTAAAAAAATGTTTTATTGTAATTTCTATTATTATATTTTTAGTTTTCACTTTCTATCACTCGCTATGACTGTAAAATATTTAACTATATTGAGCTAATCGAGGTCATAATATAAATAATATAAGGTATGCTGATGTTACGGGAGCCGCAATGGGTCAGTGGTTAATGAAATGGACTACAAAGGACAAGAGGTCGAGTTCGACCTTGATCGACGGCTTCCGGGTTCACCCAGCCTTAAATGGATACCGGATTTTTTTTTCTGGGAAGTGAAGCGGCACGGGCGTAATACCGACCACATTACCCCAAAAATCATGTGCCGAAGGTCTGTAAAAATTATGGTCACTAACACTATATTCCCTATACGCCACTTTGCATGACGGAGCTCTTTACTACTTTTAAAAAAAATTCTTATGATACCGTCTTAATCAGTAGGAGTGAAAATGAGTTACAAGAAATGTTAGACATTATAGTGAAGGTGAGCAAAATTAAAGGACTCAGCCTTAATAGTAAATGAGACAGAAGTAATGGTAGCAACAAAGAAAAAGACTTCACCGCAATGCACAATAAAGTCAAGTGGAACAATATTAAAACAGGTAAATGAATATTAATATCTGGGAACATTGTTAACCTCAGATGGTAGATGTACAACAGAGGTGAGATGCAGAATGACTCAGGCAAAAGCAGCTTTCCAAAAACATAAGGAAGATATTGTGCAATCCATTTTGTACAATAGGAACAAGGAAAAGAGTTCTTAAATGTTTTGTAGAACCAGTCTTAACATATGGATGTGAATCAGGGACAATAGGACAACATACAGGAAAATCACTGGCGCCTGTAGAAATGTTGTTTTACAGAAGAATGTTGAGAATACCAATGGACAGCCAATTAGAGTGATGAAAACGTTCTGAAAGAGGCCAAAGCAAAAAGAGATCTAATATCCAATATTAGGAAGAAACAATCATAATTTTTTAGCCATGTAATGAGAAGGGAACAGCTGGAATATATTGTGACAAATGGGAAAATTGAGGGACAATGAGATAGAGGGAAGCAAAGAGAAAAGATACCACACAGCTTAAGAGAATTACTTGGCAGAAGGTCAACAGCATAAATGATAAATAACTGACGAGATCGAAAGTTGTGGAGAGACATGATCGCCTACGCCAGCAGGCATCATACTTGGTGATGATGATATTGAAGTATATATTGATATTCATTGAACTCTCTCTAAATTATTTCAATTTATGTTACTATTGACTAGCAGTTTTTGTGTGTTATCCCAATTTACTTTCATAATTTTAGTTTTCTTGACACCTACTTACTTAATGATTCTTTTTTTTTTTTTTTTTTAATAATTTTAAGTGAAATGTTCTGTCACGCTGTAAGATCGTTACACTAAATTAACCCCGTTCTTCCCTACCTTCCCGTGAATGATATATTCTGTTTGCGTGGAGCTGAAGACTCTTCAGGCATGGTTCATTGAATCTACAAATTTTACAAGCTGTAATAATGAAGGGCAGCCACAGTTACAAACAGGAAAGAAAGAACGAAAGTGAAAATCAATATTATGTGTGTTTGAAAGGCACTGGAACACCGATAAAGATAAAAGCAGTAAATCGAAGTACAATTAAAGACAAAGTCCGAACAACTGGAGATTCATGAACATATTTCAAGACGATAACTCACAATTAAAGAAATAACTTCAGTTTCATATTAAACTGAACATGAATCTTTGTTCGTCTTTCGTTAATTAATGGTTTGTTACACGCTACGATCAAACGAAGACAGTTTTTATAACAAATTAGAAAACAAAAATGCGTTTTGGCTAACCATCACTGGTCAGTTATGTTTTATTTGAGAAAAATTTCAGATTAACTATTTTTTTGCGTCTTTTTTTTTCAGAGAAACCAAAGAGATTTGCTTTTACATCAATGGGACAGAACATAAAGGTAATGTGCTGTCAGTAATTTCAATTCTTGTTAGAAAGGGGTAGTTCTCATTTTTTCTAATGCCAATGTCAGTGTTCAGATTAAGCTAACTGTAACATTTTAAAAGTGAAACAAATTATTTTTAGCACATTGCAATTATTTTATGGACCTGTTTTGAATTGTTAATTATGTGATGACAGGGCGTTTTACCATTTACGTTGACTGGCAGTTGGCAGAAAGAAAACAAACAAAACCAACTTGTGCTACATAAAACGAAGGTCTGTCAATGGAGAGCTATAAACACTAATGGTAGTGTTGAATATGCCGTGTGCAGAGCGAAAACATTTCACTGGGCAAGAGGTTAAGGTAATTTGAAGGGTGCTGGTAAGGATTTCAAGTTTCAAATTCCTGGGTTCTGTAAACTCTGATAGTGACTCAAGCAAGAAATACTGGCTACATTTGCATAAGCAACAACAACAACAACAAAAGTAACATACAAAAAAGTAAAGTACCCCCGTCACGCCAAGTGGCGGCGTATAGGGAATATGGTGTTAGTGACCATACATTTTACAGACCTTCGGCACATGATTTTTGGGGTAATGTGGTCGGTATTACGCCCGTGCCGCTTTACTTTCCCAGAAAAAAATCCGGTACCCATTTAAGGATGGGTGAACCCGGAAGCCGTCGGTTGGGATCGAACCCTACCCCTTGTCCTTTGTAGTCCAGTTCACTAACCACTGAGATATCGAGGCTCCCCAACAGTAACATGACTAAGGTTAATATGTAAAGATACAAAACATCACCCCCAATCTCAAGATCTTACTAATGCAGTCTGTGTCTATATGTGTGCGTTTGTGCGCACTAGCCGCCATGGAACGACATGATAACGTAGTTTATAGCTCAAAGCTGTCTATCACTGATACTGTAATTTATTTGCTCATTTGAGTCTTTCCAGAAAGAGGTAAAATACACCTGATTATTTAACTGTACATTTAAAGTGATTAGAAGAAGCTGTGCCTGAAAATTAAGAAAAACTTTTGTGGTTACAAATGTAATATTGCAACCCGGAAGCTCTCAGATTTGCCAAATCTCTTAATATTTAGTTACAAGCATTAACTACTAAAATGACATTCATAAATATTTCCTTTAGCTAAATATTTTAACTTTTTTGTGTGTGGTGTCACAAATTTAAACCACTTCGATTAAATATAAATGTTTAGAGCGAGGGGAATGTACTAGGCTCAGGACATCTTCGTCTACATTTACTTAATTGAGTGGAGGTGCTGCTTCATAAAATTGTTAGACATTATTTTAATATTGTGAAAAATGAAATACGTACACACATAGAAAGAAAACATATATAATGATAAAAGTCTGAATTTATTTTAACTTACATGTAAATTGTTCGAGTCCATTTGTAATAATTGCTGCATTTCTCATTATTAGATTTTGTTGATACCAGTAATAGTGAATTAAATGTGCATTACTATGAACAGCTTTTGTTTTTGCCTGAACTCCTATATCTATCTTTCATGACATTTGTGCTATCAAATGATTGAGCTATCAGTGGTTGTCTATTCCCTTGAAGGATTCTGTTCAATTGTTCTAGAATACTTTTGATAAGCCATCTGCAGTTTGATTTTCTGGAATAAAGAATCCCCCCAAACACTCAAATAGTTCTTTAAGCACGCACCTTAGAACGATGATCGACTGAGTGTGGTGTCATCAGCCATGACAGCTGCAAACGAAACTTGTCTATTTTCTTTCTTTACCTCCTCATAGTATATTTATAGCAGGCAGTTCTAAATGATGCTTCAAATCTGAATTTAATTTAGATGCAAAATTGACTAATGCTCTAAATACACACGGATTTACTAAAATACAATCTATTATCTTGTTCAATCTATACATTGAGCAAATTTTTAAAAACATTACAGAGTTGCAAGGCCCAAAATATTAATGGAAAGATAATCAATAACCTAAGATATGCTGATGATACTGTATTACCAGCAGAAAATGCTAAAGATCTACAACAATTACTTAATGAAATAAACATGACAAGCAAAAATATGGATTAGATATGAATATCAAAAAGATTAAAACTCTGATCATAATCAAAGATAATACTCAAAACCTACAAGTGAATATCAAAGTTGAAGAAATAGACCTGGAGACAATTCAGATGTATAACTACCTTGGACATACTATAAACCAGTGATGGAAAATGTAAAACTGAAATAAACAAAAGAATAGGTATGGCAAAAAATAATTTTAATGTCATGAAAAATATGATAACATCAAAGCAAATAACACCAGGGCTAAAACTAAGAATAGCAAAATGTTATATCTTCTCAACTGATGCAGAAACATGGACATTAGACAAGAAAACAGAACAGAGAATTGAAGACTTTGAAATGTGGATATATAGAAGAATAGGTAGAATTGGATGGCTTCCCTAAGTTTCACTTTAATATTTACGCTTCCTAAAATCGACAGTGAAACTACATTAGCTATATACTTCTTTGACTTCTCATGTCCCCCCCCCCCCCACAAATGGAATGAATGACAATGATCACTATCGTGAATTAAGTATCATAGTATTGAAATAGTATGTACCATAAAGGTAAAGGCAAGGTAAAGTACGAGACTTGAACCGGCGTCTTAGCCCTGCGACTTAGCACGTGAGTTTCCACCCATATTTGCTCGGTCGCCTATCCAGAAATGTTCGGGCCTATCCAGAAATGTTCGGAGATTTCAAGCATCGAAACTCACGATGCGAGGCGACATTCCTCACCTTCCCAGGGTAATACCCTGGTACCCATTTCTGCTAACGGCTGGGTCGACCGTGGGGGTGTTTTTTTCCCAACCACAAGTACAATTCACACTGCTCCCAGCGGGAATCGAACACGGGTTGTCCGAACGTCGGTAGTCCAGTCGGGTGGTTTTCCCAACTAGGCTACCGAGGCCCCCATTATGTACCAGTATTAAAAAAAGATATAAAAAATCATTACACTGTATGAAATTAATCGATTTTTAGTGAAAATAGGGGGTGTTGCAGTTCCACAGTGCGCCTCTGGCTGTAACGATTCGTCGAAGAGTGATAGTACCCGTGTTACTGGGTCATGTAGAAAAAAAGTGATGTTATTGTCTTCTTTTTGCATTACTAATAACAAAGTACGTTAAATTGGCGGCGATAAGATTTCAGAAAGAATCATTTATTACTGTGGACGCCACATGATGATGAATAACTACCCCACTTTACAGAGAATGACACACACACATTTATATCGACATTCTAATTACGTACAGTTCTCAACAATATATTACAGACATCGTTAGTCATAGCAGTGTTTACATATTATTAACGGTTTCATTGAAAGTCAACACTTTTATCTTTCAAGGCCGATGCTTCTGTTTAAACCACATGCTTCTTCTTCGCAACTATCTCTTGTTTTTAATCTTTCGGTTTAAATTGTCGAAACTTATTTTGTTGTGTATTATAAACTTTTGTGTTTACGCTGTACTTGTTTATCCACTGTAGTTTTAACAAACTGTTCCAGCAAAGCCTGCACGTATACCAGTCTTTCATAATTAAATGCATGGTCACGCAACCCAGGCTCGTAAGCCAAGGTCAGCCTATCACGTTTGGATTTGGCGGCCAAAGTACCTTCAGTCATAAATTAATACATAATACAAGCAAACCGTTTCATTACCATCTTTTATATTCATGTATACTCTTAAATCATGAAAGCTAATTGAGAATATAACATCAAATCCCCGAATGTTAATTATTTTTAATTAATTTAAGTTCGGGTTAGATAAAAGCACCAGAAACTATAACATGTTCGCACTGTTCTAGATTAGTCAGGGTCCTCGTCGAGCTATATATATATATATATATATATATATATATATATATATATATATATATATATATATATATATAACACTAGGAATGTAAGTACTGCAGAAATTTAGAAATCAACATTTGAGCAAAATAAAACAGTTGATGGGATGGATGGGGGTTGTGTCCAAGAATTAGCGAATGCAGTTGGCCTGGCGCAGGTAAGAGCTTCTTAAACAACGAACAACTGCTCATCATCCTCTCTGACAGAAGCGACAACCACCACGCTGAAGGTGGTGGAATTTCCTTAAGAATACGATGAAGAATGCAACAATTAACACAGCGGGTTACACACAAAAACGGGAAAAAGTGGTTAAGTGAGAATACAATGGGAAAAAGATCCGAGATATGAAACAAAGTTAAGCCAAGTCTCCTAACAATAAAAAATGTATCTTTGTATAACTGCAACAAACAAGCATATAGTTAGCTAGACAATGAGGCAAAGGCCAGTGCACGCAAGGGCAAACAATTTTATTAATAATCTAGCCTTAGAAGCTGAACAAGCAGCAACAAAAGGGAATAGCAAAGCTCTACACTCTATAATGAAATAATTGTGCAATCATCCACCTTCAACTAACATCCCTATCAAAGTCAAAAAAGGCGAAATCTTGCTCTCAGATGGAAAAATAGAAACAAAGTTGGGTAGAACATTTCAAAGAAATTATAAATAGACCACAACCACTAAACACCCAGCACCTCGATGAGGAAGGTCTATTATCAACATTAGATGTGTCTTGTGAAAAATTTTCACTTGATGAACTCAAACAATTCATTAAGAAACTCAAAAATAACAATCCATCAGGAGATGATATCTCAGGAGAAATTCTAAAAGCGGCAGATGACAACACCTTATATCATCTCTTAACACTGTTCAATGAAGTGTGGCACAATGACCCACCACAAGAGATATAGTGTGATCGTGAAGCTCCCTTAATAAAAAAAGGAGATTTATCAGATTGTAACAATTGGTGAGGAATCACATCTATTCCAGGTAAACTCTTCAGCAGCATGATACTAGAAAGACTGAAGAAGTCTTTCTACGGTTTTTCTAATTCTGCTGAATTCAAACATCAATCATGTGTTGATCACATTATCACTCTCAAAACCATTATTGAGAAATCATTAGAATTCCAATATTAGTTCGCTATTAAATTTGTGGACTTCCAAAAGGCATTTAACAGTTTACACCGACCTACACTATTTAAAATCTTTGGATTTCCTACAAAATATGTGAATATTATCATCATCATTGTGTGCCATACCGGTTTGCGTAGGCGATCATGCCCTTCCACAATCTGTTATCTACAGTGCATCGTATCAGTTCTATTGTTGACTGTTTTCCATGCCATGACACCAAGCTATCCAGTATTTTCTCTCTTTGTCGTCCGCGATCTCTCTTTCCTTTTATTTTGCCAGTTGTAACCAAGTATTCCAACTTTCCTCTTTTCATGATGTGCCCGAAAAATGTCGATTGTTTCTTTCTGATGTTTTTTAGGAGCTTCCTTTATGTGTTGGCCTCTTTGAGAACTTCCTCATTGGTCTTTTTAGCCGTCCATAGAACTTTCATAATTCTTCTGAGAAATCCCATCTCTGTGGCCTCTAATCGTCTTTGTGAATATTATAAAAGCCTATAATTCAGATTCAGTTTGCCGTGTAAGAACAGAAACTGACAACACTGACTGGTTCCCAGCAGAAACAGGTGTATAATAAGGATTTGTCTTGTTACTACTTTCATTCGGAACTATAATTTATTGGGTCATGCAAAAAATCAATAGAAGACAGTGGATTAAACATTAAATGGATTGATAATAAACTCATAGAATATCTCAAGTTTGCAGATGACTTGGCACTTTTGAGCTCTACACATACTGATGCTCAGAAAAGATAGATAGATTCCACAATATTTCTGGTCAATTAGGCCTCCAGATCAACACGACCTAAACCAAAGTTCTGGATATTAGCAACAAAGACTCAGACATAACAATTAACAATGACATTTTATAAAAAAATTACAATGTTTATCTCCCTAGGCAGCAAAATGTCCAGAGATAGAGACATAACATCAGAAATCATGACACGCATCGCACTAGCATCAAATGCTTCCAACAAACTGACGAACACCTGGAGATCCAAAGTTCTCAGCAAACAACCAAAACTTAGATTTTTCAACTCATGTGTGATACCAGTGGTAATATATGACGATTAAAAAAAAAAAAAGAAGATGAAAAGTGGTATGGTAACTGCTTTACGTGGTAATTAACAAAACAAAAGTCGACGTTTTGGCCAAGTAGGTCTCCAGCTGAAACAACAAACAAGAAATCATGTTGTTGTTTGTTGTTCCAGCTGAAGGCCTACTTGTTTTGTAGGCTTTTCTTCTTCTTCATTTAAAAAAAATCGTCATTACCATCAGCCTTACAGCAGCTTCGCATCTCTATGCATCTTGTTGCATCTTTGCTAATATATGGATGTGCAAGTTGGAAACTCCTTTGCTAATATGTGGATGTGCAAGTTGGAAACTCCTTTGCTAATATATGGAAGTGCAAGTTGGAAATCCAACAAGACTTTTGATAGGAAATTAAATGCCTTTGAAAACAAATGTCTTCGCAGAATCTCAAATATAAGTTGGAAAGAATACATTTCAAATGAATAGATAAGTGACAAATCAAAACAAGAATCAGTGTTCAGCTTTATAAGAAGGCATTGGAAATATATCAGTCTTGTTCTGAGAAAGAAGGAAGAAAGATTTTCCAGTCCGGTATTATGTGGACACCAACTGGTAAAAGAAAACAATGCAGACCAAAAGAATTGTTATGCAGAAAGAACATTTACCAGGGATAGCTCAACCATGGAACAAAGAAACAACCAAGAATTACAAGAACTAGCAGAAAATCATCAATCCTGGAGAATTATGATTTCTTCTCCATTTGCCATCTTCAACATGAGAGGAAAATGAATTAATCAATGAAAGATAATAAGCTAATGAATGTTCTTTGATGTATATTTGAAGGATTGTGGGGGGGGTGGGGGGAGGGGGAATTACTAAACATCCTTAGGAGCTAGTCTTGACATATAGTGTGGTTGGTTTTTGTCAAACAACAAGTGAGAAAATTGTTACAGTTTTGACTATTGTATATGAATGTTCTCTACTTCAGTAACTTTTATATTCATCATCATCAAGTACCGGGCCTACTGGTGTAGGTGATCATGTCTCTCCACAACTTTCGATCTCGGCAGCTATTTATCTTTTCTGTTGTTGACCTTCTGCCAAGCCATTCTCTTAAGCTGTCTGTTATTTTTTCTCTTTGCTTCCCTCTATCTCTTCATCCCTCAAAATTTTTCCAGTTGTTACAATATATTCCAGTTGTTCTCTTGTCATTGCATGGCCAAATAATGATGATTATGACTTTTATATTAGAACATAGTAATTGGAAAAAAAAAAAAAAACCTATCTGTACAACATAAATCACATTTGTGACCAGGGTGACTTATAAAACCCGAAAATTAAAGCCATTTATCCAATGCACTTGCCACAAGGTGTTCCAGTCAGAAATTAACCACACAAACCCCCCCCCCCCCCCCCTCCCATAGAAAAACTTTTTCACTCTACCATGATTTGAACCCACATTCTTCTGGTTTGAAGCTCAAGTTTTCAATTCACCCACCTGCTTCCCAAACATAATATTGACCACAGACTTCTGTAGTAAAGATGGTGGATCTAAGTCACGTTCTCTTGATCGCTGCAGAAAGTGCATTCGGGGCCTGATTAATTTCGTTTCTCCATTGCACTTTTCTGTGTTAAAGTATATATGATGATCTACTTATTACATCTGCGCCGCAAAAGCGAAGTCGTACGCCGGCAACAGTCCCTTTTTGACAAATCAAGTGTTGTGGATGAGACCTTCCACCGTCTAGACTTGATCTGCGGATTCTGCTCTTTACGTCACATTGGGGCTGTTCATGACCGTTGTTGGAATTCCTTGACGCAAGTTATTTCCATGTTACTCATTAATTAATATAATACAGATACATCATGACTGTTGTGTTGACGTAAGTTATTTCCATGTTACTCATAATTAATATAATACAGTACATCATGACCGTTGTTGGAATTCCTGACGCAAGTTATTTCCATGTTACTCATTAATTAATAAATACAGATACATCATGACCGTTGTTGGAATTCCTTGACGTAAGTTATTTCCATGTTACTCATTAATTAATAAAACTCAGCGAGGAGCATTCTATAACCAGCGATACCATGAAATTGTTGGGTAACGCCGCTTACGGGAAGACCTTGAGGAATAAGGCGAAACACATGTATTTGCACCGTCTTTTGTTCGTCGTAGGCTGCTTTCACTAGAGTAATCAGGAATCTAAAGGGAGCGAAATTGTACGACATTGTTGTGTGCTATGTCATCGTAATGGCTTATCGCACATCCCTAGATCGGCCGTGCACACATCTTACGGTCTGTTGTTTGATGTGCGACGGGGATAATCTGACGACTAACTGTGTGTCTATATGTTCGGAATTGGAGCCAACAACGATGGCCTAACATCATCAAGCGCTATAAATTTTTAAAATTACGACGATCATCATTTTCAAGAGGATGTGAACTTCCGGTATATGGTGGATAGGTGGCGGGAACATGAAAAATGTTCCTTGATGCAGTTTCCTTATATTCCAAGTCCGGCTCGTTGCAGAAGCTACTGAGTTAAGTGCTCTGTGCACACCGTGAGCTGTGTGTCTCATCCGTTTTGATCATGTTTCGATATTCCAATTGTTTACGATAAATGATGATATCGTATGACAGGGAACAGTAGGCTGTGTTCACTTTCTGCGCAGTTTTGCCTTTTGGCGTGTGCTGAGACTGCAGGGGACTACAGTTACCTTTCTTTGTTTGGGAGATGAGATATTAATTCGGATGATTACGCTGGCACGGCGGTTGAGCAATTATGGATTTTAATTCATTTGCAGTGATACAGGGGCCTTCCATAACCAAATATTGACCAAAAATAAATTATTTTCAGTGTCCCAGAAGTTCTCAGCCACAACCTCCCTGAATGACTACCTTCGAGAAGTTGCAGGATTGAAGGGCACCAAGGTTATGTGTCGTGAGGCAGGTGTGGATGCTGCTCTGTTACTGTAAGCTGTGTACCTCCTGATTCTGATAAACTTGACACATTCAGCATTCAGTCAGTAAGTAATGACACCTTAAACTAGTTTGTTTTGTTGTCGTTATTATTGCTAGATCTACTCATGTCATAACACTAAGATGAGAATGAACAGAATTTCATACACAGTTTTTTCGCTGCTTTTGCTCTACAAAAAGAAAATTGTTTGCTCTATGTTAGAGCTTGAAGCCAAGCCTCTATATAGGTAGGTTTTTGATTCAACACATCTGTTTTCATCACTGCATGTTTAAAAATTGGCTTAGTTTATCTTTCTATTCCATTTCATTTTTGGTCAGACTGGGTAGTCTGTTTCTGAAACCAGCAAATCATTTCAGAGGAAGAGGTATTTACAGCACCTGGAAAAAATGACGGGTAATGAACAACAGAAAAAAAACAAAGAATAATATATGGTCACAAGCAGGATTGAACTCGTACTCCTTGGCACAGCGCCTTTCCACGAAAAGCGAAACGCTGGGGAACACTGCCAACTCAGCTAAATATTTTTTACCACATATTGTTCTTTGTTTTTTTTTCTGTTGTTTATTATCCGTCATTTTTTCAGAGTGCTGTAAACATACCTCTTCCTCTGAAATGATTCGCTGAATTATTGCCTCTGAAGTTTCCCTCTATAATAATATTCATTTCTTATTGTTTGTCTCCTTTCTGAAACCACCATGTTGAAGTCGAGTGGGGTATTGGTTCATTCTGTTTTGCTGTCTGCAACAGTCAGCTGTTAGTTATTGATTACTAACAGCTACTTGGCTGTATCTGTGGTTCTAGTATGCCTCATGTAGGTCTACCACATCTATTTCCTGACTTTAGTAATATGACATTGTTTTTAAAGCTGGCTAACAAAAAAATAACTCATTATTTATTTTACTCCATTATATGCATCATTCAGTAACAGATTTTTAAACTTAATTTCTCCAAATTATTAACAAATTACATATTTTCATATCTCTCAAACAAACTTATGTTGTTTTTAGTAAGGAATAAGTAATTGATTTGTGAGGAGTGGTGAAGGTATGCTTATGTGTCAATGTTGAATGGAAGCTGCTAGCCTTGGTGCAAAAAAACAAAATAATACCAGTAGGAAGTGACAAATTTGTGGAGGAGAGGTGAAGCAAAAATAAATTGAGGACTTGCCAGATTCACATCCTATTATGAACGAGAAGTACCATAAATTTACCCTTCTTTTTAATTTTAGTAAACCTCAAACATTTATAAGCTGTATTGTTAGTTGTGATTTTATAGATATTTGTCAATTTAAAAAATATATAATTTGCTTGTTCTCTTAAGCTGTAACATTTGTAATTAATTTTTCTGTTTATTGAAAAGTGTTATCTTCTTTTTCATTGTTCACCATAAAACAAGTTATATTACTTGCTGTTTTCAATCTCACATTGGTAGTGCAGTAGAGTCTTGGTCATCTGTAGTTTCCTATATCCTCAGATAACAAATAGTCAGCTTTGGGTTGCTGACTTTTATCATCTCACTTTCATCATCATTGAGTGCTGTATCCACATTGAAGGTTAGCTACCATGGAGTGCCATTTTACTCTGTCTCTTTTCTTGATGGTACACGTTGTATTAGTTCTATAGTTCACCGGTCCAACTTTTGATGTTATCAGTCCATTTTAGTCTTGGTCTGCCTCTACCACGTCTACCTTGTACCTTCCCTTCCAAAATGACTTTTAGTAGCGTATTATAACTCTTTACATGCCTGAAAAATTTGAATTGTCTTTTTCAAATTGTGTTATGTTGTTCTCTTTTTCATTTCCAGGTGATTCAGAATATTTATGTTTGTCTTCTTTTCCTTCCACCCAATTCTTACCATTTTCTATAGATCTACATTTCAAAAAACTTCAATTCTGTTCTCTGATTTCTTATTTAATATCCATTCTGCACAAC